>CM017559.1:16731039-17341039 GCA_007844125.1 Sinonovacula constricta
TGATCATTGAGGTAAAATTATGATCATTTTTTGTGACTCTTTACCTTGCCTGAAACATCGAAACATATTGGAATTAAAAACGAGGCTTGCAATAACATTACCGTAAGTCCTGCACTTATGAATAAGAATATATAAGACAAAGTTCTATAAAAATTGCAACATATGCAAAAATTGAAAGACACAGGACCAAGGTATCCACATGCACGCCAAATGTAAAAATGAGAACAAATTTGTGACGAGTCATTTAACAATAAGAGCAAACCGGACAGTTACAGCCTTGAAAAGGTCAGTCGGCAGTATGGACCGACTGGGGTGCTTTAACCGGTTTTACAGAGCTCTTATGATCAGCATAAACAATATCATGAATGCATTTTAATTTGAAATGTCTGGCGAATTCTAGTTACTTACATACGTATTCATGTTACTTCTGTTATGACATTATTTATCGCAGATATGCTGACATAGCAAATATTGTCCTAACCAAAGACAGTTCGCTTATTTGAAGTAATAATGGAAAATATTGTTCACTCATTATGTACCTAATTGTTTGAGCCATAAACAATTGCTTTGTCAGACCCTTTTCATAACAAAACAGATATTTAGATTATACAAAGTTAGTTCAATTAATATTATGCATGGAAATACGGAATATACAAACAACAAGAATATAATATATATTCAAACGAACGTAAAACAATTTCGACATACAAAAAAATGCATTCATTTGAAATGCAGTCTGGCATTGGTAATCAGGTCCCAAAGGTCATTGAGAAAACCCATTCCAATAAAAACGTTTGTTTTGTATTGTGTGCTTCTCTTTACTTTATCTGAAACATAATGGTCAATAATAACTGCGTAACTTTTGGTGTTTATATTTGCTTTAATTAATGTAAAATGAACTAAATATATGTTCCGATCTTCAATTTTAATATATCAGATAAAGATGCTAAAAAATGGCAATATGAATATTAATTAAGATGTCGTATTTAATTTGGAATTATAATCAAGGTGCATCCTTCTGAAATTAATAACTCAATAAACACTCTAAGAAGGCAAAGGACAAAAGGCAATGTTTTGTTTTACTATAAGGCAGATCATCCACGGGAATTTCCATATACTAATCTTAATTCAGATCTTGCATATCTATCATATCATTTGATTTGCCGCCAAAGACGTTATAGACGTACTGTCCCTCGGGTTTGAAGCCTAAATTTCTTATCTTATGACTTACGTGCATGTTGATCTATAATGTCAATAAGAATATATGACAAAACATAAGCCAAAATAGCATTGCATTTCGATTGAGAGATTTTTATTTGCTTTAAGAGCGTTGTATAAAGACATCAATTTGTATACTAAATTGGTATCTTTATAAAAAATCAAGACTTTAGCTTTCCTAGGATAAATATAATAAAACTGCATTTATTGTTTGTCTTTCTCCACTTAAATAACAATTGCCAAACAAAACTTGACCAAACATGGAAGTATATTTTATGTAGTATATTAAATATGGCTTTTGTTAATATGCAAATTTATCGAGGTAACAACAACAATTAACAGAATGATTAATTATCAAATTGCACTGATATTTATAATTTTAAATGAAGTAAAAGTTACCTGTGTGATTATCATTTGCATTTATTCACTTTACTGTACGCTTTATGTTATAAAATACATTAGGAAAATCATACTTTAATCACTCAACTGAATTAAAGGGTGTTTTTGTCCATTTTTTCATTTCTTTCAAACGTTCTTACATGAACACTTCGTCTTAGAGTACCTTCATTGTGGTAAGTTATTTGCAATGGATTAGTGAAATAATAATTTCCTATTTGTATTTTACATTTACCTTTTATTTGGACCAACACATTTTTCTGTTGTTTATGTTTATTGTTAAAATATTTCAGATTAAATACTAATTAAATTCATGATGTGAAGATAAACTCTATTAATTGAATGCATTATGCTTATTGCCCGCTATCTTTATTTTATCAATGACATATAAAACGGACACAATTAGTATTTTACTTGATGTAAAATTAATGCGTATGTACGCTCGTATAATTAGTAATACATTCTAAGCTTATGCATAATTTAAATAAACCTAACCTAATTAACGGTATACATGCAACCATGACACAGATATAAGACATTCAGGAGCCTTTCTAACCAATATAACTGTAAAATTGAAACATCTTCATGTATACGAAATACACAATCCTAAATTTACGGTACACATTTCATAAGTAACTATGTCACAATATTTATATGTTGTTATTTTCTCAATATATTTTCTTTTGCAAAAAATGTAATTATGAGAGAAAGAAAGGTTTGATTAATTATTTAGATTTATGGATAAAATAAATGCTCTCTGACCTTACTTAATTTTAGACAAATATGCAGTAAAGACATAAACTGTATCATCTTCGACGATTGAACATTTTGTGTTAAGTATTCACTGTTTTGCCTAACATACTAAGGGGAATTCATTGTTTCTATTACATTACAATATTCTCTGCAGTTGATTAAGTCAAAACACCACTGGAATGATGATATTTTACTTAAGGGAGTTACATCGCTTATAATGTAACTTAATGTTATGCACATTATTGATTATTTTTATTATATTATCTGATATCCTATGCGGAAAACTTTTTTGCTCAAGAAGATTTTTTATTGCATATTTGTATTTTCTATTTTCCCTTTGATATAAATTAGAGCAACATTTGAAAGAGTTATTATAAAAATTGCGACTGCTCTTGATGATGTAGAATTGTATACGCTATTGATGATATCTAAGACTGGGTATTTTTAAAAACAATGAACTTCGTCCATATCCGGTATTCAACTCTTGAACTGAAGCCAGCCGAAGACACGAGCTATGTATAAATGCAGAAAAAATAATTCAATGTAAGGAGACATTAAGTTCTATAAATCAGATAACCCATCCATCAGTTTGCTGAAAGAAAAGTGGACGACCAATGAAAAATGAATACTGTCTATGTAAAGAAGGAAATGTTTCTGTTGCGACATGATTTAAAAATAGCATAATGTATTAAGAAATTGACCTCACTGATAGGAGAAAAAACATTTTCGATGATCCGTAATCAAAGTCAATCAGTTTATTAAAATGATGAGAATATGTGTTAATAGTAGATACTTTAACTTCTAACACAGCATCATGACCAGGAATGTAAAATCTTTTTCTTTACTGATAGCAACAAAAGCGAAATGAATTTATCAAGACAAATGGTCATTTTTACCAATCTAAAACAGCGGGCATAAAGAAAAGCTTTGTCAACTATCTGCAGGGAAACAATTTACCAAATTGTGTTTAAAAAATTGCACAATGGTTTTGGATATCATAAATTGCTTTCAGTTTAACATTTGCTGATAATATATATAGTTACAGAGGAAAACTATGACAAGTATTACGGTATTCATATAACAAGTTCAGCATTTAATATGACATAAATGACTATCAAACAATACATATATTCGTATGTCTGTTGTTTCATGATAGTCACGTGCACTCCTTTTTGTTTGAGGAATATATTTTGTATTTTAATAGAATGTAATTAACCCATAATAATCTGCACTTTTGTGAATATATGAAATGTTCAGTTAATTAAGACATGCATCCTGCATGAAATACTTTGCACTTCAGCGAGACGAGATAACTGCTGAGTGTATTATTGCTATTATTTGGACGAAATTTACAAATAAACATGGTTAAAATTAATTTATGTTTTGTTACGTAACATGACATTTGTCTCAATACCGAAAACATAAAAATGAATCTCTGAAAACAAAAGTAACATATAATTCAAATAATGCCACATATTAAATTACACGAAAAACGACAAGCCCAAATAGTACGACAACATGTATGTACATTTGAACAGCAACAGAAAATGCATATAGGCAAATCAAATGTAAAAGTTATGACAAAAAATGACACGAGACATTACATCACTTAATGCAAACATCCGTTACGGCCTTGGAACTGGCAATCGGCAAAAGGACCGACTGGTTTGTGTAAAAGCCAGTTTCCCTCCTAATTGGATTCAACTGCAAGAAGTTATCGATTTTAAGCGCATCATTTGACTTCATGGGTTTCGACACGGACCAGTAATTATCATTATAAATGTAGTTCTCACACGAGCCTTTCACGAAATGATGGTGTAACCGATCTTGACATTGTTCTACTCTACTTACAGTTGCATTTGCAAGTTTTTAGCTTAAAAAATACGCTTACTTAGATGCTTGCAAGAATGATTATAGTTTATATTTAAGCACATAAAAGAAATAGTCAGCCACCTTAAACATAACTTCTGTCACCCATAGAACAAGGTAATATGCAGGATTTATCAATTGAAATGTATATCCGTTCACAGGTAGTAAGTGTTTATAATAAAACCTTTGATATTATAATACGTTCACCACTATCCTTTGTACAACTTTAACAATGTACACATCCATACATCTCATACAAACTGATGCATTGATAAAATTTGAAATTTATAGGAGCTAGAGTTATATAACCGATATAAGATATATATATATATATATATATATATATATATAATATATATATATATATATATATATATATATATATATATATATATATATATATATATATATATTATATATTATATATATATATATATATATATATATATATATATATAAGAATTGGCTAAATGAGCAGGCAGATATTTAATCTTCTAACAGAATTAGCCTTGGGGAATTTTACGATTAAACCATCTATTCATAACGGAAATTGACTTAAAATATGTATATAATAGATTTCTTCACAAATCAAGTCTTTGGTAATTCACATATACTTTAAGGTATCAATTGTGTTTGTTGTTCTGTAATAACCTAACAGGAAAATGCTCAAGAGCATTTTACCAATTATGGCTGAATTTACAGGAAAACAACCAGTTATTTAATGTTCATGGAGTGACATCTGATAAAATATATACTATGTACCAACAAATGAATAAAGAATTGCAAAGAAACAAAACAGTTATAATACAATAAAATAGGAGTGATTTTATCGTTAATTTTTATGTCATTGTGTATGCATAATTTTATCTAATTAATATTTTAAAGAAATAGACATTCTAATTATATAAAACACTCATAAATGAATCACCGAACAGACTGCCTAGTAAGCTGAAATATTAATAGAAAAGAATATGTTAACGACTAATTATAACCATTCATACAGTGATCCATTACTTGTAGATTTGAATAGTTAAAAATAAATACATTCCATTTTTCATCTGTTGCAATGCATTTAGGCATATATAATGTATTAGTCTTTAAGCCATTTTTAAAAAGAAATACGTCTCTAATGCCATAAAATATATTTACATATAATAAGGAATAAGAGTGCAAAAAAAAATGAAGACAAACGCACACGTGTGTTCAATTAACGTATATGCGATTTTAAGAAATAGCTTAGAACCGGAATAGCTGAAATTATTTGTAAAACACACTTATGTTATTATCAATATTAGTATAACCACCCATTACTTAATTTCCACAATGACCAAAGCAATATGACAGCTGAAAACGCGTAAAGGGATTGTCAGTGAAATTAAACGGTAACGTATTATTTTAATAAACATAATTACAAAACATCATCATGATATCTTAGTTGCTAAATTATTATTTCTTATACTGATGTTTGATAAGCTATTGTCTTTAAAAAGTAGTTATGATTATGACACAGTTGTGCAGTGGACTTTTTCTCCTAACTTTGTTGAAACTTGAGAACGACAATTACTAGGTAAATATTTACCCAGGTTTTTATATGTCTTTTTAGAAACCCGCTCTTTATATCTACGTAGTTGTTGTGGTTTTACAGAACGTTGTAAGACTCCTTTTCGAACTATTAAGAAAAGCTTTTTATGTGAACGTTTTATCAATAATAAATGCTCACTCAACACATCTACATAAATGGAAACGCATGCATCTTTCCCTAGGGAAATAATACTAACCATTCATTCTGACAAAGCTGGTTCTACGTCTTTAAATTATGTGATGGATTTTTGCGCGGTTGTTTAATATTTTAATAAGAGCTGTTTCCATTTATGGGCAACTATTTCTAATGTAATAAATAACAATGAACTTGTGCAAATTTTTGTAGCATGTATATTTTGATATCCTTTCAATAATTTTCTGGTTCCAAAACTCATTCCTATTAAGGCTTTAATTCATTAAGCACTGTATTACACTTTATGTTATATAAATATTTATAAATAAAAATGCATAACATAACATATATTCTTATCAAAGAACGATAAATAAATAGCGAATTATTGTTTGGATATCACTTTCTTTCAACCGAGTGTTAACCTTTACAGGTTTTAACTTTATGTACATCAATACTTCTGAACACCATAGGAACCGTTCCTATATATCTTGTATTTGAACACATAAGAATGTTTATTAATTTGCATCTTTCCTTTTCCTGACATAATGCATTTTCTCAGCCATCCGCTTCAATGGCAGTCTTTTGTGTTTGAGCTTTATGATCACAACAACGTCTAAAGAGTTCTCATTTACCTCTCTAATCACTTCAATTACTACTTTAGCCACTGACAGCGTTTCTTTGCAAGTACTTTAGACAAAAAAATCCCTTTAAAGTAGCAATTAATACGAGGGCATAATGTCAGCAATAAAGTACGAAAATTGTACACTCTAAAGATATCACACAAATATTTTGTCTTTGTATATTTAATATTGCACACAAATAAATTATGACAGCATGCAGTTCATGTTGCGAGGACCTGATCTTTAATCAAATCACGTAATATCACATCCTTCACCAGAAATAAAACCAACACAACATCAATCAATTATCATGTGGTGAATGTCGACAGTTGCAACATGTGCCTTGTTTGATTTGTAGCAGGTCGGCATTTTGAGATGTTTATGCAAATTATTAAAACAGACCAAAAAACATTTTGTAATTTAATACTTTAACACAAGGGGTATCACCTGAATAAAATGTTAGATATTGCCAGCCTACGATTTGCAATTTAACTACATCGGAATGCGGCATGCATATCATTGTGTGGCACTACATGCTATTTGAAATAAAAGTCTTACAATTCTCAGACTGTTTTAGCATTTATATTAATAAATTATCGGAACCAATTGCATAACTAGGTGTTACATTACCAAATGTGTAGTTACATAGTTTGATTTAGGATTGATTGATTATGTACTTAATGATATGACATGATCGGCCTTCCGTGATAGTCCGGCATACCTTTAACACTAAAGATCAAAAATACATTTAAAGCTACACTACTTTCGGAATTAACATCATACAAGTGGTGCAACCATAGCAGTTCAAAACAAGAAGTATATTTCACTAATGACTGGCTGAACTAGCTATTTACTTTTGAAATGTGTGGTCCAACAAGCACCCGTTACATATTATTTGAAGTCTTATTGTAAACATTGTGCTGGTCGCGATGTATATGAAATTACAGAACAAGGCAAGTCCCCATGCTCAGTGGTGCAGTCAGTAGAGCGCTAAACATACACACATTATTTTTAAACTTATTTGTTTTCATAGGAACAGCTACTTAACTTAATCAAAACGTTAGTTATAAGTATAATGTTTAAATCACACTCCATATAAAATCATAATGAACAAGGAACACTATTGTCAAAAATAAAAAAATAGATAACATGATATCGATTGTTAAAATACAAAAAAAAAAAATCTTAAATTTACATATACGCATATTTCAGTTCCTTTTGTATGAAACTAGAATTAATTGAATTGTTCCCGCGGAGTAACCTTTTGTTGTTGTTTTTAGTTTTAAAGCAACCTTAAAAGTTGGATCAATGATATTTAGAAATTTATCTACAACCCAACGATTAGAGTTGGAGTAATAATTTCTTAGAAGTTTGAAATAAGTTTAATCCCTGTCTGGTCGTTGTGGTCAGTAAAAACTATAAAATCATATGCAGCATTTACGGTGTACGTATGAGGTCTGTGAGACATACCTTAGACTCCCGAGAATCAACATCATTAAGAAGTATAATAAAGTTAAAACTACGACCTAGCGCAACGGATATTGATCAGGTATTGTGCATGGCTTTAAAAGGTTTTATATCAATTATCCACATGTCCTTTCATGACCCACTATCGCGATGTAAGCATTCATAAACCCCTAGTATATAAGATTTGTTTTCAGCTTCATGCTATGCTATAACATTGTCCACTTTCGTAAGATCCACACACAGCATTATCTCAATGTTTTTCATCTGACTGTTATCTAGTCGTTATGTCCTGCGATTTTTGTGAATTGTTGTCCCTATGAGAATTTATTATTGATGGGATATTCACTTCGCGAAGATGTCTTATTTTAGTCCAATAATGAAGCAAGCAATGTTTCAGACACAGCCTTTTGTGACATTTTTAAGGAGAGTGTTAGTCAATAAATGGCTTGAAAGATTCGTTCTTCATCTTATTCACTTAATTTAAAACCTAATGTGCTGTTATAGCGTGATATATAAAACACGTGATCGATAATGATTTACTATAAAATGTCTTAACTGAAGTAATTTACTGACATTTAATAACAGTTTAGTGTATAGCATCACTTAAAATGTGATTTTTTAAATAAGGAACTATGCTTAATGCAATAATATTTTAACCACTTAGATGTCCCATTTAAAATCCAGTTTTATTTTGTATATTTTTTGTTTTGTACCAACGTGATTGAGGAAAGGAGCAAAGACAAAATTTCTTTCATTGCTAAATTTAGGCAAATCTAAGTTTTCGCTTGGTGCATGACTATTGTCATATAATATGTACTATGTGAGCCGTATTTTACTCAACCGTGATGTGTGACAGTAGCCGTCGTATCACTACATGAAATGGGGTAAGACTGCAGACATAAATATATAGATATTAATACCGATAACGATTGTTATATTAGTTCAAGGAATGTTTTTCAAAACATTTAATGCGCATGCTACTAGAGTTTTTTCCGATTTAAACGCCTGGATTTACAAATATTACTGATGCTGCAGAAAATATTTTAAAGTATAATTATGCAAAGAAAACTAGATGAGTTCTTGTGTTTTGTGCACTAACTTCTTCATGTATATTGTGAGCGGTCATCACCACAAAATATCCTAAATCAGGACAGACGCTGATAAAAACACAATATATCCATTACTAAAACCTGCTTTTGATCAATCATGTCTATCGATTAGGCCAAAATGATAATGTAAAGTAAGAATCTCAATTGCGCACTTTCGCAAAAAAACTAAAACCTAATCTAAAACCTAGAGTCATCACGTCGAATATTAAAATGAGACTCAACTCCATACAACTTTTACAAAATTTCATATTTTTAATGATTGTCTTTTAGTTACTAAACAACGCTTACACTGACCTCTGAAATAGCATATACTAAAAAACAAATTGGCGAAATATGATCTGAGTCGAAATATTAAGCTATCATAACACAGATACGTCTTCATGTGTTTTGTTTGAGATTTGTTGCAAACAACGTGCTTTTAAATACATAAATTAGTAAAACTGTCATAAAATATTTTGATAAATATCTTTGCTATACGTTGAAACAAAATGAAGTTAACAAGTTGCCACGACCTGACAACATTATTGATACATATTCAGGAGATGTATTAGAATATGGAGATAGAAGAATCCCCAAGGGAATGCACCTGCTATAACTGTGGTAAACTTGGTTTCCATGAGATTAGTTATATAAGTTGTGGTCTCCTGCTAGCTTTCAGATGCTTGATGATGGAAAAGCGTATAAGAATAAGCATTTAAAGAAATATCCAAAGACAGAAAGCTGTTTGCTGACTTACGCTTGAACAGTACTCATAAAATCGTGAACTGTTTTCTTAAGTGACTGTCTTGGACCATGTGTTAAGTAAACATGATATTTCTACTGTACTTGAGAAAAGAATTCTACGACCGATGTGACTTCCCCAACGTAAAGCTGAAAGGTTCATGCTTTTCGCCGGTTTA
The DNA here is from genome assembly GCA_007844125.1 of Sinonovacula constricta. Lineage (NCBI taxonomy): Eukaryota > Metazoa > Mollusca > Bivalvia > Cardiida > Solecurtidae > Sinonovacula > Sinonovacula constricta. The sequence goes on from CM017559.1 coordinate 16,741,085, forward strand.
ATAAGGCACACATTGAGCCATTAAACACTGTTTTGCAGGCAACTATCCCTGTAATAGCCTCCATAAAGGCAACTGAACAAAACGCACAATTAATAAATAATCTTTAACTAGTTGGTGTGATGTGAAAATACATATTTCACGATTGTCTCTATGAAACAAAAACTATCTACATCTGACCGATATTTGAGCTTTTACTGAAGGGAAGCTTCATGTTGACTGATAGACATCCTGACTAAAAGAAGCCTAAACATACGACTCAGCAATATGTAGTCTTTGGTCTCTTGAATAGCAATTACCGTCCCAAGAGTGAACTCGAAACGAGTAGGCCTAGTTTGCCAGACATGGAATTTTATGGCCGTGTCTAAAGAAAAAAATGAACGCTATATTTAAACGGGGTGGAGATATGTGATAAGGAAATCTTGCCATGTTTACTCTGGTAAAAGGTAGATGCAATTCATGTCACATTTGTTGTATTTATGAACAAGTAATAGATGTTTGTTCTTATCTTTTATATCTATTTTTGTTTATATAACACAAACTTGAACAGGAAAATTTATTTTTATATAGTATATTTTACAGGAGCGGAGCAATCAAATTTAATCGTGAAAAATCGCTTTCCGGCAGAGCATTACTTGGATGTTGGAAAAATGTTTATTTGGAATATCAATTGATATATGTTACAGCTTATTACACTTAAAGTGTCTTTCTAACTTACTAGTTATTTTCTCTTCCATTCTACCTTGCCACTGTCCACCGTCAACATTCTGCTGAAGTTAAATAATCTTTACCGTATATATTGACTCTCGCATTTACTTAAAGATTCCAACAGATTAGGCTTACAACGAGTTTTGCTTGTTAGAAGCACTGCTACATAATAAAACATAATGAAGCGATTGGTTATCATTTATTTTATTTTATAGGTCCTGTAAACTTATTAATGTAAAAGTAGATTACTTAAACAATGTCCAACATTTTAGAGCTTAATCGTAAGTTTAAGGTTTAAATTATGGTTATATTCAATAAATAAATAATGATGCATTGTATCCATATGAAAATATGGAAAGTTCCTATTAAAATTACTACCTATAATAATTCTAACTATCACTAGACGAGACAGGCACAATTAAATGTAAAATTTACAAAATCAGTGAAACGAGACGTTGAAACCCACGCGAGTTTGAACGGTATGTTAGTCAAGGCACCTACAGGGGTGCTTACGGAGACTTACGGAGCGCTCAAACCTCGCACTTCCTGACGAAGACAACCGGTTTAAAAATATTCCATCAAAGTAAGCACCAACTTCGAGAATAAAAGACAGCAGAAAAATATAGTTACAAAATGAAACTTATTAGCAACTAACAATTTAAAATAAGTACACTATGTACACTAGATAAATGTACCTTTAACTGAGCAGTTCTTCCCATTTGAAATAAAACAGTCCAAGCGATGAAGTACTCGTATATAGAGTACTAGTAAAGGAAGTCATATTATAAAAAAGTAAGAAGAAACTATAAACAAAGACATACCATACGTAGCCAAATGTAGTATTGTGACACAGTCAGATGTTGTGACACTTAAAATGCAACGTATTAAAAAAGAATGGATGGTAACAGATTGGCAGATGTTTATGTTTTCATTACATTAGCAATGCAAAGGCAGAGTACCGTTCCAGTGATAAATTTGGACACAGTCTGTTTCAAAGAATAACGGCCAACCTTTTAATGGTATTAAGTGCATTTATGTGCACATTGTTTGAAGTGCTTAGATAGTCTGGAGGGGTGCAAAAACACTGTCACTCACAGATAGTAAAAAGGAGACACAGTATCCGCGAGTAATAAAGCACGCTAGCCTAAGTTAAACCTGTCTAGACTTTTGCAATTATATTGCAAATAACATGGTTTGATGCCAGAAGTTAAAATATATACCCTAAAACGTAAATGGCATAGACAAAACATTTAAATCTATAATCTATTATTATAAAATTAAAAAAATGATTTTAGTGTACGTACTAACGTACTGAAAACAAACAAAGTTCAAGTAGTAGTATTCTGTTAAAACAACGTAGTTCCTTGGAAAAAATCAAGTTGTAATTATTCTTTGATAAAACCTTTTTATTTGATTTTAGCCTGCAGAATCCCCCAATAAAATTGTCTTGACTTGTGTCTTAACAGTTTGTTTAGAGGGAAAAGAAAAATGGAAACACTTTGTACAGAAAAGAAAAAATATTTCTTGAATAATTAAGTTTATGCTTGAAATTGTGAGAGCTTGAGAAAAGGGTAATCATTTTATGTAATGGTTGTTCTTTATTGAATTTATCGCTCCACCAACAGTGTTTCAGTTATCTGGTAACGAGGCCCACTTGAAGCAGAGATAGCGCTATATTTACTGTGTATAGCATGTCGTGAACACCCTGCATAACACACCCAGTCACAGTATCATGACATCGTGTCAACCAGTCGTGGAATTATCCTTATATTTGCTTGAGCGTTGGCAAGGGAGCTATACTATTACCATTTTTTAACGAATTTGGTATGTCTCGGCCCGGGATACATGTCATAATGTCTTTTAAATTAAAAAAAAATAACTTTTGGCAAACGTATATGGTCTATTTAATCTGTTTAGCAAAAGGGGGTTGTATTGTCTACGATGTGGTATTAAATATATTATTACTTTAAAAGTAGCTTTTTATGTGAACATTGAAGAAAGATAATTTATTTCTTTTTTTTGATGGTCGATCAACCGATTACTTTGACTGTCTGGAGACCTTAGTAACGAGTCGATTTCCAAATGAACATGTCGTTGTATTATTGAGAATATAAACTACGCACAATGTGTGTATGTGGTCTGCACTTTCATATTGTTAACTTGATGTGGCTAAAGTTCAGTTAAAACAGTTCCTATACAGCTCTGCCCAGCTATCACAATGCCCTCATCGACAGATGTCTTTACTAGACAGACATAAATGTAAATTTTCAACGACGTGACATTTCAACTAATAAACTATCCTGACACTCCACTAATTGTGTCTTGTTAAATAGTTTAAAAGACTACTTAATAATGTACCTTTCAGACATTACACATATCCATAGGGTGGATTGCCATTTTTACATATAAATTTCGCTACTATTTACATATCACTGTTTCCCTGTGACGATGGTCTGTCAGAGATATTAGATGATATTTGACAGATGTGTTTACCGAAAGGCGTTAAAACGTACGGTATTTGGTTGGTTTTGGATTATTTCGCTACATTTCTGTCATTATCCGTTTGTATTGAAAACATGCAACTACAACAAATTAAATAATTATATTATGTATAAAGGTTAGCTTCCATGTAACTTGGATATGCCAAAAGTTGACATTATTTAACAATCACATTAATGGTCTGTTAAAATAAGGAACATAAACGAAAACCAAGCAGGCGGACGTATTAAGCTAGTTTGATTTATACATAAATTAATATTAGGTAAATACCAGTGTCGACTGATGTTCAATATTGAGTTAAACGTGTGTAGTGGGATTAAAATGTAGAAGCCAAAAAGGTTCAAGTCTCAATGATGACAGTAGTTTAAATAATTATAAGACTCAGTATGCATAATTGCAGTAGATATATTTTTTTCTAACTGACCGGTGGTCAACCTTATTCTGTTGCTGGCTGGAGATTCATGCAATGACGCACATTTATTTTGCATACAAGATTCGACTTACATATAACCAAGGAATATATAACATGTCTGATTTAATTTCGTCATATCTTTAAGAACAATGTCTTTCACATCAACGAGGTGTTTTTAACTAATAATTTAATCTTTTAAAAATATCGAAGGCAACATACAAAATCTAAAAATGATTTGTTAAAATATTCGCTTGATTTTCTGCTGCCGAGCTTATTTACATTAAATTAAGTAATCAAATAATCAATTGTTAAATGATCTACTAACTATATTACATTTACATAAAATTAATCTAGCACAGTAATCTAGCACATTTTTAAAAGGTTTGCTATATCATTTTAACATAATCATCAACTCAATCACAAATCAATTAAAACATAGTCAGTGGTTTAAACATGATGCATAGTAAAAGACACATACAATGTAGATAGAATAAAAGTGATCTACTAAAATACTTCACATATATCATCAAAGACAGTACAGGTTACCTAAAATACGACTACGATAGTAAACATTTACAAATAAACAACACAAAATACAACTACAATAATGAACATTTGCAAATATACCACACAAAATACAACTACGATACAAACATCTACAAATATACCACATAAAATACAATTACGATAATGAATATTTACAAATATACCACAAAAAATACAATTACGATAATAAATATTTACAAATTTACCACACAAAATACAATTACGATAATAAACATTTACAAATATACCAAAGAATCGGGTATATGATTGAGTAAAGTAGTGTTATCCATGTTTCATAATAGTAATATTAATTGACATCTGTTGTATTTGAAGATTTCGTCTTTAGAGGGAAGGACCTTTCAAACGCTAATATACATCTTGACCTTTGATGGTATCATGGGTCGAGTATAAGTGATTACGGTCCACGGCTGATTTTTTGAGAGATATGGTATGGCATGATTTTGGCATATGTTTTCATAAAGCTTTGTCATATTTCCTTATTTAGGATTACAACAATCTTACATGTACCTGTGCAGTGTGGCGGTCGTAAAAATCACTGTTTAAAGAACTATATCATATGTTTATCCTAATCTCTTAAAATCGAAATTTCAAACAGTTCAAGATATTTTCGTCCTTTTGTAACCTGCAATGAAGCTATGCAAAGACCGATTCTTGATAATATGCACACAAAATGTAAAAACAAACTTTTTGTGGCTCCTAGCAAATTACCTTTATGGATATCTCTGAAGACAAGCTGAACATATTTATGTCATTTCCAAAGATATAATACATCTAAAAGGTTACTTTTAATTACCCGTATTTTTATGTTTTGTTTTCCCAAGGTTATTAAAGGAGGTCTAGTTTTTGTTTCCTTTTATAACTGCATTCCTTTCCCTTCTTATTTACCTAATCTCATTTGATATTGACGTTCTATCTGCTAAACATAGCAAATATTTTTCTTAAATTTTAGCATATTATACTTTAGCTTTATATTCCGTCGTCTTAACATCATACAGCGCGATATATATAAAACCTTTATCAGACCAAACCCCTTCTCAACGATTTGATAGACAGATATATCTTGATCAAAGCTTCTGATAATAAAGAAGTTCATTATCGTCTACCAAAATGTGATGTCTTAAATTGCATGCTTTATACCGATAAACATGTTCCTGGGGCTTACTGTCATGATGATATATCTGTCGTAAAACACATATATGATAATATTCATATGTAACATTATACATTGGTCTGTCACGCGAACCGTACTGAAAAATTGGTTTTATAGATTTTCTTGTCTTTTCCATTATTGTCTGTCAGAAAGTCCAGCGACGTCAGACTGGTGTAAAGAGAGAAGGGTACCTATGTTTGATTCGTCAAAATCAATTATATTTAAAATGTTAAACAGTTAACAAATTGTTACAGTTCAAATATCTTCTTACTATGAAGAATGTCGTGGTATTGTACACCGTCCTACAGTTGCACCTGACAAGATGGAAGACAATATATGGCAATTAAAACAAGCATTTTAACAACGATGTTTAATTCCAATACTCTGTCGACTTGACCTTCGAATATGTTTTCATTTCACAAAAGTGGTGTTCGTGCCTGAACTAAATATTGCCATACTATTGAACAATTACTTACTGAATACAAAACCAAAAATCGAGATTTGTATATGTTGGAATTGCGGGAAGAGGCCCTAAAATGACAAATGATTATTTTGTTTCCTTTTACGTAAAAGAAATAAGCAATCATACAGAAGACAGAATATACATTAAACAAAAAAGAATTCTATTTTTAAATAATATTTACCAACTAGAAGTACGTTGCATCTTTTCATCGCATTATTCATCGTAAGAATCAATAATCTTGAAAACAGGTCGACTGCTATACTGAGCAGAACAGATGGGACCGTTTCATTGCACGCAACAATTGTTCGATAGTCCATAGTGCAAATGCAGGTATCCGTCTGAGATCATGTTTACGATACTGAACATAACGTTTCGCGAAAGTGGTCGTAAAAACTGCACCTGTTTCTGACGGATGTTTACGGTAGCATTATGGGTGCCATGTTACAGTGCATAAAACAGTGTGTCATTATAAAGAGCATTAAATAATTGAGATTAAGGCAAACATGATGTGTTAATATCACAAATATATCTCAATGATTGTCATGAAATTCACAGATACATAAGTACACCCATCAAGATGTAGAACACAATGCAAATTGCTCAAACATAATTTGCGTAAAATATAATTTAATTAGGAATAAACATGTCGACATCATGGTAATTATCATTGTTATACATTCTTTAGAGAAAATAATGTTACAATGCATGGTGGATAACAATCATTATTTCGGTAATCTGTCATTCTTGAAGTGTAACCAGCGGTTTACTTTAATATACTTATGTCATCCACGCAGTAGAAAACGAATACATTTTCAGTTTATTTAATCCAGATAAGTAAATTTACTACATGTCAGCAAATTGGCAAAAATGTATACATAATTTTGATCTGTACATCCATTTTTACTTTAAGATAATTTAACTTAGGATTTTTCTTCTTATTTTATTGATTTTAACTTCAAATGCAGTTAATCGCAAAATATATTAAATCTGTGTGTGGCTGTTCATAAAGTAAGTCACATGATTGAATGTGTATCTGTCAGCAAAGAAAATAAAATGAAATTGTGTATGCATAATGCTCATCTTTACCACATTTTTTTTTAAACATTTAAAGAGGAGATGGTGGAATATATATATATATATATATATATATATATATATATATATATATATATATATATATATATATATATATATATATATATATATATATATATATATATATTATATTAAAATACAAGCCGGACTACCTTTTTTGACGAAACGATCAGGCATGTTTTTGTGAACGAAACTCAATTATTGCGTAATTATGCTTGTGATCACCCCAAAAATGTCCATATTATAACATACTATAAAGATTGGTAAACTAGAGGCATTTAAAAAAAGGATTGAAAATTTCAGTAGCGGCGCCTTATCTGACTGACCTAACCGGACACTTCCTCTTTTCAAACAATGATATAGAAAATTTGTAAACAAAAAAGTATATAGAAGCTTTATTTATCAAAATGTACACATTTACAATACAGGCACATGATTAAAACTGTTCAGGAATAGTAATAAAATCAATAAAACTACGACTTTGTAGTCAGCACAAATAAAAACAACTGTCGAAATGTCGGATCATGTGAGTCCCTGTTGTACTGATATTAGAATCTATTTGGTGTGAATTGAAAGAATCTGATGAAGAATCGTGTGAAACCCTAAGCAATGTTGCAGATATGAGCTACGATGATTTCGAGGCAAAATTTGGCTTTAATCCGAACATTTTTTAGAAGGAAATTGATCTTGAATCTGTGACTGTCTCAGATTGCTATCATCTGCCAAACCTGAGGACAGACCCAGATGATCAAATGTCGTAACATGATGAACATTCAAATGTTTTAGATAGAGCTCCATCTTTAGTCGAACCAAATACAGCTGACTGCATAGATCTGGACAAATGTGCTAATAAATCACAGTTTCTAGACGTAAACATGAAAACCAACCCACCACCTCCAATCCTATCATTTCTCCAAATTTCGCAAGTCACCCTGTCAGAAACACAACTATTTTCGCAATTTTATGGCGCTATATTCAATGTTCAGAATTTCAATGTCATCAACAATTCAATTAAAATCCATGGGCTACCTGTTTGTTACATCCATAAACACACACAAACCTCGAATGTAATTCGCGTTCCTTAATGCCAAGTGAGTAGCAACTTCAATATTACACGGCCTTGACATAACACACTACATGTATAACATTACACGAGGGTGTGATTTTTGTTGTTCTTGTTTTCCAACCATTATTTTTAATTATCGTAATCAATAAAATTACAACATTATGTATAGCCATATAAACTAAAAGAAATAACATGTTTATTGTCTTTTTTTATTGTAAAACAGAACTTTTTATTATAGCCGAAATACTCTTTCAAAATTGTCCTGCTGGTGGAATAAAATTAAGCTGCAAATCTTGTAAAAATAAAATAATGTTTTAAGTTGCAGTGCCGACCAGCATAGCGGGTATGATGTATAAGCAAAAAAGTAAGCGAATAATAAATAGATACGGAATAAAATATAAAGTAATTCGGTGATGTGTGTTCCTATCGCAAATATGCACGATACTTTGTCGAATTTTAAGATACAAAATAATTCTACTTTCACTTTGCATGCCGTCATTCGTTGATAATCATTGATCCTATTTTGTACTAATTTGTTCTTACTTTTACACTTGGCTTGCATGTGGATACCTTTTTCTTCTGCCTTTTCAAATTTTGGTATATTCTGCAATGCTCATAGGACGTTGCCATATTTAAAGATATTTAATATTATAAATACACTGATTTTAAATTGAACATTTATAATTTTATTAATCTTATCTACATTAAACGGATAAGAAAAAACAAGTGCCTCAATGCGAATTGTCTTGTTAAACAATTGAATGTTTTAAAATAATTTGATAACTCATCATATTAAAAGAATGGTGAAAAATTGCATATAAACTGGAACTCAATGCAATTATGTGCTATATTCAGCCGTTTAAGCAATAGTAATTGTGTAACATACAATGTTACTTATTGAAAATAATTGATCCTGCACCTATACCGTAGCAGGATAACAGGGGGCTTTGTGCATCTAACACTGTCTGGTCAGATTAAGTACTTATGTAGTTTACTTTTTGCTTTGGAAAAGTCGTATCTATTTATAGTAAACAAATTCGACCGTTGTGATAATACTTAAGAGATACTACTTAAGATATATAAAATATGAATATGTATTTTGCATTACTTGTATTTTATTGTGAACATTCACATATGTACCATGTAGACTGGTTAAAGTGGACCTGTATAGGCATACTTGGCCAACTTATAAAACTGGCAAGTGATATCAGATATTTTCAGAGTGTTAATGCAGTCACTTGCTCATCTTCCCTCTCAACATCATATGGGAAAACATTAATTAACGAAAAAAACGTCTATATTCTAAGAAATGCGTATGCAGAGGAAGTGTAATACAGTGGAAAAAAAAATACAAAAGGTTGAAATAATTATTGGAATTAGGTGTCTGTATTGAAACTGGGACCGACTACATATGAAGAAGAACGTGGTTTATGTTTAATTACATAAAACATCTCCAATTTATTGCGTCGTATCTTTTTTCAAATAACGGTGTGTCACTTGTAGTGAGTAATTTAACTACATTTCACAACATGCTTCGAGTCGGTACAGCATTATACCAACAAGAACATCTATTCAACTGGATCGGTTTTCTTTTCAGTGCTTGCATTTGAGACACCCACCAGAAAATGCGAGGTTAGAGATCAGTAAAACCGGTTTAAGCACCCCAGTCGGTCCATATTGCCGACTGACCGTTCCAAGGCGGTAACTGTCGGGTTTGCTCTTTTTGTTAAATGGCTCATCACAGATTTTTTCTTACTTTTACATTAAGCTGGCATGGGAATACCTTGGCCATGTGCCTTTTTAAATGATTGTATATGTTGCAATGCTCTTAGGACTTTGTATTATATATTCTTATCGTTTATCCTGCTGTAAGAGAAAATGCCGAAACAATGGATATTCTTACCGTGTGATTGACCCAATGTTTAAATGTTGACAAAACCTGGCCAATATGTTAGTTCTCGCTGCATCTTTGTTTTTCTAATTGTTTCTGTTTACACGTTTCTCGTCTCAGATGGGGCTCTAGAAATTTGAGCACGCTTTCTCATGGTGTTTAAAAGGAAGATTACTGGAAAACAATGAAATTACGACTACAATTAAAGTAAAAGAGCATTTTTGCGCTCAATACATTAGACAGATCGTTTGATGAGATTTAAAGTTAAAACAGTTACTCAAGAGACATGGGTTATTTTCTGTTAAGTACTGAGTACACTGTATATTTTAATTGTACCTAAACTACATCAGAAATATGCAAAATATACCAGACACAGAATAAAGTACATTTTTTCATTTTTTTTAAGGAATTTGAAAATATTAAAAAAATGACCAAAATGTGACTTTCGCTCGAAAGCGTACGTCGCCATTTTTAGATATAGCTTTGTGGTCGTCTATTTTGCGGTTTCCGTAATATCGTATTCCGGTAATCATAGCTGTTCTGACTGTTTTTTGCTTCAGTGTTCTATGACAAATTTTGTGTTATTCTTGTTGTTTTGCGTATATAAGTAAAATGAATGTCGTAAAAGAATGGCTATTCAGTCTAGAATTGATTGGTAAAATCTAATTATTTCCACCTGGTAGATTGTATTGTACCAAGTACAGAGTCCAGTTAACCAGTGATTTAGAAAACGGGTTATCGTTACGGATTAATCGTTTCAAAAATGAGAACAGATTATCGGTTAACCGTTAGCATCTCTTATTAAAAGCTTGAACAATATCACTGAAAAATGTATTGTAGCATCACTTATCAATGTTCGCTTTATTCTCTTTGTAACTTACACTTCCATGAATGGTAAGGTCATATTTATGTGAGTGTTTACAAAGTGAAGGATAAGGAATTATTAACGGAAGGTTACTTTTTATTAACATGTTTATTGCCTGTTATTTTTTATTAGTGCTGCTTTCCGCTCGGCTTTACTACGAATGTAAATGAGGCGGTTTATTGACTGCGGTATCCTTTGTTTTAAATGTTTAAAACATTTATTACGTACGTGTTTTACCCACATTAAAAGAATTGAGCAAAAAACGACAAGTACTTGTACTAACTCATTTCGATTAGTAAAGACTACTTTAAGTAAAATCAGAGGCAAAATAGTTTATCCTAACAACTTGCAATAAAATGCACGTATTTATTTAAGCCTTTTTAAGCTAAGGCGCTATAACACAAGTTCAAAAATAGATTTTTTTAGACTCAGAATAAAAAGGTTGGTATTCAGTTGAATATTGACAAAAAGGTGTACCTTCTCCTGTTATTTGAAAATCTTGTTATATTTTGCGTTTATCTGCTGCGTCTATCAGAATGACATGATAATAAAACAACTTGAAGCAAATGTTTCAATATTCCTTACCCCAATTTTTGCCGATTTCCGCACACCATTTTCTGGCATATACTGTTTTCTTAATAGCAAAACATACTTTCATAAAATGCTGCAGAAATTTTAAAACTTTTCCTTATAACATAAACGTGTATAGCGTGCCAAGAAACAAGTACTTCACACTTCTGTTAAAGCCACTAATTTCTTTGATAAACGGTGTCACGAATTTAATCTGATGAATTTTAGACATATCTGTTTAAAAACATACACAAAAATATGACATCGAAAAATACAAGAATAATCCATATTACTAACAGTTATGTGCCGGAAACTGACTTATTAAAGAAATTAGAGTTGATACTAAAATGCATTGACAATAGAAATGTGGCTTTATGTCGCTGAAATGTATATGATGTCTATTTGGGGAGGGGGGGGAATAGTGGGGTTATGTTAGTCAGAGTTGCGTCTTGTGACTTATTTCATCAAAGAGAATTCTGTAAAATTCTTATACTGTCATGCGTTGATAATCCTCTTTTTTATTACGTCCATAATGTGAGTGCTACTCAATGACTTGTAATACGTATGATATTACAACAGGCACCCTAATTCTCGGCATAATATATTGATGTCAATCGGACAATAATGACACTGTATACTCACTAAATGCAGGTATGTGTTCATTTTCATACACGACGTATCAACTGCATTCTAAATTGTTTGATTGCTTGACAATGCTATCTTTAACAAATAGTAAGATAATTCAATATATAAATTCGACATTCTATCCACTAAAAATATACAACACAATTATAAATTTATCATGACTTCCTGGCTTATTTATTGTTCGCTCTTATTTAATAAAACTTCTTATTATTGAACATACAGGTTTGATAATAGGATTGCATTCTTTGTACAATTGTAAATTATTCTTCGCCGAAGTTATACAATGACAGCTTACAGAAACATGTTTATATTATCTTTAAACTTATTTTACAAATATTTACATAACCAATTGATGATATTGGAATAAATGTGAACAGGTGCCAACTACCAAACCTTAGTTCAAGAAAAAAGGTCATTTAAAGAAGAAATTGCCAGACTAACGTTCAGAGTTCAGTTTGGAACCTCGGACATCCTGTGATGCGTCTGACTGATTTTTAGCTACAGATAAATCCGCTATATGTATGTGTGGGTGAATATCGGAAATAACGTCTACATATCCATTTATACTAAGAAGGCGTTATTGCATATATATGGCACACTCGGGACTTAATAGTATGTACGTGTCATAAAGCAAATTATGTCTTACTGACAACGTTCTCTGTGTTGAGATATAAAACATTTAAATGCTTTTTTGTCTGAAAGAAACATCTTATTGCAAAAATGTGTTTGTTTGTTTGCGAAGTAGATACAAACATGAAGTGACACTTAGTTTATGAGTCAAGACAGCATATTTAAAAAAAAACTCTGAGTATTTTCAACGGTTTTTAATTATTTTATTTTCATGACAGATTTACCCTGTTCCTTACCACTTGTTTTCGATAGGAATACATGTTTAAGCTCTTTGAGAATTACCATATATATGCAATTATGAACACCCACATGGCAGAGGTACACACGCAAGTTAAAATGTCCAAACGACTGAGCCGAAACATGACACAAAAATAAAACAGAATAATGCTTTAATGGCTTATTACGCTGTCGATGTCATATATTACAAAGACAAAACAAACTTCATTATATAGCCTACACATTCCTGTAGATTCTGTTAGGAAGAGCGCGTTAATATACGCGAAGTCACTTCCGCCTCGACATTTTTTGTATATGTTGACGACGAAACATTCATAACAAAGTCTAACCTGGTACAGCGCTAGTGTTATTTCTCGCTCATTAACATATTCTATTCCAATGTTAAAAATGGGGAGGATTTAGTCACTTAACTTCCTTAAGCCGGTGGCTTCACACGTACCATAAGAATGTGTCTTCAAAGTGACATTAAGAATTTGGAATTATGACAAAGTCCTTTGAGCATTGCAAGATATGCCAATATTTGAAAAGGCACATGACAAATGTATTAACATGCAAGCCAAATGTGAAAGTAGAACTTATATGTGACAAAAAAGCAAACCAAACAATTACCATACCGTATTTCACATGCAAGTCAAGCGAAAAGAACAAATTTGTGATGAGTCATTTAAGGAAAAGAGCAAACCCGACAGTTACCGCCTTGGAACGGTCAGTCGGCAATATGGACCGACTGGGGTGCTTTAACCGGTTTTACAGAGCTCTAACCTCGCACTTCCTGACGAGTTTCTCAAATGCAAGTAACGAAAAGAAAAACAATCTATTTGAAAACAAAATGTCCATGCGCTGATATTTTCTATACGTTATAACGAAAGTAGTGACGTCATCGAAAAATAATGTCCACATAGTGTTCAGAAAAGGAATATGGTATTATTTCGACTTGAAAAAAAAACCCACAAAAATGGTTGACCACAAATAAAATTAACTTTCTGAATCATGAACAAACATGACCAGAGACGAATAAATGATTGTAGCATCCTGTTCATGTGAAGATGGAATTTAAGAACAACGTTCAGTGTCCATCAAAGGAAACACGTAACAATCCTTATAGGATGAATTAAATGACAACATAGATTACATGCACGGGGAGATTTTTTTACGACCACCACACTGCACAGGTAACATTGTTGTAATTAGGAATATGAAAATATGACAATTTGCAACATATACCAATATTTGAAAAAGCACAGAACAAATGTATTCACCTGCAAGCCAAATGTTAAAGTAAGAACAAATCTGTAACGAGTCATTAAACAAAAAAGTGAGATTAAGAGGTCATATTTGTATACGTTACATTTTAGATTTTTTTATTGATGTAATGAATGAATTCATGAGATGCCCTCATGTACGTTTCTTTCTACCTTTGCTGTTCACGTTCTTACTAACAATGTCAATATAAAGTTATCATTTAACTGAAAAGCTAAGCTGTTTGTGAAACTGTGTGATCTTCACGCTTAAAATATATAAAAAGTACAAATACCTTTTATTTTATTAAACATTAGCCACTATACTACTACTACATGTATTTAGAGATTCATACATAACATTTACAGAATCATAATGTACATATTATTATTCTATAAGAACAAGAAAAGTTGCACATGATTTTAAAATATAGAAATTCATTTTCAGACATCAGTATACCCAACAATGACAGCGATAAATAGTCGAAGTCAAATTGTTCTTATACTTATAAGTTAAAACAAAATTGTAATTGCACACTGGGGACAGAAATAACAGTATTTTATCCCCACTCGGGTTACGCTTTCTTTTTAAATATCACTGTCTTTAACTTCATTAGCATGTCCCATCTGGGAAGATGCACAGCATGTCGGTTAAAACAATTGAACCCATTTTCTTGCAGTGTTTAACCAACCACCAGAAGGAACCAAAAGAAGCTGCATCAGAAATCTGGAATCAACAATAATAAGAAGGGTTGCGCTATAGACGAGAATAAGATAAAATTGTGTCGCGAAAAATCTGTTCCTCAAGATTTAAATTATTGATCATTAAACAGATTTACTATTTCTTGTACTTGTCTGATAAAATAACTAATCTAACATGAGTTTGGAGAAGGTTTAAAAGGTGGTATCCGATTATTTGGCCTAGAATTTTGTTGCTCAAAAAATCAAACAAATAATTGCTACCTTAAAAGAACCAATGTAATGTTGTTTATCGATATACTGCATCTATATAAGGTAAAAATAACACCGACTCGTTATTACAAACGTGTAAATCCAATCAATGCAACATCATTTTCTGACACTTCACTACCTCTCCCGCACAGGTAGAGCTATTATAAGAAACGTATAAAATTTAATGTGGTATATTGGTTTTGCTATATCAATTGAAATAGAGCATTAGCTTATCAAGATGTGTGTAACTTTATCAACACACAGAGAATCGTGATACAACACCAATTTAATATAACTTATAGAAGTGCTGTTTTTTCAGTGCTAATATGAATTTCAAATAAACATGTAACCAAAATATAGGTACGAGCATCACGTTCAAACGTATAATATTAAAGGTGATTAACTTTTGAATTACATGTTCATTTTCGGCATTCTTGGCATGCATTGCTTTATAATTCAATGCAATCATAACCAAAATAATAATTTGTACGTACTAGAAAGATCCCGCAACTTAAGCGTAGTAAAATGCATCAATGTCAATATTTGGATAAGCGGGCTTAGGATGGAATTAATTAAATGTTAGAGCGACGATAACCTCTTTAAAGAAACGTATATAATTATATGATAGTTTATGCAAAAATCATGATATTTTGCAAGGACGCAATTTGTTAGCGATTAGAATAACATCATTTGAACCACTCAAAGAATACAAGCTAGACAAAATTAACTTCAGTTTTTTTAAAAATTACAGCCAAATACAGCAGCCACGCAATGTGAAACTGTGCATAGCATGTCACTGCATATCAACAATGTAGTTTGCCCTGAATACTTGTTGATAAATTGTATTTGTTCACAGTTCTATGAAATTCATTGCTTCTTTACTAACGTGTAACTCGATTATGTATATAAACCGAAGTCATTCCCTAATGGATACACATACAGAGATATTCAAACAAATGCCACTTTGATAAATCTTATTTTATTTAGAGCATATCAACTTAAATACATTTATCAATGCGATTCATATTGTGTAATTGATATGTTTTAAATGTTTATAGTAGAATTAAAATTAATTCACATCAGCTGGATTGTTAAGAAAAGAGACGTCTTTCAGAATCTGAAATAACGTTTCATGTTACCTCAAAAGGTAAAATCGGTTGTGTAAGTATTTAACCTAAACTAGTGCCGATTATCGATTGTGTGAACATTTTACCTCAGTAAGCACCGAAGATTGTTTGTATGAGCATTTTACCTCAGTAAGCACCGAAGATTGTTTGTGTGAGCATTTTACCTCAGTAAGCACCGAAGATTGTTTGTGTGAGCATTTTACCTCAGTAAGCACCGAAGATTGTTTGTGTGATCATTTTACCTCAGTAAGCACCGAAGATTGTTTGTATGAGCATTTTACCTCAGTAAGCACCGAAGATTGTTTGTGTGAGCATTTTACCTCAAATAGCGCCGAAGATTGTTTGTGTGAGCATTTTACCTCAGTAAGCACCGAAGATTGTTTGTGTGAGCATTTTACCTCAAATAGCGCCGAAGATCGATTGTGTGAGTATTTACCTCAAATAGCGCCGAATGTGCTATATCTGATTATATACGCATTTATCTATCCATAAACTTCCGTGCCTGTGTGTCTAAAATATTGTAGATATAAGTGTTTATTATTGAGTTCACTATGCGGTCTTTGGTATATGTAACGTCCATACATCAGTTAATAATCGTTACAATTTTGTGTGGGTTTCCAAGTAAATGTAATTACATTAACAGTGTGTGGATGTAGACATTATTGGTTAAAAGAAACATATAGAGAGCATGATGTCAAAGCAGAAATGAATAATAGTGAGAAATAAAGAAAAGTCAATGACAGCTGTGGTATATTTATGAAAATTGACAGTGTGGAATGAAAATTTATTGAAACTATTGTCAACGTTCAATTATTTAAATACAATTACACGTACATGCCAAACGATGTTACTTGAAATATAGCCATCTTTTTATTTTAAGATGCAATATTTTCTTATACCCTAGACTTAACGGACAGACAACGTGCCATCAAACCCGTTTATATCACACTTATTGGCAGCGTTTGTCTTCAGGGGCAAACAGTACTTATTGAATAACAAAAGACATGTACATCTGAGCCCCAAAAGAGAATGACTTAACAAAACAAGATAAACGTATGAAAAGAGTGTTAAATACGTATTGGATTCTTTTGTAGTTTTCCAATCGTGATAACAGTTAACTTATGATGGTCGTATGGACAAAAATAATGTTTAGAGTATAAAGTACGTAAACATAATATTAGTAAATAGCCAGGTATATCTGCTTCAAAAAACAAAGAGACCATGGCTGATCGGAACAAATATGTATGTGCCTTTTAGCATAGATCTGTCTATTTAGTATCTTCGCTTACCTTTTGTTAAAAAGTTTAAATGCTAAAAGAAGGGAAGACTATTGAACCTTCTAAATTTAATGTTTTATACTATATTCAAAATGAGCTGTCTCAGGACAGCTCTGTTAAATATACCTCATTTTCCTTTGGTAGGTTTTTATAAAGTATTTGTATAAGGTAGTTTTCTGACCTGTAATTTTTTTATTCATCGTTAAACGAGTTTGATCTAAACTGAGATACATGTAATGTATATAAGTGCATGCTTATAAATTGTGATTGATATTTTGCATTATGATAAACTTTATTTGAACGCTTTCATTTATTTGTAAAATACTCTTAATCATTGTGTTCTACAAATCATTATCAGCTTTAATGAGTTGATTATTTAATAATCAATTAATTTTACAGCTTCAAAAAGCTAATATACATACAAAGGTCCTTTATTTTTTTTACACCAAATGCATACAAATAGGTGTAGGTATAACATAGCTATTGTTTTATGCATTAAATGTCTAGAATGAATTTCTCCTATAAGCCGAGAGAAAATATTATCATGAGTAATATATGGTTACGTTCCTCTGCAGATACATCGAGAATTTTCCTCTTGGAAAATTAAGGAGATTGTACATGGTGATTATATAAGCGATGATAAACATTATCTGTAGACGACGGTTGCAATTTCACGGTGAGTGTTTATAAATATTTGTATTCTTCTACTGTAGGTATTTCCCAAATACGGATGTCAGCGTTAATTTTATTAAACAGCTAACTATAAAGCCTTATTGTTATTTTGTATGCATCTTCGTGTGATACCAACGATACTTAACGTGAATTAAAAGACGGTGCATTAAAAGTATTTGTTACCAATTTGCGCGAAATACAGTTTTTAACTTCTTTTTCTTTCAACATATGAATACAAAACAGGTAAATTTTGAAAAATAAAGACATGAAATGCCTGGTCTTTACAACACATGCACGAATACAAACACATACAATCTTCGTTTATATTTATAATGATGTGTATGTGACATTGTAAACCAAACTTAACCTCTATTTACAGTTGAGTTATCATTTTGCAGATAAATGATTTTCGAAAAAGTTGATTAACATTTGATGGTGAATATGGTCAGTAAATTGTTAAAAAGAAGTTGCACAATTTAAAGGGTAAAATTTCTGTCACATAAATATATAGATTGAGCATTAGTTAACCTCAATAAGATAAAATATTGTTCCAAAATCTATGAGAAAATTTTTTTTATCAATTTTTGCTACACTAACTACATACGAAGACCAGTTATTCTTTGGCAAATTGTACCTTTTTATCATAAGATTAAGGATAAATAAGAGTAAAAAGGGGCAATATTCTTTAAAAAAGAAACAGAAAAAGTTATTTACAACTATAAACTATAGTTTATAAATACTTATAACTATAAAGATGAAAAAAACTAAATCTAAGCAAAGTGTAAAAGTAAGAACAAATCTCTGATGAGTAACTTAACAAGAAAGGGCAATACTAACAGTTACCGTCTTGGAACGGTCAGTCAGCAAAAGGGACCGACTGACGTGCTGAAACCGGTTTACAGAGCTCTCACCTCGTACTGCCTGAGGGGTTTATCAAATGCGATCAATGAAAATAAAACCGACCTATTTGAAAGTATTTAAAAGTATTAAAGTTGACAACTGTGGGAAACTGTTTATTCATTTAAAAAAGACAATAAAATGGGAATATGTAGGATGAAGTAGGTCTTTTTAGATGAAAAGAAAAAGAAAGAAAACTAAATGTTTGTGTCTTTTATTAAACTTAGACAATCTGAGTCTCTTTCATGCCATTTGAACGTTACGGCTATGGCATTTTAAACCTTATGTATCTTTATGTTGAAAATATGCAATATTTGCTGAATATATGCAATATATAACTCATATTAAACATATGGGTTAATACCTTTTTAAATGAAGACCAATATTGTTGTAAATGGCAGATAGAAACAATTATAATGCATATATGCACTGTAACTTTATGTCATTATATTATCTGAGAGAAAAACATGCTTTCCAGTATTCAGTATATGTTTGGGTGTCATATTTTCATTCGCATTGCACTGATCAGTTCTGTATTGATTAATTATAATAATACTTTTAAAATACATTTGGATTTTGAATAGTTTATCTTGCTATAAATATGCAACATTTAGCATACACAAATAATATAGTTAAATAATATGAAAGTACTTGTTTCCAAAAATAATATCTTTCTTTGACAACTCCATGTTTAAAGTAGGACAATAAGCATTAATAAATTGCCAGTAAGTCCTGCCAAAAATTGTCACTAGGGAACAATTACAGAATAGACGAAGAAGAGTGTCCTTCTTATCATAACACAAAGAATGTTTATGTTGTCTTCTTAAGACGATTAGTTCCGAAAACTTGGTGATTTATTCTTCTTTGAAACAATCGTACTGACGTTTTTGTGACATTTAAATGAACACTTTAAGCAATTCTAAACTGTTGTTTTTGTCACCACCTAACCTGTTTACCCATTTATCTGGAGATGATAGGTGTATCTTATTTTTCACCATTTATCATCAATAATTCTGCTGTCTTCATTTAGAGATCCTTTATAGTACACACATTTGTCTAAAATTGTCAGTCTATAGATTAAAAATACATGACACGGACTCAATATAGAAACGCTTAGTAAATACTTTGCTTTACATTAGATATTTTAATCTTTAATGTATAGGACATGAGGTAATATTACACACATTTTTACTTCATTACTTTATTAGCAAAGATATTGAAAAATGATTTCAACACAATACACATAGTTTTACATCAACAAGATGGAAGCTTTGTTGTCCATCTACAGCTTGATCCGTTATTAAGTTCACACCTTCAGCCTTCTTAGTACAAAGAGCTCTAATATTAGTAATGTATGGGTTCGAACTTCGAGAGAAATGTCGAGAATAACCGAAGTTACTGTATGAGACCTTCTCTTGATATAAGGTTTTCGCATCCAATATCGTTCGGTTTATCGGTAGTGAGTATAGCTTTATCATATATTAAGATACATCTATATGTATATTTTAAAATAATAAGGCTTTGACTAAATACCATAACATCTCAAGATTACAAAGTGTCTTCATGTTATCTTTGTAAGATCTAAATGTTTTTATGTTACTGTCACAAGGATATCATAAAGACTTGGTAATATTGTTAGCTGGTTAGTTATAAATGCAAGTCATGTTAACAACATTACAAAACAATTCCCCTAAATATTAAGATTTTTAGGAAGAAATAGAGAATAGGGAGAACACATGTCCTTTAAACTACGAGATATACCTAAATAAATGTAGGGTTGTCGTTAAGAACGCGATGAAGTCATTTCATATTTCCGAATAATATAATACCATCAAAACAAACAATTAGTGGCACCAATTTCGTTTATCATTGAATATTACTTGAAAGGTACCGTCTTGCGTTTAACAACAAAATATTGTTAAAACAAATATACACGTGTGTTCAGGTTATAAATGTTCTCTGACAAATAACAGTCATGAGCAACACAATGTATTTTTGCATACCCGCACTGCATGTTCACAGTATAAAAATAGCATTATGATCCTACGAAAAGTGTAAAATAGTCTTCATATCTAATTGAGAGTGTGTGTTGCTTTCCTGGCAAAGGAGAAGCAAAAGTGCCTTGTGCATACCAAGACTTGGAATTAAAACGTATACAATCAAACAATTAAATTATTTATTTTACGCGTAAAACTTTATTTTTAAAATGAACAAAATATTACCTTTCTCGGCAAGTTTAAATAAAAAAATCAAATACAAAATATAAAATATACAAATAGCATTTTAAAGTAATATTTTAAATGTGCTATTAATTAACTTATTGTAGTTATTAGATAAGAAAGATAATATTCTGTGTGTATTATAAGAATGTCAGTTTATATTTGTTTTCAATTAACATGGCCGCAATTTCTGTCCTCAATACAAAAGAGAAACGATGGCTTTTAAGTAAACAAAAGGCAGTGCTGTGTCACTGCTGACAAAAATGTTCAACGAGTGATCTGGATTTATTTCTTTAATCAGAATGCAATATACACAATTAATACATTAATCCATCTGTAACCCTTGCTCTCTTTCTCTCTCTTTTTTTCAATATCTAGCATTCTCTTCTACTGCATCTTTTTGTGAACTTTCTTACGCTCACCCTCATTCTCTATCACGAAGCTCATGACTTATGCTAACTTGTGTTCTTTGAAAAGTAGTCTATTCCAGGAAATGCTTATTAAAAGCAACATGCCGAAATAGCTCTGTATCACACTTCTTGAACATTTTTTCAAGAAGAAACTTCTACGGCATACAGTTTGCTTTACATAACAATAAATAATGAGGATCATTTGCGTCACACAGAGCAAATTGGAATAGATTAAGCAAAAATTATTAAATTGCGGTTAAAAATGTGATGAGACCGGCCAAATCATTTGCTTGTTTTCTTTTGTATTATTAAGTAATTAAAAAATTGTATTGATCTCTACATCTTTACTTACAAATTATCTTTCTTTCTAGGGAAAGTGTGTGTGTTAAAAAAGATTTTTACGGTAACGAATGGTACTTATTTGTATGTTCAGTTTTAGAACAAGTATTAAACGTGATTAATTAACAATTAACAAGTATTTAGTGGTACTGATTTTTAACAAAAATATTCACGATGGAAAAGCACAACACGGAACAGTTCTAAAATCACAATACAAAGTTTAATCAATAAGTGCAATTAATATTAACTTTGGAGAAACAACATTCGTGTAAATAGACATATGTTAACCCTAGAGATTTATCAACAGAAAACAAACACAAATAACATGGTTAAATATGTATTTAGAAAGCAAAACGTGATTTTCCCTAAATCTCGATTTCATAATTAGTAATATGTTGGCTAATTACAAACGACATTCCTACTAGAAGAGGAATAACTCTTGCAAGATCTTAAGAACATAACACAATTAACAAAGGAACATGTCAAATTGTTATATATTCAAGAAAGTATGAGTGATAGTCAAAACTTTGAGGAAATAAAACACTACGGAATATAAGTTACCACAAAAGATGGTAAACCTTTGAAACTTTGATCATTATAATGAGTGAAGAGACTATAACATATAGTTCTTAGATGTTTTTTTTAAAATGAAAAGAGCAAGAATAATACGAAAAAAACGGCAAATTCTCATGAGTATTGCGACATGTATTAAAATTTACCAAAACATAAAAACAAAGCTCTGTACATGCCAATCAAATGTTAATTTTTAAGAAAGGTGATAGAACATAAAAAAGTTGTTGTTTTTTGTTACATCGACACAATTATGGTTATATTGGCAACGTCCAGCTAATTAATGGTGGGGGAAGACCCCAAGACGTAGGGTAGAACCACAGGCGCACTGCAGTTAGCTGGAAAACTTCTCCACATAAGTTATCGACCCGACCGGGACTCGAAACGTGAGGGGTTAAGGAGTTTCAAGTCAGGGCGCCCCCGTACATAAAAAATAGTTAACCTAACAATTTCAATCCTGGAACGGTCATTCGACTGACTAGAATACTATCTTTAGGAAATAGAAAATGTTGGAAAGATGTTCTTAAACCAATCCCATTGCAATAAAAACTAGGAAAATTTAAAAGATAAAAAAAAGAAAAAAAGAAAGTGTAAGAATTTTATCAAGTGCTAAATAGATATATACAGCAAGTTTTCTTTAATTTAAAAAAGGCCACTTTGTATCGAATTCAGTGACTAAACTAATTAGTAATTATAACACAGTATTACCGAACAAGAGTAACTACTATAAGAAGTAGACAAAATAAGAACCAATCACAACTGTCAAACGTTTCTTTCTAAAAACATAACTAGTTATAGCAAAATGATTTAAAGAGATCTTCATCGGTTAATTAATGGACAAACTTGTTGAAAATCAATTCATTGGATAAAATGCGCAATTTACATATGTTAGAAAGAGTATGAAATAAAATCCCGAGATGTCACTTGTGTCCAACATTACAAAAAAAGCCTTCGACCCACTTTCATTGATCTTGTTAAAAACCACCTTAGAACTTTTGTACAATGCTTTAAAGATGGATAAGTAGATTTACCATAACATAGAATAAAGCTTCATTTAGTAGTGGTTTGTGTAGTTTTAGTTGCAAAGTGATTGCTGTCATAGTTAATATCATCATATATATATATTTACACTCAGTGTCGGAGTGCAGATGTTGTTATTTAGTAACAGTGAAGAGATTAAAAGACATTGCAATTTGACATTTTGAGTCTCAAATGTCACAACACCACTTTTATCTTTTATTCCACAGGAATGTTAAATATGTTAAATGTGTGCTTACATCTCCGGCATGCAAATTAATCTTGATAAAACAAAAGCTGTATTGAAATCTTGCAACTAGAACAAAGTTGGGATAGTAGAATCGTACTACTTGGAGTAATCTTTTCAGCGAAATTTATTGACATGAATAAATTGAACTACAAGACTGTTGGTGTGACGCTGAACCCTATAAAACAAACAAAACTAACAAAGACGAAATCTAATACCTTTTCACAAACAACGGAAGGAACTGTATTACTACCACTATTGATATTACGGAGAACAAGAAAAGTCTGTAGATAAATGTAAGCTAGAATCTTTCATTATGATGCAAAACCATGCCCATTAAATAATATTAACAGACTTAAGCAGTGAAGAAAATGATATGTTAACGATATTTTAATTGTCTTGTAAATGTAATAAAGATATCTCGATACTTAAATGGCTGTAGAGTAGAAAAATTCAATAGAACTTTAGGAACAGGTGATTTATTACCAAGAAATGAAAATTAAACATGAAAATACCGGGTTTCTGGGTAATAGGGACAAACTAATCTATCCTCGACGTCTTTTGGAGATGAGCATTTGTAAAACCTTTCTGAAGTTATTTAGAATGTCTAAATAATACACATTGTCCTGCAAAATTTGTCACGCTAACAAATTAAAACAATGTTTTGGTACTCCACTATAAGTAAAATACTGCATTTTCAAAATAAAAGCAAAGCACATACCAAACAGTTAAGTTTTCCAAAAACAATTAATTGACCAGATTTTAATATAGCAACTTAATGCGAGGAAGATTATGAATTAGCAAAGAAAATGCAGAGTTGAAACCAGTAAGTTTTTAATATCAAGCAGTTTTGCATATAATTAAAACTTCTTTTCTTTTCACCGATAACACCAATACCGGTTTTGATTTTAATTTACAGATTAAGTTTTAATTTAGTAATTAATTACCTGTACGTAATATAAATGTCACGTAAGAACTTGAAGCATATACATGTTGATCGTTCATCGCTTGGACCTGTCTCTCAATGGTAACACAATAAGTATGTCTCAATAATCCATAAATAACACACAGCATTTTACATTTTTATCAGTGGTATCTAAGGAACAATTTCTTGAAGAACACACATTGTTCATGTAAAATATATTTATGTTTTGCACAAGCATAAATTCTCAGCATTTTAACACATCTTCATTATATAAAGCATGTTATAAAATTGTAAATATTAAAGGTTTTAAAAATAATAGAAGTATATTTTATCATATGTGAAATAAAAAATACAAAAAGTAGCTTTGGAGAAATGACATTCGTATAACATGTATTTGTTTTGTCGACTTAAAAAATACATGTATTCAAGTCGGCTTAGTCATATTTATAAATTTATTAAAGAAAATGGCTACATTGCATATAAAAAAAACTCCAATACTTAAAAGGTCTTGACTATAATTACTTAAACAAGTTGGTTTATCAATGGATCTATTGAAGAAAGTGGCTATAGTGCGTAGCTAAAATCGGGAGGAAATTCAAACAAGAGTATTGTATGGAGACATATAGAAAAATGTTCTTCTCTCAATAGCATGAGTTGAATTAGTTGCAGCAAAGGAATAGATTTAAAGCATTATTCTACTTGCGGTTTCTACCTAGAAAATGCTGTGTGTTGTTTTTTTTTTTGGTTATAATTTTAGGCATTTAGTGCAAATATCACCATGGTGAGGAATTTAAAATATTTCTTGACTAAATGGCAATTTCCGTTATTGTATAGAACACGGAAAAAAATAATGAGTTCCCAAGGCATTACTAAATCAGCACGCGGATTGACAAAGGGCAACATTTAACACTTGTCAATAAGAATATGTGACAAAGTCCTATGAGCATTGCAACATATACCAAACTCCGAAAAGGCACAGAACAAAGGTATTTCACATGCAAGCCAAGCGAAAAGTAAGAACAAATTTGTGATGAGTCATTTAACGAAAAGAGCAAACGCGACAGTTACCGCCTTGGAACGGTCAGTCGGCAATATGGACCGACTGGGTTGTTTAAACCGGTTTTACAGAGCTCTAACCTCGCACTTCCTGACGAGTTTCTCAAATGCAAGCATCCTTTTTAGCCCAAATATAAATATTGGAAACTCTCAGTTCTGCCCATCTATGACTAAAATTACAAGCCTTAATACTTCATAAAGAACGGTGTCCTTTGCAATAAAAATATGATTTTATGAGGCATTATTCTTTTATTCTACTCAATTAGAGTAATACCAGATACTCACATGAATAATACACAGCAATTAGTATGATATTACGGACCTTCCCCATTTTATTACATTTTTTACGTTTTGTAATACATCAGGGATGTTTTATTCAAATTGTAAAATATGTTTCACCTGATAAAGTGAGTCAAAATCGTGTTATCTTTCCGTATGCTTTATATATATAAGCTGAAACAATTGTATTGCCATCATTTAGTTATAGATTTCGAGTAAATATAAATATCACTAGACCTGCACGCACCTTAAATAGAAAATAAAACGATGTTTCTATCTTTCTCGTTTAATTAAATAGGCGCTGATTGATTTTTACCTGTAAATAATAAATAACTGTGTGGAAATGACATGTGTAAACATGATAAGATGTAATAGTTAACAAAATGTTAGAATAATTTGAAATTTAATATAACGTAAAAATATTTTTTTTTAAACGACATGATATTTTTATATCAGGGTATGTAAAACTCTATTATATATATTAGTGTTTTAGTGTATATAAATATTGAAGATAAACAGGTTTGGAAATAATAACATTGACAGTGGGTTTTCGCAATTTATACTGTATAATATAGGTAGTGTAGAAATCGTCTTTAATTAGACAAAAGTATTAGGTTATGAAGAAAGTACGCTTACATTCCCCAAAGCAATGGTAGGAAAATGTTACGTGTATTTAATGTCAGGAAACTGTCGGACACCATCCACTTTAATATTAACCTATTTAATTCGTCCTACTACATCAGTGACACTATGATGCATTTAACTCTCGTAAGTCTTGTTTTCATTCTTATAGTGTTTTCATATTTGTTATTTATGATGGCAGTCTTTCTAAATGTACACTGTCAGCGCATTGGTTACATGTTGCTTTGCAGAGAAAACCATTTATTATCCTCTATACAAGAATACAGAATTACAACGCTAAATTTTGCATGGCATTCGTGACATGCACTAGCCGTAGATTTGTTTAATAAAAGCATTCTTCATATCACACGCAAAGTTGCAATATTTCACTAGATGATTAATAGAATAGCAGTTGTCCTTGTTAAACATAAATACTGCAAACAACATTCAAAGATACCCATCATTGTTAAGCGACGATATAAAACATCATATTTTGAACCATTTGATTATATTATTAAGTATGTTAAGAGTGTATTAAGAGATTTCTAAGTGAAACACAATTGAGCATTCCTCAGCCACTTTCAAACAGTTAATGAGGGATTACAAATATGACACATATATCATATGTTAACAGAGTTTTTTGTCTCATTTTAATACAATTCATTTGTCCTGTGTTTACCTTTTTTTACAAGTGCATGGTATGATCATGATTCATACCTGACTTATTACTTTTCTGTTTATATATTATTCATCTTGCTAAAGCTTAAGAATTTCTTGTGTGCCCTTTTTTCTGTAATAACACATACGAAACGCCTTGGCAATTCTTGGCTTGAGTAAAATGAAAGGGAACAAGTGATGTCATTTCTAGACAGTTGCTAAGCAGCGACTCTATGTTGACTGTATATCAGTCTTGACCTTGATATTCCCTTATTAATTTTCATTTTCATTTACATTTTATTTATGTTTGCAGTAATTTGACAGTTAATGAAATAGTATTTTGCATATGTTTTAAGTGTGTTCGCACAAGTAAAACCGGTTGTTATCGCCTGACACGACGAAAACAGTCATGACATATAGCTTGCTGTTTTTGTGTTTTATTTGCCACATCAATCATAAAACGAAAAAAGAAGACCACTTTAACAAATATGCTAACAATATAGATTATTCTTAATTTGAATGACTGAGCTGTTTGGAATCTGTTGAGTCTTTAGTCGATCATGGTCACTATAAAACATTTGGATTTCACTTTGCTTCCAAATGGGCCCGTGTACATAATTAATAACATATTATAATATTTCATTGGATAACAGTTCTGCAGCATTAATCTCAAGTTGGTGCATTTATTGCAAATACCATTAGCGTACCATCAATTCTGAGAGAAAACATGTCCTCTGTTAAACTTCTAGAATGTGTTGGCATGTTGTTGGCAATCATTTTGGATTCTGGACAGGATCTAGTATTGCTGGTGTCTTATGATACTTTGAACCAAAATATACTGATGCGCGTTTTGTTGAGCATTAGCATGTTTCTTCCACTCTATATACATGTATGACATTATACTCGCCACAATTAACAATCATTCATCAAACAAACTTTCCTATTCTAGTTTCAAACCATTTATTCTCTATTTCTGCTAAACTGGAACTTTATCATTAAAGGTGTTACGTCCAATAAGGCCCCAGCTGTACAAGCCAGCAACAAGTTTAGAACAATGTAACCTAACTTAATTGAACTCCATAAGTTTTTGGATATCAGGAGATTGCTTTTAAAAAATCTTTTTATGGTATTGACACATGTTTATGCAACTCTTTGAATGGCATATCAATCATATTCAAGATAATGATATAATTATTAGTAGTATTTTATGGATAGGTACCTTATACAAATGTCGATAGTCGGGGAAGCGTTGACAAGTAATTGGCGAACGCTTCTTGTAAATCATGCACACTTATATGTATTTATAAAATAAATAACATTATTTGCAATTGACATGGATTTCAATCAAGATACTAACCGTTTTGTTATATTATGTGACACAACCTAATAGTCTTAAATAAAGAGATAAAGATACTAATAACATACATGTGTAAATTAACTTTATTTACAGCACAAAGAACAAAACGCAATGCTTTATTTCGTATGAAGTTATTACATTTGATGTATAAAATATTCTCCAGTAAAATTTCAGAAGCGGCTCGTTTTCGATTGATATGAACAATTTACAGACTCTTATAAAGAAGTGATATAAAACGGTTAAATTATTTACAATGGTTCTATTAATAACGATGTTAAGGAAAAACAAGGAGAAAATGATAAATTATGTATTCTGTCAAGTCTCCCAAACATTAATTAAAATTTCCTATTAAAAGGCTTGGAAAAATGTAAGAAAATACAGTCGTATCGTCACTAACCAGTAGAACCAAAAGGATAATCAATACAGACACCACCCAGTACATACATGAGACTAATCAAAAGAGTTATTTGTACAGGTTACTAAGCCTTTATTTACCGAAAATTTGAATTGGTTTTTAAACCATACCTTATTACTAGCACGTGTTGTTCTGGTGGTTATACATGTATTAGGAAACATAATTTATTATTTTCTCCTTGTTTTTTCTTAACATCGTTATTAATAGAATTAATAGACAAACGGAGAGCGTCTTTGTAAGAATTTATAAAGTCAAACGAAAATGGTTTGTTCCTTAAATTCTTATGGCAATGTACATGTGCGAATGTTCAGATATTATGTAACCAAAAATAACGGTGTCAAAGGAAATAGTGATCAGGAGTTTGAAAAATACTTTAAATGAATGACTGGATGTCAAAGTTGTGTCAATATAAAAAAATCTAAAGACCTTATTATGTCATTCTTATTGATATGATAGTAATTGTTATCATGTGGTTGATTTTTTGCTACCAGATCAGTAAGGATGTACATTGCCGTGAGAATTTAAGTAACAAAACCAGTTTCATTTGACTTTATACAGACTAACAAATACGCTCTCCTTTTGTCTAAGACATGTATGTGCATTTTACACTGCTTACATTCCTTATTTTAATTGATTTACAATAAGATGGCGTATTGTAAAAATGGTATTTACACTCATGTGTTCATTGTATGTACGGCTCTTTGGTTTTATACTGTATTACATGTGTTGTGCCAAACTTAACCTACCATCTTCTATAAAAATGTGTGAGATATAATCAACAATATGATTTGATTAATGTGAACACTAATTTGGAGTAATTAGCATCTGCGTTTAATTTCGTACAAACGTAGATTAGTTCAGCTATAAATTATCACATAAGGTGTCTATGTTTCAAAATTGTATCGGTGATACTAGAATTGCCTACATGACACCAATACAATTCTACTTAAATAAAGGTTTATAAAATGTGTCATCTCTAAACGACTCGATGGGTTTTCTACGTTAACACTTTACGCATACAAATCAGTCTCTGCACGAAATATCAATAGTTTTAGTAAAGAAAATCGCTATCCTGCGTCTCTTCAATCGGAATAAAATTAGTGACATAATTGAACATATCTCAGAAAGTGAAATGTAGGGAACTTCAACAATGTGGGATGAAATTGTTGTATCGAAGGGAAAACATACAACACGTTTATCAATATTAGACATTTCATTTAAACATTTAATGGTGTATCAGTT
This sequence comes from Sinonovacula constricta, assembly GCA_007844125.1. NCBI lineage: Eukaryota > Metazoa > Mollusca > Bivalvia > Cardiida > Solecurtidae > Sinonovacula > Sinonovacula constricta. The sequence goes on from CM017559.1 coordinate 16,771,396, forward strand.
CAAGTAATTGTTTTTCAGTGAAAATGTCCCATGGTGCAATAAATAAAATTGGGTTTACTGAATGACTTTGCCTGTAAATAGCTACATGTATATGGAACATCGTACACATCTTCACACCTGAAACAGGCAGGTTTAAAAGGAAAAGACTATCAAGATATAGACTATACTGAATTGTAACATGTATGTTAAAATTATAATATTGATAATTTGTAACGTTGTCATTGGTGCCTTTAAACATTTTAATGATTAAATAAGTATGCTAGAAATAAATAACAATTGCATCAAAGGCTTAAAATGTGCAGTGCCTTCAAACTTCAATTCAGAATACGCTGCTTGCAGGTTAAATGTTAAATGTTAAATATTATATTCCTTTACCATTAAAAGTGAAAATCAAATTTGATGGTTTAAAACACTTTCTTAAACATACTTTCCCCTCTTTTTTTCCTTGTCTGAATTAGGGATTTGTGTTGCTTTTACCTTTTGTGAGAGATATTAGAAGATGTCTTTCTGTTGGGATTCAGAAATAGGAAGGTATGTAACGATGCCCGCCAGGTTCACAAAATATTGCCTTTGAAGCGAAACTCAGTCGTTCTAGCTCGAATTATGCATGATGCATCTGGCACAATGTTTGTTTCAGAAGAGCAAAATAAACATGGCATCTTTATCAAAAAAAGTCAAAGGAAAGGGGGAAGCCATAAGACTTTACGAACACATTCGTTGTCTTTAAATGGGGTTGTATTTCTGTCTTTCTTGGTTGAAAATATGAAACAAACTCAGTAACCCGAGTGTATGTTATTGGTTCGCAGTAGACGCGTGATACGCTTATATTGTACGTTGATATTGAACACTGATCATTGTTTTATTTGATAGTTTTGAAAAAATAAAGAATAAATGTCACAGGTACTACAACATTTTATCATTATAATGCCAAATTAACGGTGTTTTTATGCATATCCAAAATAACGGTACCAAGAAAGAGGAATTAAAAGAGTACATAAAAGAAGAAAAATGAGCATTAAAATCAACTGACAGTTCTGTTTAGACTGTGATAAGCGTAGTAAAGGAAATATATTTTTTGATTGAGCTTGTGTAAAATCTTATTAGGAAAATACAAACAACATGACTATCTTATTTAATATCATTTTATACAAATATAGAGTGTCAGATTATATAAACACTGTTTTAATCTTTACTAGTATTTCAAGTGTAGAAAGTGTCTTCAAACTCCAAATCAATACCCTTTGTGTCACACAAAGGTATTTAAGATGTCCATAAAATATTTGTGTCATAAATTTCAAGGTTTTAAAAAACATGTTATTATACATGGATTTATATATACCTGAATGTTTAATTGGTGAATAGTTTAATGATCTTATTGACGTTTTAACAATCAGCAAACAATAAATTAGTGTTTGTCTCAAATTTATTTTTATCTTTATTTGGAACACCGTGTTATCTGATAAGAGTGAATGATAATAAAAGCAAACATAAGTGAAATGACAAATTAAATAATATTTCAATTCACTTGATAGTTACAGAGTTATAGATCAAGTTAAACGCTTTGATATTATAGAAAATTACTTGTACCATACATAAGTAAAACGTAACTTTTAGTTATTATGATATGTGGTATTTTCTTTGTTCTATCATTTTAATGTGTTGTATCTTAGAAATCCTTTGAAAGAGATGTGAAGCATTTTATCCAGACTAAACACAATGTCGTATAACTTAACCACCACAGGGTCAAAAAGGATATAGGGTATATCATCTATAGGGTATTTTATCATACATCGTTCAGCTACATCATCTTAAACGAATTAAAATAAAGGCTTTGAGATATGTTCGTTCAAATAACAAAATATTCATAGGGATATAAGTTACATATATATTTATACCTTAATAGTTACATTGCTTTGCTACATGTTCCAAATCCGTATATATATTTAGGAGGTGGGTGTTTAGTTCTGCATTCGTTTATTCATAATGCTCTATATATAGGAAGCCGATATCCTGGAGACATGAAGATCCAAATAAATCTCTTTGTTTTGCATTTGTTTGCGTGATTGTCAAAGGCCGAAGATTATAAAAAGCTTTCATACATCACGTAAATCTGCAATATATCAAAATGCATTTCCAATTAGCCTAGTTTACAGGAAAACTAGTGTGCAACCATTCAATGACACAGTTACACTACGATGCTAAAGGTTATACCATCACCAGCTAGAACGCCCTCTTTGGAATTTTTGTGATAACTGGCATGGTTCAAACCAAACATAGATGAAAGGTCATGTCAAAATAACACACGTGCCATACCTTCATGGGTATATTACATATTAACTTGTTATAGTTATTTTATGTTGACATGATTATTCTCTGAAATTTATTTGCCGTCGTCTTGATATATCATTATAATGTCAAAGGAGCATTACATTCAATAATAATAAATTGTTTTAGTTGTCTGTTATTATCAAAAGTAATTGTTAAATGTGTTCTTTGTTAAATAGTATGATCATTTCCTTTCCCAATAGGCATTCACGTCTCTTGAATTGTGCACACTACGCCCGGTATGATCAACTAATTGGTAGAATCGTTAATCTTTTTCTCACAATTTAATTACAATTTTGACGGTAGCTTAGATCCTTTCGAAACGTGTCTAGATAATGCATGGCAACTCACGAATACATAGTTTCCCTTTGCCAGATAAATGGACGTTTGCTCGCAAATATCAACATCGGCACATTTGTAGTAACATAGTAAAGAAAACTTATTGAAAAAGAATTAGAGAATACTAGAGAATAAGAGAAAATACAGCTATTTTCTTTTCCTAAAAACATTGATACACTAATACAGTATTTTGTGGCCAATTACAGTTTCAGATAAAACGTTTTAAATAATTTACTTTATGATTTTGAATTATCTAATTACCCCACAATCAGAGTTTGCTTGAGACGAGACAGTAAATAGCAAAGAAACAACAATAAGAAACGAAACGAAGTGGAAGATTTTATACGTGGGTATAGCTTAACGCGTGGGCATGAGTTGAACACAACAGAATGGGCGAAATCATTAAAAATTGAATTATTTTCTAAAATCCACAAGGAATTATGACAAGTTCAATATCACCAAAGGCAATAATTACATATATAAGTTCATAATATCTCCCTTAAGGATACCAAAAGCAATGTGTCAATCTGTTTCCAGGAAATAAGCATCTTGGATATTTAATTAGTGTCTCCATGTTGTGTCAGTATGTCACCTTATCTAATAATGGAAACATGATAACCCTGTGATCATACATCAGGGAATAATTGGGTCAACCACTAGAACCATCCACGGTATGGACATTAATTACATCTTATATTGGCCAATCCTGACTTGATTGACTGGCCCTCTCAAATAATTTAGTTTAAAATCGTCATGTGGGTTGTTTTTTTCTTTTAACAACCTTTTAAATGATAGAGTTGATGTATAATGCCTCACGATTAAATATCAACAGCATAGAAATATTGCGCAAAAATGGAAACAAATAAAACTTCCTATGCTAAGTTTTCCGGGGCTAGACAAAATCCCTTCCTGTCATTTTGGCACAAGTGCACAGAGTGTCAAACCACTAGACCACGGCTGCCCTCACCAACCACCGAGACATAATAAATTACCGGTGACGGTGATTAAGCTTCTCTTAATTGCTTCACATTCTGACATATCTTACTACAAATTATGATGTTGATAAAATATTGCCCGGATAGGTTGCATTTTTTTCATTTCCAGTATCGCATCGCTGCAACTTATGAATGAATGTTTGTGTTATCCTTCCCGTATGCACAAATAAAATATGCTTAGCTTTTATCCCAAATATTTCTGACCAGTTTCTTAGCTACAACGGTGCTTTTATTGTTTGGCATTGTTATATAACGATAACATGTAAAATACATGTATTGTATAGAAAAATACATTGATACATATTTGTTAATAGTTGCCATTTTATTATTAAAACTGTTTAGATTCTACGCAGGAGGTAAATTTATATAAATCCCAATTCCGAAAAAAAGTGATTTTGTATGAAGGCCTGTGCACATGATACTTTAAATCGGTTCATTTATCCATTTTCCCTTATGAATTATGAATACTAAGCAACAGTTGGTACTAGTAATAATACCATCAAAATGATTTTAAATATGAATGATATTTTTGCGGATCCGTCTACCTTGGTGGACGTACGTATATCGATTTAGGCCACTCGAAATGAGGTGTACTTGTCGACACACCTACAAATATTTATATCTCAAGCAATCGTCTTCCTCCTTAAGGACAAGTTATTTTATAATCGGTCTTTTATAACCGGTAAAAACAGGGTCCTTTGGCTCGTACACAGTTACTTGTAATAACACTCGATGTCGTATTCGTTACATCCATACCGACGAAATTTTTGCAACAGAATTCGTGAAACGAACTGTTCAATACCGTAAAAATCGTTTCATTTGTGTTATGCCATTGCGTTCTTTTTTTTTAATAATAATATCGTTTCTCATAATCATCATCATTATCATCGGCCTGTACACCCAGTGATGTGTAGGGCAGCAACAAAGCACCTCCACCCCTGCCTATCCTAAGCCAAGCGTGTCAAAGTACCTCAAGAGTGCTGCATCGCTTTCATTTCGTTTTCCACCCGTCCTCCTCCATGTTGTTTTAGGTCTTCTTCTTTTCTGTTCGCCATCTGGGGTCCAGTGCAGTGCTATTCTTATAATTGATAACGGATGAATAATCAGAACTATTGAAGGTTAATCAGGCATTTAACATGCACAACGATATAATATGTGCATTTAATTGACAAATGGAAAAGCGGTAAATCAGACATAAAGTTAGGGAGGGAAATAAATACATACATGTAAACATCTGGGGATTAGAAAGCAACTGCAACAGAAATAAACATTAAATAAAACGGGTATTTTAAAGAAAATTTTAAAATATAATTAAAATCAGAGTAAATTACCTTTAGTAATTTTCTTCAAAACTGAGATGGAAATAAGTGTAAATATAGTCAAAGGACCAGTCAGTCATTGACATGATGAGGACATGTTTTGGTGCACTTCGTCAGGAACTGGGAGCCTTCAGCTATGTCTTTACAGTTAACAATACAGCTGCCTCCGTACACTAAGTGTTTAAGTGTTCCCTTTTCAGGATAAAGAGTGTTGCTCTCTTGTGACTATTGCCAACGTTTCTTTTTGGCGATGCAAAGTTTCACATAGCATTTAAAATACTACACTGTAGTTATGAGAATAACAAATTCTTCAACTGTTTTCCAAAAGAAACGCATTAAGCACAAAAAATGACATTTTAAAGAAATAAGTAGAAAGGCACATCTGCCTCACGCACAGAATTTTTACTATCACAGAACAATTGTCGTACGGAAGGAGACGGGCTATGCGTTTATTTGATCTATCTATCTATCTATCTATCTATCTATCTATCTATCTATCTATCTATCTATCTATCTATCTATCTATCTATCTATCTATCCATCCATCCATCTATCTATCCATCTATCCATCTATCTATCTATCTATCTATCTATCTATCTTTCTATCTGTCTGTCTATCTATCTATATATCTATCATCTTATATTACATTATATGCATCTTATGTATTGCTGGTCTTTCAATGACAAAAAAATGCAAAATGTTCAGGTCTTCATATAAATGTACATGTATAAGAATGTATAAATAGTACCCCTTATCTAAAGACTAAAATAGTAAATATATAAGAATAATATATTTTTCTATGTACAAATCAATTATAAAACATCTAGTGCAGTGTGAATAACTGTATATAGTTATATTATTGACTTTCATGTCAATGTCAAACATTTATATTTATTATCTACCTCTTTTCTGTTTTTAAACACCTAAAGTCATTCTCCCAAACTGGCTGTCTTAAAGTACCCGATTCGGTTATAAACTAACCACCTCTGCTAACAAGGAAGATAACAAATACAAGACCTACAACATGTATCCATGAGTTGCCCCACTTTGGCATTAGTACACGCCGTTCCTGAAGGGCTTTATAACGTAGACTACAGCTCCTTGGCTCATTTTTGTGTTGTGATTTTTTTCCTCTTTATGTCCCAGCACAAAAAAAACAAAACAAATTAAAACATTTCAGTAATACGGATACGGTGTCTTACTTCAAGCAATTAATGTGATTTATTGCATGCAGAAATCTCCGTAAATTGCATCACATCCTGACACATTATCCAAATACTTGGCCTATAAATCGTAAGCCTATCTTTACCGATAAAATCTTGGCGAAATGAGATCACATTATCACCGTTTAACGATCTGAAATGGCTTCATATGCGTTAAATTCGATGCAATTTTACACAAACAAGTTGAAGAATCTTTAAAATAAATATTTATTTTAACAATTTCATTGATTTCTTGTTGTATCAATTACATCTGATGCACATTAGCTTTTCGAATGGCGTTCTTACACAAACAATTTACTCTTTTTGCAAGTGTCGTCAGAACACCAGTTCACAGCTATTGTATCAACTAAACTGACATACAAAGGTTGCGAATCTTAATGAAACTAAGGAATAATTTAATACAATAGTATATCTTTACCAAAAATATACACGTGAATACAAGAATCGCATAAGAGTTTTTGCATTTCTAGATGTGTGTACTCTATTTAAACACTAATGTCATTACAAGTAATAAGCAAAATATATATAGTGCAATTTAAGATGTTTCTTTTGTCAAATTTGCAGAAACGGGCTATTCCTAGGTCCAAACTTTCTAACATAGCACAGATATCAGTATCCTCATTGGGTTTTACTTTCTATCATCATTCATAATAATAATAATAATAATAATAATAATAATAATAATAATAATAACAATAATAATAATAATAATAATAATAATAATAATAATAATAACAATAATAATAATTATAATAATAATAATATAGTAATAATAGTAATAATAATAATAATCATCAGCAAAACAATTATCATCATAAGCAGCAACAACAACAGCAACAACATTGTCATTTTCATCATTATATTCATAATCACAACCATCAGTATCATCTTAATCAACATTATCGTGGGTCAGCTGGCTTAGATGAGAATGTGTTCGGGCTCGAAATCACATGCTCAGGGGCTGTATAGATCCTTACGCTTAGTCGCGGGCAATCCTTTATATTGGTTAACAATGAATATTGTGGCTTAAGTGTCACATAGTCCACATTAAGATCATGAGACTGTAGAGACGTTGGATCTTCTAAAGGGTCCAATACTGAAATGACTATAATACATACCCAGCTGCTGCATGTACATTCCGAATGTTACATGAGACGATAGCTTTGAATACGTCCATCATCATCTGTACCCGTTCAAGTTAATAGTTGCGTTTCATCATAAATCTAAAGATCGAACGAAAAATGTTCTTCAAATTTCGGTCTTACGATCGCTCCTAAGTGCGTTTCAACAAACTGTTGTTAGTGTGACTAGTAGCAATCGATCAACAGCACTCTTAATATTTAAGAGCGATTTTGTTCTGTGAGCGATTTGCGAAATATTAATGAAACACTCTTAAGAAGGAAAAGCATTCTTAACAGGAAAAAAACGATCTTAGGTTTTATGTTGAAACGCACGTGTACATTTAGGCTTATTGTATTAAATGAAAAAGAAAGACAATCGAAGCTATTGATGTTCATTTAGCTGGCGATGCTTTCGTTTCAATAAAAAGTAAAATACAGTTTTGTGGGAAAGTCTGTTGCATGTGTAAATAATTAAGTCTGTTGCATTTGTTTACAACCTAATCAGATGCATATGCATACAACACAGTTTGCAACATTTTTGTACAACACAGTTTGAAATATTTGTATACAACTCAGCATTTGTAATCCGTATTTAGGAGTAAGGAGAAAAAAGTACACGTTTACACGTTTATATGGGTTCCTGTTCGGGTCACGTTCAATTCCACATCTTAGTCATGCGAGATTTAACCAACATGCAGTTATTATCTTTTGTTTAAATCCCACACCCTGCACTGCCCCACCGACGAGTCAGGTGTAATACTGTCCCCTTAGCCCCGAGCTCTAGGAGGGAAGCCACTAGTACAAACTTTAAAGTCTTTGGTTTGACTCGGCCAGGGTTGGAACCCACGACCTCCCGATCCGCAAGCTGACGCTCTACCACCTGAGCTATTGCGGCCGGTTTGTTAGTTAATTGATGTTTTTAAGTGCTTTATGACAAGGGAGGTTCACGACATTATCATCATCCTCATCATCACCACCATCTTCTTCATCATGATCATCATCTTTATCATCATCATTGTAATTAGGATAATATTAATGATGTTGATCATAATGAAGATGATGATTATGCTGTTGTTGTTGTTGTTGTTGTTGAAGATAACATGTGATTATTACTTTGTGCTAAAATCCTACAATGCTGCCTAGCACGTGGTGATCAACATTAAAATATGCAAGATTCCAGTTCCTCCTACCTGTATCTCTCTAGCCTTTCAGTGCGCGACATTTGGTAAATTGGGCATGTGTACTAAACTTAAATATCGGTATGATGCTTTTTGACGCTATAAAAAGTACTAGCAAATAAATTTAAAAAAAAGACATTCGCGATTACAATAGTCTTGTTTGAATTGTTATTGGCCCGAACAGGATTCTGTAAGTTTCCATAGACAGGATGTATGTGTTACTAGCTCACTATACCTGATAAATCTCCTCATTTATTCTTCTTAATTGTTTTCTCTGAAGAGCAATCTGTTGCACATTCGCATGAAAGCGCAGACGACACGTTCGATACCCGCCACGAGGGCTGTCGGGAGATACCTGGGTGTCACGTGGACAGTGAGCAATGATGGTATTGACGTTGTCCTCCTACAGTGTTGGGTGATGTACGTGGGATTACCGAGAGGGTTGTTAAAACTATTCACATAAAAGTTTTTGTCCATAAATAAGCCATAAGGAGGCTTCCCCATAAATGTATTTCGACGAATTCGATGATTATAAAGTTTTAAGCAAAGTTTTAATAAAATATAAAGACTACAGTTTTAGCCATATTAGTGTGTAATATATGTACGAGGTCCATATTTTTTAAGTGTTGAAGCCTTCTCGGATTGGGCTTTATTGGGTTATAGTCTTTTGTTTTTAATAAAGTATGAATAATAATCATAGCTCAGTCCTTACTTGTATTTTATTGTCGGATTAGCTATTAATACCACCACTTCTTTGAACGAGGATATTTCAAATCGAAACAACTCAAATCCAAGTTACTAATCGAAAATGAATCAGGCCCATTCAATGCACCCAGTTGTTGTTGGTCGTCTAATGCAAAATTTAAACCAAATAATTTATGTGTATCGGTACATAAATTTTGATATAAAATACTGTATGTAATTCAATCTATCAAAGTTGTCTCATATTTGTACACAAGACATGTACATAAATAAAATGTCTTTTAAAAAAGAACGATTAAAGCGAATAATACAATTCTGAAACAAAAAATACTTTAAAATATATTATTTCAAATACTTATACAAGAGTCCTAACATGACTTAGTCTGTGTTAAAGCAATTTGTTTTAATAAAACATCTACTACTGTTGAACAATGAAACCTAAACGTCTCATACCGTTACCCGCGTGCAATCTGCAAAGTGTTGATGCAGCGACGTGTCGTGGATGTTGCGGTCCATTGAGACGTTCGGGGTTCCACGTTCGGGGTTTTCTGTACCGACAGAAGGGAGACATCTGATTGGTCGACACCAGTCGTATTCGTGGCCCGCAAATGACATAAATTGTCCCGCATTCTTACATTCGGTCACTCAGTTCTAGAACCAATTCGTAAACTCTAGCTCAAAAGAAGGTTGGGATCCAACAAAAGGTATTTTGATTTATTTATATTGATTTCATTTATTAATTTTTATTTTAATTTTATGTTAATTTCCAATGTTCTAAAACATGGAATTTTTTGTTTATTTATTATAAATTGTTTTAAATATCCACGTTGTTTGATAACAGTTTTGTTTTGCTATCTGCTTGTATATACCTCTTGTAGATTATTGTTCTAGCATGTGATCTTTCGGTGAGCTTAAATTGTGTTAAAAACTTATATTTTATCTGCTTTGTGGAATATATATACAAACAAAATCATTTTGTAATAAATGCGTTTCATGTTGACGTGGCATATTTGCGCTCGTACAAGCTGTTTAAATGTAAAATTTTTCATTTGAAACATTTTCTCTAGTTAACTTGGGAGCGAAATAGTAATTCATTTCACTGATTGAGTATATATATTCGAAAAGTATTTTACTTGTTTTGTTGTTTGTTTTATTTTTTGTTGTTGCTTTGTGTGTGTGTGTTGTTGTTGTTGTTTTTTCAAGAAATTTTCTACTGAACTCATACTAATTTTAGGGCTAATCTTTGCGCATATAATTCGCAGGTTTGAAGCTTAAAGTGTATCCTTTTTTAGTTCTTTCCATTTGTATAATTATGGCAATCACGTGTTTATAGACATTGTCGACGTGGCGTATTTGCACACTGTGCGTGGTTGTTTAGTACATAGTGACGTATTTATATGCTTCATGATGTCTACTCTTATACACTTTGGAGAACTATTATTTTTTAAATATGGCGACTCTGCGTGATCCAAAATTACATGTTTAACATAGCATTTGCACTCTCAAAATATTCGTGTATTTTCAAACTTAACTTGGTGCATTAATCTAAAATGCCCGATGGGTAAAATGCGTACATTAGAAGGGGTGCTGACTAGCAATATCAGAATGCTTTCATACAATGCGTGTATACAAATGTTTCAAGCGTTATTAAAAATTAGGAATGCGCGTTACTGTGCGTACATATAATGGAGTTAGCTGTATTTCGTGCCTTTGATTTAATATTCTTCTCATTTTTTTCGCCAGCTTTACCCGAAAAATTCTTCTTGAACAATTTGTCACAATTATTGGGTATTTTATGTTTATAACACCCTATATATATATTATATTCTGTTCTTTTTCCACAGACAGAAAATGGCAGTTTTACTCGTTGTGAGCCTGATGGCCGTGTTCACTCTCGGACACTGCGGCAACTACACAGTCACGGAAGAGGCGTGGTTTGACGTGGAAGTGCGAGATTTAGACGGGCCCGGTGAAGACTTCCGTGGACGATTCGTAATCGGACTGTTCGGCGATACCTGCCCAATGACCGCCATGAACTTTGCAGCAATCGCCAAGGGATTCAAACGCGGAAGGGTAAGTGTTTAATCACTCCCTGACTAGTACCATTTAATCCATCTCTCTTAGCTTGCTTAATTTTATAATTTCTCTACGACAAGGTAATACACATCTGTACGACAAGGATATATTTATCACAATGTTACCGCTAGTATACGTTTTTCTTAACCACGTAACGATTATTTGACTAAAGCATACCAATGTCTCAGATAAATAGTTTAATAAATTTAAATCATCATGATATCTTTAGATAATATACAGCAAGTTCAATTTATATACTTCAGGCTGTCTATCCCTTGTCCGTCGCAAAATTAATTTTACATGTATGCTGCAATTATAAAACTATTGTGTTTTCAAAACAAAAACAACATATCAGGATAGCTCTATTTCATGGGCAAACTCAAGTAACATACTCTTCAGCCACGTGAACATCTTTAAACATTTACCACAAAAAAATTGAAAGGCGTTAAAAATCTGGGTTTGACCCCTACACTCCACCTCGACCCCAGTATTAGGTGTTAGTCAATCGACAAGATTAAATATAATTATAAATTACCACGCACTGCCCCCGGGTAGTTACTAACTGAATACTGGTTTTAACCTGTAAGTTGACAGAGAGATTTTATATACTTTGCCACAGTTATTTTCGAATTTACTATAATCAAATACGTTTTAATTTAGTTCTTAATTCTCCTTACTTCTCCCACTCCATTTCAATCACACATTCTTGCAGTCCGCGTCATCTGTTACGACTTAATAGCTATAAAAAGCGAATCAAATCATCGTGCCTGTAGATGGGTGTACAGCGTATTGACAGTACAGATAATGACAAAGGAAGCACACGTGGGAAAATCAATTACTGCGGGATCGGACCCCGCGATTAAAAGATTTGTCCCGCGTGTTACTCGCGATCAATGGTTGACAGCTGGTGGACCTTACAGGTCTCAATAGAGCACCTATAGAAATGTTTGAGACAAGTCAATGATAGTGCCACGTAAAGGACCTTGAGGGTACGTGTGGCCGACACGTAGACTATGATCAATTGGATGACTAAACATAAATAACAATTTCTACAGCAGCAGCGACAGGGAAATCAGCAGCAAAATCAACAGCAACTAAAATAACATCCAACTATAAACAGAACTACTATAGTTAAATATATTACTACTGCGACTACTACTACTACTACTACTACTACTACTACTACTACTACTACTACTACTACTACTACTTCTACTACTACTACTACTACTACTACTACTACTACTACTACTACTACTACTACTACTACTACTACTACTACTACTACAGATAATAATAATAATAACAATAATAATAATAAAATAATAATAAAAATAATACTAATGGTAATAATAATAATAATAATAATAATAATAATAATAATAATAATAATAATAATAAAAATAATAATAATAATAATAATAATAATACTTCTATTGCAATAGACAGTTTTTTTCATGAGGTCACCTTTCACATTTTTATGACTTCAGTAAAACACTTTCATTTACAGTTTTTTGTTTTTCATAGCTTTTCTATAACTTTACAAGAACTGTATGCGTCAACGGGCTATATAAGGTTTCAGTCACGACTCACTCTGCGAGCAGCATCTGTAATTAAAGAATAAACTTGTATAATTAATTAAAACATATCGCGTTACCCTTATTCTTCTTCGTTTACTCATAAGGAATATAAATAGTTGTTGTTATATTTGCTACAAGCTATATGCAGTAGCAACAAGACATATTGCTCCGGAATCTGCAGCACATAGTTAAAACATGGCTGTTAACTAGTCTAACAATAATCAACTTGAGAAAAGAGGTCTAAGACTAAATTTTTCTAAAGAACGTTAGAACTCAAAACAAATATTCCGCCTGAATCCAGTTTTCTGTACCAAAGAAAACAGGTAGTGTGGTACTGTTTTAAGATATGAAAAGCGAGCGCTTTTAATATAGAAAGATATCGTTTTATATATGCATGTATCTTCTAATGCCTGTAAACTGTTCTTGCATTTACAACTTACAATAGAAATATAAACATATGCAATTGTAATAAATTTGTCAATTATGTCAATTATGTCTATATACATGAACGTTAATATGAACATGACAATGAAATGCATATATCCTTGATATCTTAGATGTGAGCTGATATGTAAGAATATCATATTGTTTATTTAGAAATATTGGTTAATAAGAGTTAATTATATGTTTTCAATGTTTAAAGGTTATATGAAGGACTTTGTAAAATAAAAATTAGGGTGATATTTACGTCTTATTTACAGTATTGATCCGAAAAACTTTAATTTAATAGCTGTAATATAATGGATAATAACAGCTCACATTATACATCATATTAAAATCTGAGTAATGGATAATTTACATTTTAGGCTAAGTTTTATTTGTTTATACATCACATGAGTTGTCAGCACTTGTTCCTTGACACCTCTCACGTATATAAATATATGTGTAATTGCAGACTTCACTCTGGTACAAGAACACCAAGATCCATCGAGTTGTGCCAGATTTCCTCATCCAGATGGGTGACGTCACTGTAGGAGACGGAACTGGCGGTAAGTCGTTTATAATTTCTTGTATAAATGTTTCTGTGACATAATCTTTTAAACCGCCTTATTTTAAAATATGTTAATTCCACGAGTACACTTTATTCATCTGCCGTATTTGTCCAGCTTCTTTGGATTTTATCACTATTTTGAAAACAGCCAGTCGGCTGATGGAAACTGGTATAAAGTATTTTTGGTAAAATATCACTTGCAAAAAAACTGTTATCATTAAAATAACAACAATTATTGGTGGGTAAGACCTCACAGTAATGCCTTGGTAGAAACAACGACATAGGTCAGGTCACATGGAAAACAGCATCACGGATTCTTTTGTCCTAATCGGGATCGGAACCTACCCATTGCTGAGTTGTTAGTGACTCAAAATAGGCAACAAACAACAAAATAAACACCACAGTAATTGTATGCTATCAGTTTTATGATTTTATAAGCGAGCCCTGTCGTATATTTTAGCCGCAATCTATCTCTTATTATTACGAATCTCTTTAAAACACGAATTTAAATGCTACTTCCTATAATTAGTTATTCGATGATCCGTTATAAGAAATTTGTATAAATTAAAGGACCCCATTACCGCATCGAAAAACTACATTCTGGTAAGAATGTGTAGGTTTAGCTCTAGCTGTTGTTGTAAACATTTTTGTGTGTGGTAAATTGTTACCTTACAGTACCGACGAGTGAGAGTTTATTGCCTTTTGTCTATTATTTTTGTATACACGTTCACTCATACCGCTCTGCTTCAAGTTAAAGTTCATTTCATGAATATTCATAGCAACCAATGATCCAATAAAAATGCGCGTTACATCGACGTTACTCTTCAACTGAAGTTAAACAAAATCTATAAGACAATGTCAAGATGGCTGAATTTCCATGCCGTTTTTTACTGTGGTACCGACGATGGTATCGCAGAAAGATGTTGATGGTTCTTCTTGGACAGTTCGCTCAACAAATATGGTTTGCCAATAAAAGAATGAAACATTTATAAACGGCAGCAATAATCATCTGCCTTGATTGAATAGTGCATTTACATGCATGTTAGTCTCAAACGACCGTAGGCCACCGGTTCGATTTCTGCAGGCTTCTATTTTGTATAATGTCACATTTATGGGTGTCTTGCAGGCCGAAGCATCTACGGTGACAAGTTCGTTGACGAGAACTTCATTCTGAGCCACCGTGCCCCCGGTATGGTGTCGATGGCCAACCACGGAAAAGATACCAACGGCTCCCAGTTCTTCGTTCTGCTAAACAAGGCCCGTTGGCTCGATGGCAAGCACGTCGTCTTCGGCAAGGTCGTCAAGGGAATGGTAAGTGAGACACTGTACCTGTAGTTCGAGTGGTTTAAGCTTTGGGCAAGGGATCTGAGGGTCTTGAGTTCATTCCCCAGATGGCAAAATATGTAAAGGTCGGCGACTTTTTTTACGTTTGGCAAGCCTTGTGATCTAATACACGTTTTTATTTTAATGCTCATACGTTGTTACAGTGATAAACGTATTTGCATGGGGTGTTAAAATGTTTGATAAACTGAATGAGATTTTGAATACACGTACGTGTAAAAGGTAATTGGTCATCCCTGAGACGGACTGCAACTAAAGCTTCTCTAGCGGCGGGTCATCGCTGTAACTAAGTTCAACAAAAAATGGCCAAAGTGACTTCGTTCAAGTTAAAACACATGTACGTTAGGTGTCTTTTGCGATTAATTATTGAGCTTGTTACATGTGTTATCAACTGAATTGCTATAAATTCCGGAAAAATGTATTTCTCAGGAGAAAATTGATCTTTGAAATGAACAAGCAAGGCTTGCTTGTTCCTGGAGCTAAACATATGGTCATGTTAAAAAGAGATGACCTCGCATGCACTTATTTGCGAAGATATTCCCTTCTTTTAACATCATATGTACATGTAAGTCTTGTAAGCACACATACACAAACAACAACATGTCTCATTTTTCCCCAGGACGTCGTCCAGGCTCTAGGAGATGTTCCCGCCGATCCCAACAACGCTATCCCCAGAAAGACCATCCGCATTGTGGACAGTGGAGTAAACAGTCTGGAGAAGAAATATGACCTCACACCAGAGCAGGTGGACTCAGCCGAAGATATAGAATAAACATATTTCAAATCATTTAGTTTAATAATTCGTGTTATTTTGATACATTTGCAAGTTTTCATGTTTAACAAAACAACTCATTTTTGTTGAGTAAATGAATTGGTTTGTCGCTTGCTTTTTTCTGAAACGTAGAAAAGTATCATTTAAATCGGTGTTGTATCGCTGTTGTTTCATTCTCGTTTTTAGTTCTTTCTACGTACATGATGTTCAATTTTCTATAGGTTTTGTGTGTTGGTTCATAAGTTCGTTTTGGTTATCTTTGTATGTTTGCTCAGTAATGATACACATTTTAATTAACAATAATTTTCCCTTAATTATCATTTTTGTTTGAACATATCCTCGTAATTTTTGTCATGTACAAAAAGTCCCGCGCGTGAAAAACTTAAATAATTTATTTGTCTCATACTTCGGTAAGAGAAGAAAAGGTTGCGAATGCGACAATCAGAAACATGTAAACATATCACGCACGCATAGTGTGTGTATATTATACGTGTTGTACAAATAAAATAAATATATAATTTGTACATTTCATCGTTTCTTGTCATTGGCTTGTCATTTACTTGGCTATAAGAGCAACTTGTTGGGGATACCAGTATCACACAAAGAGGGGTTCTGTGATGTAGAAATAATGGTGTTTAATGTCTGCTATAATTTATCATATGGAATAAGTTTAAACACGGAGATTTTGTTATAAGTAAGTTGTCTTCTTTCTTTTGTAAACCTAATTTTTGTAACGCAAAAATAGATATTTAATAATAATAATAATAATAATAATAATAATAATAATAATAATAATAATAATAATAATAATTATAACAATAATAATAATAATAATAATACCGGTAATAATAATATTTTTAAACAAATCTAGTTTAAACATTAGTAAGTACGAAAATACCAAATAATTGCCGTTATTTATAAGATTTAAACAAAACAATTTCAGCTTAGTTAGAATGAAATTAAGTAAAAGTTAGGAAATATGAAAGTAAGAAAAAGAGGGAAAGTGAAGAAAAAAGAAACAACAGTACCCACTTAAAAGCACAATGTAGTTGCGCCTCCATTAAACATATTTTGTGTTGTTGCAAGTATTTTCGGAACAGTTAAAAACAAGCAATGCAATATATAAAGACTTTTTGAATATCAAATTTAACATTATACACAAACTACTCCTACTACATACCAATAACACACATATAAATGTCATACAAAATATGTTTATAATGTTTAATTTGTGAAACAATAACACACTATGTCCAATTTTATAATATTTAAATATTAGGTGGAAAAAATCTCAACAGTGTAAAAAGACATAACGATGAACACAAGAGAACAACATTTTATTTTCCGACTGTAAAAAGTGGTACATGTCCTTATTGATCTAGGAAAACATATTATCCTGGTGCCTTTTCCAGATAAGGGAGTCAGCAGATGTTAACTGCTTGTTAACTCTGTCTTAGCTTCCATGCCACCTCGCGGCTGAGTCAAGGTCAACAGAACGCTTTTTGGCAGCCTAAGAACCTAGGTCCACAGTCATACAGAATCTTAATCTTAGAGATATTCTTAAATCTTGAAATATTTTCATAGATATAAGAAACGTCTTAAATTCCATTAATACAACTATTAAATGTAAGACATGTCTTAAATTTTGAAGAACATGGACAGTAAAACCTCTCTACAGCAACATCTGGCGGAGGCACGAAAAAGTGTTGCTGCTGAGAGGTGTTGCTGCTCAGAGGTTTCAATGAGACGAGAGAAAATATGTGTTTTTTTATTGTTTTGTACTGATATTAGATTTTCCTAAGTATTAGTTGTTTTAGTTAATTTTGCTTTGGTTATGAAAATGCAATGTATTGTTATAAGAGAAAACAGAAGATGATTTTTTTAAATAATTTATTGATGATGATTTGCAGTAACCCTCTGCTCTAACGTAAGGTAAACCTTTTTATAAGACATTTCAAGACAAAATGACCAGTATTGCACTTAGTTTAAGTCAGAAAAAATTACCTAGATTCCTAATGAATACCAGACAAAGCCTTTCTTGAAGTACGCTAGATGGGATATTAAAATGAACACAATAATGTAAACAGCAAAATATATTCTTAAAAAAAACCGCTGCTAGTAATCCTTCCTTCTAGAAGTAAATACATAAACACAAAGAGGAATTATAAAAAATATACCACACCATACCATGTCTATATGATATGATAAAATAAGTAAACACCATTTTCACAAAAGACAGCTTTATTTCTAAAATATGATTATTGTTTGTTATTTATTATCTTTTACATTAAACTGTATCGTAATTTCTTGTCATTTTCGAAGGTAGTTGTATGAATTACATGCATTAAATATATTTTAAGATTCGAAAAAGATGTCACATTTTGCCTTTATAGGGAAGGCACCTGTGTACCTACCAATATTTGTAAATAAAGTATGTCCTGCACCACTGGACACAGACAAACAATAATGCTATGCGTGTTTACTTGCTCAGTACATACATGCACTGCTTTATCATAATTTTGATAGAGCCTTTTGAGCGAAAGTTCTGGAAAAGATGTATAGATGTATCTGTTGGCTGTAATATCATTGTTCCCTGCATAGGGCTTTCAAGGTGACAAATGGTTATTGTTTTACAATTTTAAGTTGGTCAATAACATTTTCCTAGTTTTCTACTTTCAAAGTCAGTATGAGATATCACTGAATCAGTTACCGTAAAATAGATTTGTGTTAATTTAATGAGTATACACATCTAGTGGGGGGAGTAACCTCTGCAACACTAGTAAATTGTATTTACTTTAATGATTGTAATGGTTACGTCCCTTGAACCCAACAATCATCTCGGCATAGAATTCTTTTTTATTTGTGTGTTGTTGTTTTTTTATATTCATAGAAGCAACACAATTAAGGTCAATGTTCTGACTCGATATTTTTGGCTTGGAGGCAGATCCCAGACAAATGACATTCAGCTGGAAGACCTTCCCAGATTAGTCCTGAAGGAGACTCAAACCAAAGCGATAAAAGACGAGCAGACTGTGAAGTAAAACAAGTCCGCGACACTACCACTCGGCTACGGGCCCACCTCCACTCTCTTCTATATTACATAAAAAACGGAAAGCGGCGTAAAATTGTTATTGTTTTCAGCGAAGCTTGTGTATTTTAGACATTGGACCTCGGTTCCCGAACTTCCTCTACACATGAACAGGAAGTACAACAATTTACACTTCTTGTCATTATTTTAATCGATTCAAAAATAAAATTACACTTACAACCAACAGTTTTGTTTACTTCTACTAGAATGAATACTTCTCTCTCTCCTAAACACCGTGTGAACTTTATTTTTCAATGACGGCACTACTTTCGTCATAGCACGTCGAAGAAAAATGTCAAAGCGCTGACCGCTAGGACATTTGTATTAAATAGATCGGGTTTCTTTTCATTGCTTGCGTTTGAGAAAATCCCCAGGAAATGCGAGATGATAGGTCTTTAAAACCGGCTAAAGCACCCAAGTTGGTCTATTTTGCCGCCTGATCATTCCAAGGCGGTAAGTGTTGAGTTTGCTTTTTTTTAATGACTCATCAGAGATTTTACATGAGGCTTGCATGTGGATATGTACAATTGTCCTGTGCCTTTTCAAGCTTTGGTATATGTTGCAATGCCCATAGGACTTTTCCTTATTGAACAGAGTATCCATGCTCCGCTTTGTGTGCGATAATTTTGCTGACACTTACACAGATAAGTATCGTCAAACTGCGGATTGTCAGAAAATGTGTTATAAACAATGAATAAACATCTTTATTAAAAGAATCTCAACTTTTCTTGATTCAAAATAAGGTAAATATAGCACAATTAACAACCCATATCTGCGACCACGCAAATCGCTGTATTTAATGCGTGGACACGTGGGCGAATAGTAAGTTTATTATATATATTAATTGATTGATAAATTGATTAATTAAAAATTAATTGAATAAGAATATTTTACGACGAGTTAATGCATATTTTATCCCTGATAGGCTTGCAGAATCGACCATTAAATTGACATTCAAATTTAATGGTCGATTCTGCAAGCCTATCAAGGATAAAATATGCATTAACTTGTCGTACAATATTCTAATTTCAATTAATTTTGCATTGTGTTATTTAACATGTAGCACGATGTAAGCGTGTAGTTGTTATAAACTGGACTACACATAAACCAAACGCATCTAATGGAGAAAGACATTAAAATAACACTGATTGAAAGATCAGTAAGTCCTTTTCTGAAAGCAATATGAATCAACTATATCTGAAAACAATTAACACGATATGGAATCAACATACAATACCAAAGCTGAAAAAAGAAAAACACAATACAGAGAAAAAATACACCAACTACATTTTGTATAATTTGAAATAAAATACACTAACTATATCTGGAAACAACATACAAGAACAATATCTGGGGAAAAACTAAACATCAAAAAAGTTCACATCACGTTTTAACAATAAACAACCTCATGGTGGATTTTGTGATCTTCTCTAAGCATCTGATTTGCCGATCATAAATTTCATTGAAATTTCAACCAATCAGGGCTGGACAATAATCACGTGCTCGAGCTCAGAGCTTAATAACTTTGGGCACAAGTTAGTCAAATGAGAGTGCATTTAGCTCACACAAATAACGTTGTTGATCTTTTCTGTCAACCGATGTCTTTATATATGTTCTAAATTATGCAGTTGGCATATCTTATAAAGAAATAACCATTTGAAAGATATAATGTGTTTGCTATAGAATGGTTCTATTATAGTTGTGGTTTTAGCAAATGGTTTTATTGTATATGTATAATTATACGTATATATCGTCCTAGTAAGATTTTTAAGTTTTTAGACTTATCGATCAGGTTTCGCTCACAGTCAGTAGGACTGATGAAAAAGGTATATAATGAACACATTTTACAAGCTTTATTTATGCACTTTTACCAAAGTATAAGTGGTTGTAAAATATGTCTAACCAAACAGACATATATTTAAAACGTTCACATATAGATGTGAACCGCATATCTGATGCCTTACTTGACGCGTACAGTGACATTCTTACGGCCTGGATCCCGTGCTACCAACATTACATTTTGACTTGCTGTCATTTGATACAATCAATGGCAAATAAACAAGTCATTGTTCTGTGATGTTCATTAGCACAAAACTAGTACAACGCAACTGGAACATTCCTACATACATGCATATCACTCTCCTATAGCAAATGTTTACGACACATTTTGCAGTTTGTGTATTATATATACACACATATTTTAACTGCTCAAGCCTTCTGCTATACGACTTAACTTACTCAGCATGATTTAGCGCTAACCAAATAAACAAGCAAAAATTTGTATGTGCTACTTTAGTTACCACACTCGGCTTCATGTTAAGTATAGAAGCGATGAAAGCCTGGTAGTTGGCCTCCTACGGCGTGCGATTATCTTAAAACTCAGTCTGTCTAATGCCATAACTGTGGGGTCTTGTTAAAATCCACACGGATGTGTTGACCTGCTTTAAAAGTCCTGTCCATGATTTTTCATTTTAACAAGTTTATACTTGATTGATTTTCTTTACTTTCTTATTAAAGAATGAAATCAAACTGAAACCTAGTAAAAAGCATAGCATTACTTAATAAACGAAAGCAAATGGCAAGATGCAGTGTCTGAACAGGGGTCGTATGCGACATTAGCACCTACATGTAACTTCAATACCATCCGTTAGCTCGAACCTTTACTTAAGTCTCATGGGAGCCTATGATATAAATAAATGTCAAATAATGTTAGGAATACAGTTGAAAATGTGAGTGTTCTAGTAAGAAGAATCAGAACGTGGTTTCGTGAATGAGTCCTGTTACATTTTGAAATTTTAAACTTCATCGAGCACCCACAATATAAAAGTATTGCGGTAGGAAAAACAAGCCGCTCCTTCGTAGTTTTACCAAACGTGCGAAGCAAAAACTGATTTGTGGAAAATCAAAATAGTAACTCCATACTTTCCTATTTGGGATAAAGGTTTTTTAAAGCTATATCTTTTTGCGTATAAAAGAAAAGGAAAATAAGGTATTATTTTGTAAGAATTAACGTATGTAGTTGTTTGAAAAACCTTTCTTAAGTCATGTTTCATTACTACGTATATAGTACATGTACATATGGCGGATAAGAATCACATCAATATTTTTATTGCTGTGAAAATAGTGGCATGAAGAGAGGGGAATGTAGGAAGCTAACACAAATGGCTTTGATGATAGAAATATGACCCTCCTACCACTTGATTAGTCGGTTATTTCAACTTATAATTCTAGGCATCAATAAAGATTATACACACATTCAATCTACAAGTTATAAATAAGCGACTCTAGGGATGGGATTTGCCGGCATTTTTGCCTATACTGTGCTGCGACATTTCTATCATTATAGCACAGGGGCACTTATGATATGCCCAGGGACTGAACTCAGCCGGTTGCATTATACTGACACCGACGAGTCAGGCGTAATGCTGTCCCCTTAGCCCCGAGCGTTAGGAGGGAAGCCACTACTACCAACTTTAAAGTCTTTGGTTTGACCCGGCTGGGGATTGAACCCACGACCTCCCGATCCGCAAGCCGACGCTCTCCCACCTGAGCTATTGGGGCCGGTTAAGCGACTCTAGTCTACCAGTTATAAGGAGTCAAATACATGTACATGTATACTCTGTAAGGTGCAGGAAGGGGGCTTCGACACTACAGGTAACTAGACGGCGGCTTCGACTCTACATGTTACAAGGAGGCAACTCAACTCTACAAGTGTCTTGTATACTGTTAAAAATGGAATTAGATAAATGATATAAAATCAAATGTTTATGAAATAATACGTATTGCAGACTTAAAGTGAAAATAGGAATGCCTTGCAAATAAAGTTTTTTTCTGAATTTGTTCCAGGGAGCATAATGTCACGTGTGGTTAAACGTAATGTCATTATCATGATCTAAATGCTGCAAATTATCATGCTGCCAAAGTGTAACGGTTCCTAATAAACTGATGAGGCATTTATGTTTGCAATGTGTTATGTTAATTGTAAGTTAATGCCCTCTCTTGTATAATATTGACATTGTCTATTTGCATCAAATCATGCAAATAAAGATAAAGGAGCCATGCACTTTTTAGTACATTTGCACCACAAAGGCACACATTTAATTTCTTTCAAAAGGTAACATGTTATACATGCATCGTAATATAAAATCTCGTGCACATTTCAGACATGCAGCTTAATATAAAATCTCGTGCACATTTCAGACATGCAGCTTAATATAAAATCTTGTGCAAATTTCAGACATGCTACTTAATATAAAATTTTGTGCAAATTTCAGACATGCAGCTTAATATAAAATCTCGTGCACATTTCAGACATGCAACTTAATATAAAATCTTGTGCAAATTTCAGACATGCAGCTTAATATAAAATCTCGTGCAAATTTCAGACATGCAACTTAATATACAATCTCGTGCACATTTCAGACATGCAGCTTAATATAAAATCTCGTGCACATTTCAGACATGCAGCTTAATATAAAATCGTGTGCAAATTTCAGATATGCAACTTAATATAAAATCTCGTGCACATTTCAGACATGCAGCTTAATATAAAATCTTGTGCAAATTTCAGACATGCAACTTAATATAAAATCTTGTGCAAATTTCAGACATGCAGCTTAATATAAAATCTCGTGCACATTTCAGACATGCAACTTAATATAAAATCTCGTGCAAATTTCAAACATGCAGCTTAATATAAAATCTTGTGCAAATTTCAGACATGCAGCTTAATATAAAATCTCGTGCAAATTTCAGACATGCAACTTAATATACAATTTCGTGCAAATTTCAAACATGCAACTTAATATACAATCTCGTGCAAATTTCAGACATGCAGCTTAATATAAAATCTCGTGCAAATTTTAGACATGCAACTAATTATAAATTCTTTTAAATATTACAGCTACATTTTTTGTATTTATGTAACATGATTGCACATAATCTTTTTGTATAAGTCAAAACATAAATATATATGAATTTTTGCTGAATTTAAAAATAGGATTAAACTGAATTGCTATAAACAATGTGGAAAATATGAATTAATACTGTGGAAACAACATTATAACATTTTCTCATAAATAACTAGTTACGGTACCTTTTCTAATATCAATGTTTTTTCTTTCGCACTCTTCTGGTTCAGTGTCATAAATGTTATCTGTTCTTATGTAATAAACCCTTACCCACTTTTGAGCCTTTGTTTTCTTACGCATCCTGTTTACATGGTCATAAAGTTCGGACATGTAGGCGGCGCATCCGGTATACTACACATGATATGGCACATCTATTATCTTCGTGTAGGTGATCAATGTCGATTTTGTAATAGTTTTTTTTTCGACACGTTTTCTGAAAAGTGTTCAATAGACTTGTAAGAGTCGATAATTTTCTGGTCTGATAATAGTGGGACGACTTGTATTCGGTTAATAAAAGAGCTAGATTTAAAGTAAAAATAAAAGAAATAGCCTTAAACATCAAAGCAAATCTGTTTTGATAGCAATTATATAATTTATATTTAAATGGTATATATAGTCAAATAAAACATAATACAAATACCATATAAACTAATGACCTACCAACCTTAAAGACAAATACTGTCAAGTTTATATTAAAAATGTGACACTTTTTAATATACAGTAAGAATGACTTTTAATTTATTTGAGTCTATATTCTTTAATCAATCATACAAATATATTTGATTTCGATAGATTTAACCTAGACGTTATTTGTACCCGTGTATAGGTCTTAGGTTTTAATGTGTCTAAATATTTATCATCACTCTATAATATAGTTCCGCACATTTGCACAGGTAAATCGAGGGTCTAACTTGTTGTCTTATCGTGGCTTAAAGATAATATCAAAATAACAAAATGGTTCTCAGTCATTTTTTGGCCGCGGACTTTGTCCCCTTTAGAACGCTGTTGATCCATTTCGAGTAACAACTAACTGTTGAACAATAAGTAAATAAAAATAATTTATCAGCATATCCCCAACGCATTTTTCACATGGCCATTTCTTTTCATTAATGTATTTTGGGTAGTTTATTTGTGTTTTAGGATACAAATGTATCGGTAATAATCATTGTTTATAGAAACACTATATGGCAAAGTGTGCTTTAATTAGTTCATTGATTTGTAATTCCTGACGTAATTAACTCTCATATAGATACTGTTACTAACAATAAAAATGCGACAGCGATTTCAACTCGTCCAATGATGGAATGCTTGTTGATAAGACAAAGAAAAACATGCAGCAAACTAATAAACTTGTCAGAGCTAGTTTGATACAGTCCACTATTCAATTCACCTTTCCGCAAGATCTAAAAATATATATTATACATTGTGTATTAGCATGGAATTAGCCAATCACATCGCGTTGATTGACACTTTACCTGCGTTATTCTGATTCTCACTTACACATTGTCCCACAAACAATGACATTGACAAGCGATCAGTTTAAATCTGTTTAAGCCTTTGGTTCAATTTAATAGCAACAGGGTTGTTTGTAGTTTGTGGTTTGCAAGGAATTGTACGTTGCTGTAATCGCTTCTCTGTTTGCATCTTAATTTAGTTTATTAGATGAGAGGCTTGTCCATTTCTGCATCGAAAGGTAAAATCTCGCTGTAGCCAGCAACAACTTTCTTTCATAATTTTGTGTCATGAATGCATCATTGGGTGAAACTGTCTTAATTTTCATCTCAACATCTCCATCATCTTTGCATTTGGGAGGTATCAAATTAAAATATTTTCGCAGATCTGTAAGTAATCTGTAAGAGCTTTTACTTTTAACCATGTTGTTTGTGGGCAAGGGGGCGGAGCTTAAACTCTATTTTTAGACTCGCGGAAAGGTGAATTCCCTGAAATTTGCCAGTGACATATTATCCTATTCTCAGCCAAGCGGTAAGGTTCGCAAACATGTAGCTCTTCAGTCCCTTACCGCGTGGGTTTTTTTTACTCGAAGCTGGTGGCGGGGGGGGGGGGGGGGAGTACAAGCAGCTGACTTTCTGTGCGCGCCGGTGTTTCTACCTAAATAATTATCTGGACGTCGTAAATATGACCATTGCTGTGTCGACGCCATGTAGCAATAAACCAACAAACGAAAAAACATCCCCAATACCATTTTTGACATTATCAAGACTAAGTTTTTTTCGGTTTGTCATTCTCGTATTTAAAACAAAAGAATTTATTATTCTATGTAAGTCAAAGGATAAAGTGGAATCGATCATAGGTAACTATGTAGTTAAAGACGTGAATCGATAGCAGAAATGTCAACTAAAAAGTACATTGTATAATGTCGAGTGTGAATACTTGCATACCTGTGAACATCCATTGTGTGCAGCGATCATACAACAGCAACGTGTAAACTGGAGCATTACCATGTGTTGCCATTTTGTTAACTTTAATGCAAATCATGTAGGGAAATAACAAAAATATATTTTTAGATTGGGCACTCATCGTTGCAGTGCACAGAATTGATCGATAGGCCTATATTTACTAAAAGGGCTATCACAAATACGATAGGAACATATTGGATATATATTAAAAAGATACCCCGATAAACGAAACTATGTGGGGCGAAACAAACCGCATTTTGCTGATGAAATCCGTGTAATCTGAAATGCATAACAGCCGCGAGTTCCGAACGAAATATGAATGCAAATAAACGCATTTAACTATGAATGCAAATGAACGCATTTGCGTGCATTCGCGTTCATACCTCGAGTCAGTTGCGGGCGTTCAGCGTTCATTCAGCATGCGTGCAGCGTGCATTTGACAACAAAATAAAGTTGCACTCCTGCATTGCGAAAGTTCTGTATTATGTAAAATATAGAGATAATATGAAAAAACGAAGGAAATGAACGATTTTATGAAAAAGATATTTGTGATTGTACTTTCTTCCGTACCGGTCTAAGGTAACTTGTTTGTGGTGTTTAGAACTAGAAGTTGCATTTTCTTAATCACTATTTGTTAAAAAAGAATACCATGACTTAATCAATGGTTCTTAAAAAACATTGTTTCTGCTTTGTTAATTTTGAAGGTCCTGTAAGAAGCATACACCAAATGTTATTCATATCTGTATGCAAGGTACCATTTACATCCGGGTGAGTGTACATAAAGTACACCAAGATCTACGCGTAGGTTTGAAACATCGATCAAATTATTTCATTCTCCTGCACATAGGTGATTGCGCGTCTGACTGTTGATATACGAAAAGCGCCGTACTGACACAAAACATATCTCGGTAGGGTTTTCTCAGAAGAGAAAAAACACATTTGTCATGTTAATATTACATCGTCGACGGACGATTATAATGATGTAGGCTAGAGGAATGGATTATCAATGGAGATAGTTCCTAGTCGTACGCATAGCATTAGGGTGGTCCTTATTTTGCGACTTTTGATTTTTTCGTTTCTTACCCTCTAATTGTGTTCCATTATGTAAAAGAACATATTTGGCCAAATTTAAGCACAATTAAACAATATTTAGAGGTAGCTCAATGACATTGAAATTTTAGGTTTTCTGGTTTTTAGTTAAAAAAATCAGGATATTATTATGTGAAGCTTCAGTGGTTTAGATTTTGTTTATATTACAAACTGCTTGCAGAATTGACATTTCCTACAACTTGAATAATACACATTGTTATTACTCAATTATGGTTTGACGACAGACAATGAGAGAAATCAAGTTACAAACAACACCAGTTCCAGTGGAGATTCAGAACAGAATAGCAACAGAGCACTGAAAGCAAAGATTATACATGAGCTGTCTTTAATCAGCTATAAATATAAAAACATATCAGTGTGAACAAATTAAAAATGATTTAAAAGTATGGCGAAATGATGCTTTGTGAATGATCAGAAAAGGAATGTGGATTCTAAGCTGATGCTTACCAAGCAAGTATAATGTAATTTACTTCTTAATGTAAACATACTTCCTTTGGCAAGTTAACTTGAATGTTGAACAAAACAGTATATTAAAAGTTTCAGATAACAATATTTTAATAATGATTATTTAATAATAATAATAATGATAATATTTAATAATAATAATAATAATAATAATAATAATAATAATAATAATAATAATGTACACAGTTAAGTGTGAATAAAATATTCAGAATGAAGAACTTGTATCTCTAATGTACATTACTTTCAGACATAAACAATGGCAAAGGCAACAAGATCCAAAACTAAGTTGTATCTTCTTGGAGAACCAGTAATCGTTTTAACGGGCAGCAAGCTACCATCATTGCGTGTGACTCTTGGACTTGTTCTACATCAGCATATTGAACTAAAACAAACAATTAGACAATCATCAGCAGTTACTATTACAGAAATAGCAAAGTTTTGGTTGAAAGCTAGACTTCCAATAAAGGATCACCAGAACTGTCAAACTAAGCTTGAGAAAGGGTTTGAAGAGTGGAAACTTTTAAAGAAAAACAAAGGTCGAACCAATTCACCAACTCAACTTGCATAAGAGGCAGACTTTGTTTCCAAGCTTGATAATCTTTTTGATGTTGCTCATGCCAACGCTCTTACCAGTCCATCAGTATTACAAGAAGATAAGGATTTTTTGCTAGCCCAGCGTGAAAAAGGAAGAAAAGGATCAATGGTTGGAGTAGATCAAACACTAGCTGATAAGGAGAAAAGGACAACACAAAGAACAATAGGAACAAGAAGAAGCAAAATGGAAGATAGTCAGCAAGCAAGTTGTTCAACAGCTGAGCTTATTTCTTCAAGTTCTGGTACAACAGATACCAGCTCAGCAGAAGACAGAGACAAATTGGATGAAAAATGTGTAGGGGCTGTTGGGGGTGATGTTACTCGTGGAGTTAAAAGAAAACGAGGGCGAAAAAGTGTTATTACACAATAACTTGCAATGACTCTAGATAGTACTAAAGTATCAGACCGACAGGCTACAATGGTCTTTACCGAAACAGCAAAAAGCTTGGGCCAAATTGTTAATGAACTTTCTATTAGCAGATCCACAACAAGAAGAAACAGATCGGAATTCAGACAAAAGAGAGCTGCAGTAATAAAAAATCAGAGTAATGTTCCTCTTAAGTTCACTGGGATGGAAAGCTTATAAAAGATTTGAATGGAAAGGAAAAGGTTGACAGCCTCCCAGTGTTAGTGATAGGAAAAAATGTCTCACAACTACTGACAGTTGCTAAGCTTGAATCTGGGACTGGTGCAGCCCAGGCTGCTGCTGTATTTGAGGCAATTGAAGACTGGGAAATTGGCAACAGGGTTCAAGCCATGTGTTTCGAGACCGCTAGCTCCAACACTGGTAGACTTGCTGATGCCTGTGTTCTTCTGATGTGGCAAGTCTTGTGGAAGACATACGACAAAGCACCATACATTATGCCAGCACGTATCTTGAACAGAAGCTGCAGAGAGACAATTATAAAGAATTCCTAAAACTTGTGATCGTGTTTCTTGGTTCAGCTCCTGCACGTGGAGTGTCATTCATGTCACCAGGTGCAATGCACCATGCACGTTGGATGTCCAAGGTTATATACAGTCTCAAAATCTGGATGTTCAAGGCTCAGTTCAAGCTTACTCCTGCAGAAGAACGAGGATTGCGTGACGTGTGTGTGTTTGTAGTTCGTGTCTACTTGAAAGCGCGGTTCTCATCACCTCAGCCAGTATGTGCACCTTCTAATGACTTACAATTATTGATGTCCCTTCTTGAGTACAAATCAATTCATGAAAACATCTCGAAGGCAACAGAACTGAAATTATCTAACCACTTATGGTACCTGTTTCCAGAACTTGTCGGCCTGGCGTTTTTTTTATTTTAATGTCAGCTCCGCAACAAAATGAAGTATGATTAAGACGTTAAAGGTGGACGTTGACCAAGATGAACAACATGACCATTCCAAGAGAGCATCAGTTGATCTTAAATCACTTCCAGGCAACAACCTTCATGACTTTGTTACACCAAGGTCTATAAAACTGTTTCAAATGATGGATATTCTGCATGACTTTCTCGATGTTGATTCAGATGCGTGGCATGATAGAGACGATTACAAACAAGGAAGAGAAGCACTGGAGTCTCTAAGAGTTGAAAATGATCAAGCTGAGCGTGGTGTTGCTCTGATTCAGGAGTATAGTGGACTGTTAACCAACAATGAAACTCGACTGCAGTTCCTACTGCAAGTCGTTGAGAAACACTGAATGTTTTATCCGGATAGCAGGAAAAAAAACACTAATGTGCCCTAAAACTCTGTTTAGTTTTGGTGGAAACTTTTAGACTAAAGTAATGTAAACTGTTTGAACAAAAAGTGATGTACAATTGAAAATAAATTATATATATAAAATATAGACATATGTTGATTTTTTTACTCTTTTTCTGATTTTCAAGGTCATTGAGCTACCTGTAAATATTAAAATATATTGTTTAAACTTTCTACAAAGTATTTTTTCATCAAATGGAACACATTTGAGGGGTAAGACTTTTAAATATATTGATTTTTGAAAAATCACCATTTTAAGAGCCACCCTAGCATAGCATGTGCATTTATTATTCAACAGTAATCCGCCGATAACATTATGGTCGAGTATTTTGTATTTTGGGTTTTACGGCACACGGATACTTGATCGGTCATACAGCGTCGAATACATTAAAGTTGAGCGAGAATTGACTATAATCAGGTTAAAATAAAAATACTTTAGCATAAATATAAAAATCTATTAAGTTAAAATAATCTGAATTATAATTGAACGAACGTAAACATATTACACAGTTAAAGTGTATGACGTAAGTATAATTAAGCGTTTAAAATGTATACTCGTTCAAGAAGCAAAGAAGTTTAGAATCCGACACTATCTAAAATAAGTTCGTACATGTTAATGACGTTAAAATACCTAGACCGAATATGGTCTGTGTCAATATAAGTGGTTTTTAACTCATTTTACTGTTTTAGGACAAAGACAGAAAAACTTTCTATCAATTTGAACAAATAAAGATTACGAATGAGGCTCTGAGGTGGTATATTAACAGTCGCAAGTGGTACCCAAAATGTTACAGTCGTCATCTCAGTGCCCGGTATAATTAAATTGTATAACCAATTAACAGAATATGCCTGTCGTCACCCCCTTAGCCTACACAAACAGGACATGTGCCAACAGTTTTAAATTTAATTTGCTTATGAAGAGCATAATGCTTAATATAAATAACTTTATATTGTTATATAAATTATATTTTTTTATTTGCGCATTCCTTTAGCTCCGACGTTCATTCAAGTCGAGAAAAACAAGGAAAGGTAGAATTGTGTTGAAAATATCCGGCACTTCTTTGTACGAGTTGATTTAATATGATTAAGAAAAAACAGTATTTAAAAAATACAGCAAAGATAAACAGACATAATTTAACGTAAAATTATTTCAAGACCTGAAGTTGGACAAAGCAATCAGTACAAAACCGTCCAACCAAGTAGACAAGGGAAGCGCAATAAGGTTGAGGTAGGTTCCGTACTGAGAAATAACCGGGTACAATTGTGTAATAATTACATATAAAGGCATAATGATAGGTCCAAAATCAGCAGATATAAACAAAGCATAATAAACATATAATTATCAATAATCGATGTGTAGTTATGTATGTACAGAAAAGCAGAATAAGTGAGAAACTTACTTGAGAAGCAACATCATCGAAGGTGTACCTTATTAACTATCAATGGTTCCTTCCGAGAAACGCATTCAGATTGGATTTCTCTTTTTAAAAGAGGAGTTAATCTAGTGTGCCTGACAGAGAGCTACGTCTTCCCGCCTTTTTCTCTGCAAATTGAAATATTTATATGCTTAATTATCTGTAATTTGTTATAAATAGTATTGTTCCAGCTTGTTTGTCATTTGGTTAAAATATGTCGATTGATAAGTGGTTTAAAATCTGTGTGTGGGATGCAAAGATCTCAGTAAGGGCTAAGGCAAATTTTGCAGTCTTATCCGCATTCCTCGGATGTCTACATGACTAGGTTGCCAACAGGCGCGTATCTGGGCCGTTTTTGAAGTTACGCACAATTACAAGGGAAATAACCTCTGTAGTAATACTTTTGAATATATTCGGTTCTTTTCTAATGAAAAACGGGTAAAATGCGGACATGCGCGGAACTTAACGCAAAATATGAACGACCTTTTTAACTTGAATGGCGTGGTAATAAGATTTTATAACATAGAAACTGGGGAAATAAAATATATCATTCCTATTCCGGGAAAGGTATCGATATTCTTAGTGTTTTTGGTACTTTTAGATTTTCCGAATTTTCGAACGGAGGTTACGCACGTGCGTAAAGTGCGTAATGGTAGAAACGCGCCTGGTTGCCAACAGAAAACAATACTCTTATCAAGACAAACTTCATTAAGTTTTAAAATTATTTCTCTAATGAGCGGTAGGGGAAATTTGAAATTTTTAATAGACTGTAATACCGACAAAGAGTCAGTAAATACTGCAAATCTATCGCCATGATGATTTGAAATGAAGTCAAGAGAAAGGTTTAAACCAATGGATTTTACAAACGGAAGCACAACCGACATATGACCTCCTCGCAGAGCCGTAAATAATAGACCTTTTCTATCAGCTTCCCAGTCGGTATGGGATAAAAATTTAAACAGGTTAAGAGATTTAAGACATTTAGTTTTTACATATTTAATATTGGGTATAACAGATAATTTGCTGTCAAATATGACACAAAGAAATTAAGTTTCCTAGACGACACGAATACGAATATTATTAAGAAATAATTTCAGGATCGTTGTACAAAATTCTTTTCTTACAGAAATGTATGCAGTTTGTTTTTAAGTGTAAAAATTTAAAACCATTGTTGTTACTCCAATTTTGTAATTTGTTGAGGCATTATTGTAATTGCCTATTCATATTTTTAGAACGATAACATATAAGGAAATCGTCCACATATAATGAACAATTTACTCCACTATTTAGAGATTTGACAATTTTATTTTTTATATTTTAGAGAGAAACCGACAATATGCTACTCTGAGGGACACCTTGTTCCTGTTTATGAACAGAAGACAAAGTAGACCTAATTTCAACTTGAACATTTCTGTCAGAAAGAATATTGTTTATAAATATAGGTAAAATATCCTTGAGATCAAGGTCACCAAAATCTTTTAAAATCCCATAATTCCAAGTAGAATCGTATGCCTTTTCAAGATCAAAGAACATCGCCACAAGGTGTTCTTTTTTTTATAAAGTCATCTCTTATAAAAGTTTCAAATCGAACAAGATGATCGAGTGTACTGCGTTGGTTCCTGAACCCACTTTGAAATTCTGTGAGTAAAGTATATGATTTTATAAACCAAACGAGTCTATTATTGATCGTCCGTTCTAAAGTTTTACAAATAGAAGTAGTCAAAGCAATAGGTCTGTAACTTAAAGGATCTGTAAAATTCTTATCCTGTGTAGGTATAGAAATGATAAATGTATTAATCCTCGAATTTGGAACTTCTCCGGAAAACCAGATTTCATTACCAGTAGGTGTTTTAGGAATTGATAGGGGATATCATCAGACCAGCAGCGGTATTATGAGATTTATTCAGTGCTTTCTTAAGTTCATTTGAAGAAAAAGGTTGGTTGTAATTTTCATTATTGTTTGAAATAAAATTCATTCTACTTTTCTCAACCCGATTCTTTATATTTTGAAATTCTTTCGAGTTATTTTTTCTGAAGATAAATTTGAAATTTACCTAGAGTGTCTGATATTTCCTTTTTGTTTGTTATAATCGAGTCATTAGATTTTAAATGATTAACTGTCGCTGACAGTTAGATTTACCGCTAATTTTCTTCATGGCTGACCAAACATTTTTAACTGAAGTTTTATTGGTTATACCAGAAACAAATTTTTGCTAAGATGTTCTTTTGGCTTGTTTTAATGATCCGCCTGCTCTTGATATTTCATTTTTGACATCAGCTATTGTGACTGGTAGATTGTATTTGAGGTTTTAAACCAGGTATATGCACCGTACAAGTACTCCACGCCGATAAGATTGTATAATAACTAGAACACCTAGAATGACTTTAGGATAAATAATTTTCTAGTCAATTTTGTCTCAGATTGAATACAAATTAACTCCACTTGCAACAGCATAAATATACTAATACATGCATTAATGAATAATTAAAAAAACAGGCAACATTACAGTACACGAGTGCCTGACAGGAAGAGAAAAATATGAGCCATATGTTTCATTGGAAGTGGAAATCGAAAATTGTAGCAGTTTTAAATGCACGATAAATTATAGTTACGTTAAAGTAGAAGAAAGATGATGTAACATTTTATATCCCGTTATAATTCTTTCTGTACAAAGTGCCATGCCTACAAGGATGGTATGTACACTCTGCAAATTGAACAAAAACAATGGTTGCATGGGCCTGTTTAAATTTCTTTTGATAAACGCCAAAGGGCCGAAAATTCGAGAAAGAGTGATGTTTAGTTTCTGTGCATATAGCTCCCATTAGGAACATTTGAATGTAAAAAAAAAACACATAATTTTCTAAATTGCCCTTATCGTCTCATAAATTGCTAACATTGCACACATTAATGTTCAACGTTAGTTTTAATTTCATTGAACTACAGTTATTGAAGCTGTAAGGCAAAGTACGAACCCTTCATGGTTTATTTCCCAATTGTCAGTACATCTCCAGGATATGACGCTAGTTTAATGGGTTTATAAGAAAAAATAATATTTCTTAATATTTTTTTTCATTTTGACGTTTTGGTACCATATTGTTTTTCAATCGCGATCATACTGCTAAAAGTATTGTCTAAACTTTTCAGATGCATTGTATTTTTCCTTGGATCACATACGCCAGAAGCACATTGATACCTCTCTCTATGGAATACTCTTTCCGAATATTTAAGAGCTAATCCAGAATATTTTATACTAAAGTTAGAATATACAAGCCAATTTTTAAACTAACTTTATAGTAACACTATTTCATATTTAAGACAAAGCACGATATCGACATGTACAATGTGCATACATGTATTTCCATTAGTTTGACAGTTGATTTTTACTTCAAAAACTTACACAATTCATCGTTTATTTCTGGTTAAAGAATCAGAACTTACTGACATACACAAGCTTTAACTCGGCATAGTTATCGTTTTTGTGTTATAATTTCTAATTAATGACTAGGAAGCCGCCAGGCTTGTTTTAAGCGACTTATACATTCGACCACACATACACGACTTCTCCACTTTGTTATATTTTCTTACATATATATCAATTGACTTTGAACAGATAAAGAAAACACCATGAAATGTAGAATGTATTGTGCGTTATGTTGCGTGCCCGTTATAATCGCATCGTGTATCTTTATCGACACCTAATAAGGCTGGTCGTTGACTTGAGTAAGGTTGCGCTGCTATATTAAGACATACTGATGAGTCTGTAATACACGATTTGTTGATTTTTTTTTGTCAAATGCATTGTCGTTATGTAATAAGTTTTTGAATTACAAATCATAACTTTTATAAGATATAGTATTTATAGTCTGTAAAATAGTCTTTCGCGTTATCAGTGAATACAACCGAACTCATTCATAGGGATAAGTAGGTATATGAGCAGGTGAGTTACGACAGTAGAATGCTGCATGTTATTCATCCGCAAAAATTTCATCTTAGGATGTATGTGTTTGTAAGTTGGATCAAGATATTTATGGTATGACACTTATCTTTTGAGAATTGTCGATGCATTCCACTCCTCAAATGACCCATGTTTATATCACAATTACAATCTGTGCATCTTCCAATCGATGTTTGATTGTCCTCTTATCTTTCACCTAAAACATTTAGTGTGTATAATTAGATTTGTTTATCTGTAACTGCACACCATTACAGACATTTCTGTCAAAAAGTATGCGACAAATGTAAACTCGCCTTATGCTAATCAGGACAACGGCATAAAGAACATGTATGTATGTGTGTGTGTGTGTGTGTGTGTGCGAGTGTGTGAATATGAGTGTGTGTGTGTGCGTGCGTGCGTGCGTGCGTGTGTGCGTGCGCGTGCGCGTGCGTGCGTGTGTGTGTGCGCGCGCGTGTGTGTGTGTTTGTGTGTGCGAGTGTGTGAATATGAGTGTGTGTGTGTGCGTGCGTGAGTGCGTGTGTGTGTGCGTGCGCGTGCGTGTGTGTGTGCGTGTGCGTGCGTGCGTGCGTGCGTGTGTGCGTGCGTATGTGTATGCGTGCGCGTGCGTGCGTGCGTGTGTGTGTGCGCGCGTGTGTGTGTGTGTGTGTGCGAGTGTGTGAATATGAGTGTGTGTGTGTGTGCGTGCGTGTGCGTGTGTGTGCGTGTGCGTGCGCGTGCGTGCGTGCGTGCGTGTGTGTGTGTGCGCGCGCGCGTGTGTGTGTGCGTGTGACGATAATTCTTTCTCTGTACAGTGCCTTCTTTTCTTGCAAACGAGAATTTTATACTTTTATTATCCAATATCTTCTATCTTTTCCAGAAGCCATTTGCCACCTTGAAACTTCTCTTGAATTCATCGAGAGCTTAAGCACTTCCACCATATGTCGCCTGTCTTTCCGAGCCGGATCCGTCTCTCGACTGTCCCAGTAGGTAGCCCATTAACCGCCCACACCATTGCCGAATACACCATGAGCGGTCCCGCGGTTGCCATTTCCCTTTTTTTTCATATGAGTGTTAATGATTCCTATATAATACCAAGCTAGCGTCTATTAAACATTCGTTATTTATCATGGAAGACGCGCGTCAAAGGTGGGGGAGTGTATGGAATAGAGAGACGACTTTGTATCGGAAAACCTCTCCCTGACTGCCTGCTGTCACATCCACAATCTTTGAATGTCTACCTAGCCTAGGGACAGACGTCTGCCATTCGCGCCTCAGTCACGTGATCAACGCGCGCGGAATATGGTCGCTTTAAGTTAACGCTTTTCCGTAACATACTCACTTTTATCCGATTAGGATATGGTTTATGCAAAGCATTTTAGTGAATATATTTTCGCAAAAAGACAGTTTATTCAGTTAAGAGAAACGTTGTTTAATCTATACCTGTCAGAAAGGGTTATACAAAAAGATAAGTAAAATATATTGTTTCTTCAACGATCTTTAACATAACACTTTATGAGACTTGAGTAGCTTTGAAATTTTCACGTGACATGGTTCTATTCTGCTGCGAATATTTACTTCATAGAAACAGGAATATTGTTCAATAACTGCTCTGACTAATGTACACTTGGATGTTAATCATTCGCCTAGTCAAGTAAGTATAAATCTCCCTTCAGCTTGCATACGTTAACTATGTTGAACAGTTTATGGTGCAGCTTTTATGATTACTATTAAGTGAAAATCATCATCATCATCATCATCATCATCATATTCATTATTACCATAAATACGATCACGTAGTCGTAATCTTATGTATGTATTATGACTGTCTTTATGCACGTTTTTTTATCATTTTCTCTTTTTAAATAATCATTAATAATAATTCGTTTTTGATCATTGAAATATTTTGCTAAAATCAACACACAAACATCAAAATCGTTGTTTAAGGTTAATATTATCCAATTGAAATGAGACCAAATGAAACTTTTGGTCAGTATGTAAGCAATTTATTCATCCTTAGTCATTCTGTGAAATAAATCACAATCTTAAACTGCTAATACTAAAATAAAACTTGTAATATAGAACATACATTAAGCATAATTACCTTCGCGGACGCATTGCTAACATTTTCAGGTTTAAATGAAAAGTGTTTCTGAAAAAAAAGAAAAAGAAAACAAACGTATTAGACAATACATTTTGATTCTGGTGTTGTTGGAGGTTAACCATCAGATAGGGAAAACGTAGACCAAATTATTCTTAAAAATAAAAATAAAATATGCTTGCTATTGTGGGATTCATACCCGGGGCATCTTGTAAGGCAGCCCAATTTTCTACCGACTTTGCCATATAGTTTTTGGGGTGTTATGTAATCATTCAATACATTGCAAATGGCAAAATGTTTTCATTTCGCTTTAAAAAGACTATACAAATATATACTTAATTCCATTCTGAACATATACATTGCTAGGGTATTCGTTCAGAAAATGTTATATTTTGTAAACATGATATTGGAAATATTGCATTTGTCGAAAATACTCAACCTTATGTAAAAAAAAACTAATATAAAGCGTTTCCTTTTTATTTATCAATCCCTGCGAAAGAATGCTGAGGTTGAAAGGACTACTCTTGCCTAAACTGATAGGACTGCATGTGAAAAACTAGAGAGAAAAAAAAAACATATGCATACAAGTGTCCACCGTTGCAGTTGCTACACACTACTGTTTAGTATAAATTACAAACGCTGTTTGCGGATTGTCTTTGTTTGTATGTTTCAAGTATTGCAAAAATACTAAATGCTTTATATTTGATTTACGAGTTTGCATAAAAACGCACTCGTGCACTTCAACTTAAGAGAGAGGCAAGCTTAACAGAATCCTTTAGAACTGGGTTTAAAATGGGTCAATGAAATACACGCTGTGCTTATTGATAACATACCTTGTATACCCCCAAAATAAATACAGAACCAGGATGTTGATATCAGAAATGGGAGATTGAAATATTTGGAGAGCTGCCGCCTCAACTGGAGACAGTTCAAAACAGATCTGGTCTCCGTTGTAATCTTGCGAAGGATTTGTCTAGTCCGTTGTCTCATGACTTCCACGACAATCTTTTTTCCACCACACGACACTGGATTTATTTGACGGCAATCGTTTGATTATGTTTGCACTGTAACAAACTCCAGTCATAGGTTAAATTAAATTTATTAGACGTGAGTCATTAATGTTACCCGTTATGAAAAAGAGGATATAGACAAGCCTTTTAAGTATATTGTAATATTGACAAGTGCTTGGTAAAATGGCAATATGGCAACAGGCACTTCGGATAATGGACTTTTAAGTTAATACTGGTTTATCAGTGGTTAAATCAATAAGCATTTGGTGTTTACGTTGCATTTATACAAGATTGGCACAATATCCCAAACAGGAGGTCTGTTTTAGCTTGCATTTTGGCAAGCAAATCGCCGATAGATATGTAGTCTTTTAATATCTATAAATTATCTTATCTTTTTTTTTCTTTTCTTTGATAATCTTTGTGTCACACAGCAATATAACCGCTAATACGATCAGTTACAATGTAATATCCAACATGTTTTCAACATGTAAACGCACGCAGTGTAACCGACCTGTGTACTTTCGTGCGAGCCCGTTTGCTTGATCGGCTACATATGTTGAAACAACAAACAGGTACATGTAGATAAATATTGTATAATGTCATTTACATGTAAAATATCACAAATGAACAGGATAAAATATATTAAATTGTATATTTTAAATACTAAAATAAAGTATAATATCTTTTTATTAAAATATAAGAACTATTTACAATGTGGGAACTCAAATCCCCAAAATTGGCTTGCTGTGGTGTGTCAAAGCATCGAGGTGGCTAAACCATAGTGACGTCCCGACGTAAATGTATTTCTATACACTAAGGCATGGTTTTAGAATAGACAAGGTATTGTTAGTTCAGATATGCCTAGTGAAAATAATGTGCAGGAATTTCTTACCTGAACAGCTTACCCCTTTAAGTGGTATGTTCATCGATTATAAACACTGAGTGAAGTTAACTGACGAGCGTTCATCAGTGTTCTTGATGCCACTTTATATATACTTACCGTTTGTTAAATAATTCATCTTTAGGGAAATTCGGCAGAGTTGGGACAGGATAGACGTTCTTGGTGTATCACCTTTACACTAAGCTTATATTCTGACGAGCACGCCATATATCGAGGACTATCCCAGTTCTATTGTAGACAATGTTCGATGGAAGTACGTCTTAATTCGTTCAATATTTTAGGTCAATCAGTATCGTAATAAATTCTAAAGTCGGATATCTCATGCAGTTGTAAATATGTTGAATCACGGAAAGCATGATCATAAAGCAATTAGTAACAGATTGTTTTGACATAAATGTCTTCAAAATGAACTTTAAATTTATCATGCGAACAAAACACGGGGTTCGCATATTGTGGCGGGGAAACCGGTCCAATATCTCACTTCAAATGTGTTAAAATATTGTTTAGTCCGAATCTAGCTCCATATAATTCTCGACATTCATTGAAGTTTCCTTCTTGTCAACACATCACTGTAGTAAAGGTTTAATGTTTAGTATCGCAATACATACCAAATAAAGACAAACTATCGTCACCATATTTAAATGCGTTCTTTCCTTTCTATAACTGTTTCGCCATGTTTGTGTACTACACAAATGTCTGCAAATCAGCCAGAATTGGCACTAACTGGATCTTTTTGAAAGTTCAAAGGTATTAAAAGACAATCATTCAGAATTACTAAAGATGAAGCACATCTGCACTAAATCTTAGTCTGTTGCTTCCATTCGAGACATTACAAGAACAGGAGTGGCACGATATGCGATCTCTCAGTGGGTGTATTACATTTGCATTTAGGACAGATGGGTACGAGGTGCATGTATCAAAATATTTAAGACAACCCCATTTCAAGAGAAGGTTCTTTATAAAGATATACCTTATTATTATTTCATTTTAAAGACAAGTTTATAGTGTAAATATTCTTATAAACTGACATTTTAGAACTTGTGGAGAAGTTACTACATGTACATTTTAGATTTTAATAAACAGGCGCAACGAAATTAAAACCTCACTCTGTCTCCATAGCAACTTCGTTTGTGTTTTTCTAAACATGTTTTGTGTATTTAATGCGCTAAAAATTGTTAATTATTACATTTGGGAAAATAATCCGCTTTAAGTTGTATTTTGTCACAGTCTTGTTGTAAAGATAGATTGCATGCTGCATGTGGTGTTTTTGGAAAGAAGAATGGAGTCTAAAATTACTTAAACACAGAAGAGAGAGAGAGAGAGAGAGAGAGAGAGAGAGAGAGAGAGAGAGAGAGAGAGAGAGAGAGAGAGAGAGAGAGAGAGAGAGAAATAGAGAAGATCTATCGAGCGCAGGGATGAACGAATTTTTTGGGACTGTACCTAGAAAAAACTCTTAAGCCGTTTTAAGTAAAATAAATGATGTGTGGTATTTATACATTTCACTTGTCATTTTATTAGCACATTTATATAAGCTTGAAAGTATCAGTACACTGGTCGCTCGTTCCGTCTGCGCCTCTTTATTCTAAATATTCTCACTGGATAGATACTCTCTAGACCAAGTGATGGCTCATGCATTTTCATCGACAAAACTGTAGAGAAATAAGTTTTGATTGTACGCGATTTAAATACCAATCCTTTTTAAATGCTAGTTTCCAGGGACGTTTAAATGGAGCAATACATTTATGTTGGTGTTTATAATTTCTGCTAATGCACGTCGCTCTAATAGTCATAAGAACTGACAATCTAACAGAATTTGTTAGAGGGCCAAAAGGGAGGTTAGAAAGCTACACGAAAAGAAAGCATACACGTTAATGAGAGCTTAACGTCTAAGATTTGAAATACGAATACAGGAAACAGTGTTTTCAGAAATCCTTAAAGTGAGTTTCAATGACAGGTTGGTAAAAGGGGCAGAAAACACCAACATATTTACACCTGTGGCGCTTTATGCTATGAAACCCCATTCTAAAATCTTAGCTTACAACTTAGTTAATATGTGACATACACAATTATTATTATGTTGAAGCAAATCACTCAGAAAATAGATATGCAGATAAAAGGAATCCTTTAGTTTTAATGAAGCCCATCAATGGAGATTATTTGGAAGTAATAACGTTATCAGTTTGATAGCCGCATTCTGTAAATATATGCATATTTCCAGCGTAAAGACAGTAGCAATCGGATTTAGAATTTACCTTTAAAGACGCATCTATTTCTAAGTTACCACCTACATTAAGATGATTGGCATTGTGTTCGCTCGTGACCTTGAATGACAAAATTATGCTGACATGATGGGGTCGAGTATTATTAATTATAAGGCAGTTAGATTTTAGAAAACCAAATGCTTTTATCAAAGGTGTATTTTGATATATCCAAAGTTGGCCAACCTAGTGTAAACTTTTTATTGTGAATTCATTAACAGTATGAGGAACAGCAAACATTTATATAACAGTGCTTTTTG
The DNA here is from genome assembly GCA_007844125.1 of Sinonovacula constricta. Lineage (NCBI taxonomy): Eukaryota > Metazoa > Mollusca > Bivalvia > Cardiida > Solecurtidae > Sinonovacula > Sinonovacula constricta. The sequence goes on from CM017559.1 coordinate 16,813,556, forward strand.
GTTTTCGAATATCTATAGTTTGTCTACTGACGAAGTCGGACCAAGAATATGTGCAGTGTGAATACCGATATACCGACACTGTATTTACATTGCAGATATTTAACATATTCATTGTTGGCCAGCTGCATGGAATCGTTCTTGTATACGATCGACATATTTACATGTAAATACGTTCGAATAAATATTGATCTTACATACATGTAGATTGTAACGTAAATGAGAAACCCCGTCGAAAGAGCGAGGTAAAAAGTTCTATGGACCGGATAAAGTTCTCCAGGTGGTGCTTTTGCTGACTGAACATTCCAAGACGGTAACGGTTGTGTTTGTTCTTTTTTATGTCAAGGCCCGTGTCATTTTTGTTACTTTTACATTTGACTGGCATGTATTTAAGTACCGCTGCCTCACATGACCTTGTCATTTTCGTTATTCAGTGTTTGATATTGCTTTTTGTATATCTATTCGGTTACAAATGCGATTCGATCTGATTTTTCTTAGCAATTTCAATGAATTGTAATTGAATAACACTTGAACATGCTACTGTCGAACGAAGCATAGCCCCCCTCGCCTTTAATTGACTTTCAACTTATATGAAGAGGAATACCCGGTCGACCAAAAACAACAACATTAAGACTAATTTTCGGTGATTCTGTTCGTCAGTACATCCCATTTTAGAACATTTTTCTTGTCACATTTGCTGTATGGAATTAAAAAGTACATTAAAATAAAACAACTTCTCCAGCTTAGTCATTGTACAATACGTTGTCTTCACTATTTTAGAAACTAACTCTGTCCACATATTCTTAAATAATTTCTTTTAAAATCTACCTGCAGTAGATATACATTGTCTTTAACGTTTTAAAATTTGTATATGTCTTTTTTATTCTTCTGTATGTTACTCTATCTGTTGTTATTGTACATAAACAGTCGTGAGACACTTCATATCTCTTTTTTCTATAATTGGTTACCAGTTTTATATAATTGCTCTCAATGTTTCTACATGTATTTCACACTGTCTTTGATTTGATAGTATAAACGAGTCATTCTGAACATGCAGATATAAATATTTCATCATCAATAATCATTAAACTTTAACTTACCATCTTTAATTTAGACTTTTGTCCTCTAGAAAATGGCACGCATTGACAAACTTTTTCACCGACAAAAGTAAAATTTGTTAATTCTTTTACCGATAACAATGTTATAACATTTCTGCTTTGAACAGTTATCAGTAATATCATTATCGTCCAATTAGCCCAGAATGAAAACCCTAAACACATCAGCCGGCACACACACACACACAATTAAATGTTACGTATCATACCAATGGCTTTTAATTGACAACACGACAAGTAGTTCATTGAAATGACACATTTAATCGATATTATTTTTACTGATTTAAAATATTTTTGAAATGTTTATTTTATACATCTTTTTATTGTTTATTATTTTATTAAGTATTTAAAGTTAGTTAATAAACCGCGAAGAAATAAATTTATTAATTGCGCTGGGTTGAGTTGCAATCCGATAAAATTGAAAACTTTAACTTAAAAGTTAATCTTATTTATTTATAAAAATAATCGCTTAGACCAATTTCATTGCAGTATGAAAATGTAGCCCTTATTAGAAAAGTCCCATTATTGAGTAAACGGGTATGAAATACAAAAAAACTGATGACTACTTTTGCATACCTCTTATTAGACATAAAAGTTACTTCTTCGAAGTTTGTAATTTAAGCTATTCAAATAAATTTTCGGGGGTTCGAAAACATGTGTCGAAGCAAAACATATTTCAATATTCAATGCCTAATTACAATGTTAATCATTGATCAAACGATTGATAAGAAATCGACACGTCCTTTCATGCTGTTGTTACCAGTCTTACTATATACGTCTCATATTGATCTATTACGTGGAATAGTTATTAGCGGCAAAGAGTGACAAAACGAATGAGACAACGAAACTGACCAATGGAACGAGGAGTAACAGAAACAAGAGAGAGACAGAGAGAGGCAGAGAGAGAGAGAGAGAGAGAGAGAGAGAAAGAGATAGAGAGAGAGAGTGGGGGGAGGGAGAGAGATACACGAGGAAATTTCCTGTATCCAAATAGTTAAAGAGGTAAATGGAGGACCCTGTGATAAACGATTTAAGAAAACAAATTTCGTTTCAATTAATTACCTGAGAGAACGGTTCAAAAGATGTGTTACACATACTTTGTAGACGGGAATAAGCAAAAAAAAAAATGTTGTTTTAATCTCTAAAATCAGCAAATAGTACTTATTAACGTAGCAATATTCAAGTATGTATTGGTTCCTTGGTAGCAAAATTGTATGTTACAAATTAAAAGACACCCTTGAATTTTAAAGATGTTATTATTAAATACTATCTAAATAATAAGCAAGCGTCAATGTGTAAAATTAAGCACAGTTTCTACTTCAAGGCAGAATATTGTTTCTATAAACAGGATATCTAATAATGAGTTTCCGCATTTAGATGGTCGGAATTGCGTTCGTAACCGTAAATGACAAAATGAAGCTGACACGATACGGTCAGGGTTCAATTATTGAACGCCATTTATTTACAAGTCATATGCCCCGATTAAGGATGCCGTCTCTGAAATATGCTAGAATGGGTCAACTAAGTTAAGATGAGTTCAAAACAAAAATAGTCAGTCTTTGCCGTGACTTCAAATTACTTTACCTTTGGTATTACCGAGTTGTCTAAGATGGAATAAGTTAAGAAAATAACTGTATGGAAACCAGATTTAGGAAAGTTTCAAGTTTCCGACCGACATCTTGTTGCATTTTATATAGTCTGCACAAATGCTGCTGTTATTTCTATTGTCCTTTCGTGGCCTTGCGATATGTAAGGTTCGTTTGAAAGGTATATCCTATTACAACGAAACGTCAAACCGATTTAAAACGTAAATATTGACGTAATGTTCTCTCTGTTTCCGGCGAGACACTGTTATTCTACTCTCTAAGAATAACAAATCAGACAGTACGAAAGTCCCAGGAAGCAGCATTTAAGCACTTCAATAGGTTATTTTGCCTACTGACCGTTTCAAGGCGGCAACAGTTGGTTTACACCTATTTGTTTCAGTATGTCCTTCTCAATTTTTCATTTAACTTTTATGTTTCTTCCTCGGTCTGGTGCTTGGTCAAATGTGTGTAGCATTTAATAAAACATTGGCATATTTTTTGTTAGTTATTCTATAATTTTGTTCAAATATGTTTGATTGCGATCACTGATAACTACATGGTTTATGTGTCCTTTGTTTTCGGACTTTTAAGTATTCGTAAGATGGTTTGTTCTTTTGTCAACCAAGAACCTTACAAAGGAAGAAACACACGCTATTTCAACACACATCAACGCCTCCACAAGATAAAATATCGGCAATACTTTGAACAAATGATAATCGACTCTTTGTAAATTAAGGCTGCATAAAACGTTGAAGGAAATGCTTTCCAGAAATTCCATTTTTATTTATTTTGGATTAATTATTAGAAAATTATTAAGCACGGTGCATTTTCCTATATGACACAATTTACGAGTGTGTTCTGTGCGGCCAAACGAGCGTCGGCGATGTTGTTAAATTAAACCAAACCAAACGATTATAAGCAGTTGTTTGTAATTTTAATAACGAAATAATTTGCCCCTCATATTGCAGTATATGAATAATACGGAGCTTTCATTTTATTTCATACGATTGATTATGCAGTTACTTTACAGAAAAGAGTAAATAAGTATTGTAAAACAGGTGTGTGGTTTCGCACTCATAACTAATTAATGTATAACAATGTAAACATGTGCGTTTATTTTATTAATAGTATTGTGTTTTATGAACCTTAGCCTTCATTAATCCAAGATAAAAATTAGTTTTGACATGACTTGCTACTGGTTATCACATTGGAATGTAATAAACGATGTACATGTGCAATGTTGAACGATGTGTTTCTAGCCATACTATTTTCAACATATGATTTTATCTTTCGGTTTGGTTAAACGAAATCAGTAATGCATAATTTTATTTCAGGGATAAAACAATGAAAATGTAGTATGCTTACAAGCTTTACATAAAACCTATTTTACACATATGTGCGACATAGCATGGCACTATCATTTCCAGTTTAATTGCATTTTCTCGCTTTCAAAATCAAGATTAACAAATACGATGGGCGCCAGTGGCCGAGCGTTTAAAGTCGACGACTTGTGATTTGTCAGCCTCAACTTGTGGGTTCGAGATTTTTTCGGGATGAATGTGTTTTAAAATTTATCAATGTATTCGGCGAAAATATTTTAAACAACCAATGGTTTACAAAATTACCGGATATGCAATCGTAGCATTCACATCTCTGTGCAATACACGACATTCGGTTTCCTCATAACATACGTATATGAGTAGCGCTGTTGTTTATAAATGACCAAAAACGCATAATATCACTTATAATATAGCTCACAAACACTTAATAACAAAATACTTTGGACTTTCCCTTGCGCCGAGCATACCTTTTATTTGAACTTACACTGCACGTGAAGAATATCGCCCGTACTGTTTACTTTCCTGTCAAGGTGCGCATGAACAATAATTTAATACTTGGATCGTATTAATAAATGAATTATCGTTATTTCTTACTGATTGCCCTAAGCCATAAATATGCCTATTAACCGAACTGATTTGCACACTAAATGGAATTATAGACAGCTCGTTTCCATCTCTGTCCACACCTTACCAACGGCACCTATTATTTTAATAAATGTGCGGTTTTGTCTGTCAATTAATAATTGATGATGGCTTTTTCTGTAAGTGCAACGTTACATCCAGTCACGCTTTTGGGTCGAGTCAACAAAAAGCAAATATGTGTTTTCATTTTAACAAAGATATTTTTGAAAGCCCTCTTAGAAATAAAGATATTCCTAACCGTGCATTCATAATACCTTTCATCACAACCCTGTTAGCACCAAAAGATACAGTGCCGGCCTTATGTAAGGCACAATCGTCCTGCTAAGAACTGAACCATCTATCTCCTTGTTTAATAGGTAGTTTGATATTATAGTTTTATTTATTTTTTTATCTATTTATTATATTTTATTTTATTTTATTTTATGGATTTGAATAACATTTTGAAATATTACCAAAAATACATGTATAAAACATTTGACAATCCTCTTAGGGTTGTGGGCTTGAGTTGCATCCTCGAACGTTGACCTTGAACGTTTATCCAAGTCTCTAATATGCTTGTAAAGACGGTTCTCATAACCCACCAATATCAACCGAATATGACACCCACCTGACTTCCCTTTAAACCGAGGTTCTATTAAGACATTTGTACTCACCATTTGTCTCTGAACGATGCATGTATCACCATAATTGTGTCAGTTTGATGTAATTGGATCTTAATTGCGACACACCATTAAGTGAAATGTAAATGTATGTTTGTAAGTTTGCTTGAAATACAGTAAAAATATTACAGTTACGACAAAGACAAGACTTTTGTGTAGGTGAATGGCATATAGGTGCACACGATCAGCACTTTCTGAAACATTTTATTATTTATTCTACATAAAACTAATAAGTGTACTGATTAGGACTGGCGTATACACGTGGGCGCCGTTTGGATATACGTTGTTCAGCTTAAAACGTTGAAACGTTAAAATTAGAAAGTGTCGCGACGCTTCTTATTCTCTCAGCCAAAGAAAATGCAATATGTTTGAGTCCGCGGTTAATCTTGTGGCCAATGGTATTTTAGAAGTGTAACATTTATTTTTAACACACAACATAAAATTCATTTGTGGCCAAGTCGCTGCTGAGCACCATGTATCACCAAATTAATTTAGTTTATTAAAATGGAGCGTTGTTACAGTAATTTGTAAGTGAATAATTTTACTGAAGCCAAATTATAGCTCTGATAGTTTATTTGGCGTGTGTGCTACTTTTTCGTCTTATCAGATGTCAGAATTTTTCAAATGTACCGGCTCTCTATATTAGAAGGGCCCAGATCTTCTTAACGAAGATGCCAATTACTATTCAACATTAATAATAACAACTGTTGGAGCAAAGAAGTTAGAGTATACATATATTTCTGTTGCTCTTCAATCTACGACCGGTCGCTTCAGTTCATCCCTCGTGGCTTATAAATGTCGAAGATTACAAAAAAATAACATATAACTATTACATTAACGCGATAAGTGGATTTCCCATAGTATTGTTACTTACACACCTCACGAATGCGTGCTATCTGATGTTAATTGATTATCACTTGTTAAATCTTAATGGAAGCTGCAGTAATGATAGAAGGTGCAAAGCCATTATCTTTAATTACTTTTAATATCATGATACTGATTTTTTACCTTGAAACTCCCTAAAGTACATTTACACTGGCAAGCCTGTTTTATGATAAAGTACTTAGAATTGAGGCAAGTAATGAAAGGAAAAAATAATAAATTCAGCCAATGTTAAATCATACAGTCACGTTTTCTTAACGTATAAACTATAAACCGTAAAGTTAATTAAAATTGAATAATTATTGAAGGTATACTTTACTTATATTATTGTCTCATACATGGTACTAGTACATCACATTTTATTCTATTTATCCACTGTACAATGTTTGATAAAGTGTTTTATCATTAAAAATGCGAACTTAGGCATATGCGTAAGTGACATTTAACAGGATACTTTAAAGTATAAGAAACACTGTGACAAATATTAAGTCATATACTACATTGATGGGCTCGTAACTTGTTCTCAAGATAATTAATACTCTGTGTTTAAATTTGCGAGTTGAAAAGGTATGCAAGTTAAATACGCATCTACAACTTGAGTTTACGGCATATTTGACGTTAGAACAGCGAAACATATTCTCTAAATATATAGCATGGTACTTATTTCCTCCTACGCAACCTTTGGTTTTAAACGATATGAAGATAATGGAAGGATCACACTAGTGTGGTCTTAATACAGATTGACACAAACGTCGATGTGTTATTTTGTACAATATCAAAATGTGTCTTTTTCCAGAAATGGCTTTATTAATGATCGTAGTTTGATCAGTATATCAATAACGGTAATACAGTATTGTGACTCTATACAGTAAAGTCATTGCACATTGCAAATCTGTTAAAAGTAAAGACGGAGAATTTGAAGCATTGTTAACAAAGCCAAGAATCTGTGTTTTTTTACCAAACTTATATTAGACATTCAAGACAATACATCTAACTCAAGACATGTACATGTAATGTTTAAGATCATAATTTTGTTTTCTTACACAATATGTTTTCTGCATACAGCAAATACAAAGAGGTTTTGATTTTGGGGGGTCTGTACAGAAATGTGAACGACTTTGATTTTTTGTCAACGTTCATTGCATCAGATATAGCTGTAAATTATTATGTTATAATAAAATAGGTTTGCCAACTTTATCTTTTATGTTGGTACAAGAAATATAAAAATGTCTGCTCAAAACTAGCAAAGACAACCGTACCATGTTCCCATTATGGTGCATAAAAGTAGAAAACGTACCGATGCGAGATATTATTAGTTCACATCATTTTAAAACTAGTACAGGTACGTCATCATTATTTCAAGATGAGCATCCTTTGATTCTCTTAATAGCATGATTGTTCAAGCCATTATAATCATGAACAGTTCCTTAGGGAGTCGGGAAAGTAATTAGACGTGGGTGAGTCTGCACGGGAATACACCATGTATTGACATTCACCGACACTTAGGTCAAGTGACTGGTTGTAATATAATGACAACCGCATTAATACAATTACACACCCTGTTGCCTCTCAGAATCCCCCTTGGGTGGTACAGGCGTCTGTGTGCAAGTAAGACCATAATCAGTCATTCCAAATATTAGATGCATGCGTTCACTGTATGCATTATGCAAAGAAGACCGCTGTATAGAAGCAGTTGTGGGCAAAGAAAAGTTCCACTGCCGGAAGTTATATCGGTGATACCAATCCTGTGTATATACTGACAACGGAATGTATCTTAATGATTTTAACCTTAATTCAGAGTTACATGTATAAAGGGACATCATGGGGAGTTTTTCAAGGACAACATGTATGAAAGGTTTTCAAGTAGTGTTGATATTATACACATGGTATGAAGAAAAGCGCGCGTTGTTGCGGCTTTAAAGTATTTTTCTTATCTATTGCAAATTCTGTTACTTAACGTTTTGTGTTGTTTTTTTCTGGAAAACATATTTATCACAAAACAATATGCAACTGGTTTATTTGAATTTAGTTATTTAGGGAAGTGGGTGCGTTATTAAATACGTAAAGAATGCAATAGTGGTTAATAACATATTTTGTATGTGCTACTTTAAACCATCAATTCCATTTCTAACCAGAGGATACGCCTTATGGTTCTGTCGAGGGATGGAAATTATCAAGTAAGATTAAATACATGAAATCGCGAAAGCAAAAATATCTAATATAGGATATTAAGCGTAGATTGATACCGTATATGTTTAAATTATTCTCAATTCAATGCTTAATACTTATGACATTAAACAATTGAAAGCGAAACAAAGTCGTTCTAACAAAAAAATGTAAAAGCATATCAAAGTCAACGTTTAAACATTAATGGTCTTCTGGTGGTGTCATTTATTCTGGGGTAAATATTTAGTAACAATGCTGGTCATAAACTAGAATCCATGCCGTATTATATCATAACTGATTATTTTTGAAGAGAACAAGGTACAATAGCTAGCTAATCAATCAAACGTATTTGGTGCCGTTGGTGGATTTCTGTCATAGATGAAATAATGTTTCTACTCGGTCTGCAAATTAAATAAGTAAGAAGGGGAAATCGCTGTGATCTTCAAGCTATTAAATTAATGGACTCTATTTATAAATTAATCATCAAATACAATGTATAAATTATGCAAGGGAATTTATAGTTTGATTCATCATTGTGTTCTATGCAGTAACCTGACGTAACGTTCGTTTACAAAACTGGTAACGGCTTTTAATTTATTATGTAATTCACTTATAAGCCCGAAGAGTATTCTGTTTGACGAATTGTTATTGGATTACAAATAAAAGTAAATGGGACGCACACGGCACTACTATATGAGTCTCTGCGATTGTCGTTGCTGGCAATTCTGCTGGCTCAAGGCAGAACAAGAGTTTAATACTGTGCATTTGTGCTACTCCACTGACACATCCTCACCATTCCTCCACCAAAAAGTTCTGGTAGTCAGCATAAATACATAGTAAAACTGATGTAATTTTTAAGTCCTCCATCCCTTAGTGAAGTGACAGTTTTAGGACGTCGCCAAAATGGTAGTATTTATGTTAAATGTACAATAGAACATTATGTTAAAGCTATATTAACCCAACCCTAACAACAGGCGCCATATTTTGACAAACATCTTCAACTTCACCTATTGTATGAGTCAAAGGGCCAATCCCTATTGTTTTTAACAGTCTTCAGTACCATTATGTGTCTTGTTTTCAATTGTTTACTGTCGATTACATATATTATTATTCATATGACTAAGCACTTTTATGTACCAGATTCGCGTTATGTCACAGACATATGCTTTAAGTGACAACTTTATTGCATTAATGCTCGATCCTGTATATGATGCGCATAGTCTACATGTATAATTTTGTATATATGTTACAAGCACTCCCTAATTGGCACTAACGTGTAGAAAGTATCAACTGCTGGCTCAATCATGAGTCAATTATTTAACAAGATAACATAAGTCAATTATTAAACAAGATGTGCTGTTGTACAAAAATGTTATATTAAAACACGTACATATGTATAAATATGCGATACTCGCTTTAACAAAACATAAATTTTCTTGCAATGTTTCAGTGAATATGTTTATACTGTTTGTTGTTTTTAATACGTCACAGCTGCAGAGTAGCGAGACCAAGTGATTTATGGTGGTGTACGACAAACGTTCGATAGAACATTTGGCGCCACAAACGTCACCTGAAAGACCTCTCAAAATCGATAAATATATGAGCATCAGAAAATGTTTTATAATAAGCACAATAAACGTACTTGCACATGTTATAAGTTCAGTTTAACATTCACTTTTGACGTAAACCTACTCTCTATACTTACAGGAAATAAGATGAATACAATTTCCAAGCTCTAAAAGTTTATGTCTACACTACTACTGTGGGTAGGTGATCATGAAACAATAATTTAGAGTAGTATTCTGCTAAATCGATATAACGTATGTGTTTTTTACATGTATATTATTGTAAGTTGCTATCGAAATATTTCGAGAATACGTTTTGTAACTTACAGGTGCTGATAGAATGGTGTCCATTTTTTTCCTGATACTTTAAGTGTTGGTACATTTCTTCTTAGGAAACCCTCACAATAGCTCTGTATATTGGTTGTATAAATTAAAACAATCTGTCTTATTGTTAACAGTTTATTAAGTAGAAAGTGTGTGTGCCTTACCTTGTAATGTCTTGTCTCACTATTTCTTTAATACTTTCACATTCTAAGTACGTGTGTGTACCTTCGCCCGCCCTATTTAAATTTTAATTTATGATAGATTTTTCTTTAGAACCCCCTTAAATGGTTGTATTAATATTTAGTAGAATGCAACAATGCTGAGGCGTTCTGAAAAAGATTAACTAGGCTTAAATCAAATTGGCATTTTTATATTATTGCATTCGTGTATTTTATTTATACTAGAGCTAATATTTTGCTACTATGAATTTTTTAATCGCTATATATTCTCGATAATGTACATTATGTTGCCACTACAGTAGTCCCAGTAGAAAAAATATATATATGTGTGTGTGCGTGCGTGCGTGCGTGCGTTCGTTCGTGTGCGTGCGTGCGTGCGTGCGTGCGTGCGTGCGTGTGTGTGTGTGTGTGTGTGTGTGTGTGTGTGTGTGTGTGTGTGTGTGTGTGTGTGTGTGTGTGTGTGTCTCGTTACTATATTACTCAGTTAAATATTCAAGCACGATAACAGTCTGGTTATAAAGAGATATTTTACCAGAATGATGAAATATAAGTCACGACAGTATTTATTCCTCCCATATTATGTGACAGACTTGATCTCGACTAATTTTTGTTCACTGGAAACGGTCTTACAGTTGGCCAGGTTGTGGCTTTCAGCTTATATTTCTTTGCCTATTGAGATTTTCTGTGAAATGTAACTACGCCAAGTTATGTATTTGTTTACAAAAATAAAATTACAAAGTGTCTACAAATAAAATTATTTTTTTTATCATATGATTACACTTTCAGTCTGTAACTATTCACATGTTTTCTTTGATCTGTCTGTTTTCCTTCGTCAGTCTGTTTGCTTTATTTTGTGCCATTTTCATGTCATATGGGTGCGCTAAAGCGAATTGGAGATAATTGCTATCAATTAACAACTTCAGTGGATAGGGAGGGCCTTAACTGGGTCTGTTAAACTAATATCAGTACATTCAGAAACGTGTTCCAATTCTAATAAATACATGCTATAGTCGAACCTTTCTTATAATATAATAGGATTTCTGACGGTCAACTAGATCTAGTAAGTCAAATCTGTGTATATTTTATCGTTGTTTTCGTAGTTTTGAATAATCTCTTGTCGATATTCTTTCCAGAAGAAAGCAAAACTTTAGAACAAATAAATGTATATTCCGATATATATATATATATATATATATATATATATATATATATATATATATATATATATATATATATATATATATATATATATATATATATATATATATATATATATATATATATATATATACATTGTCTCGATTTTGAATGCTGTTGAGTTGAAAAAGCGAATAACTTTTTTCTGATACGTGATTTGGTAGGATTTAAATACAATTTAAGTTAATTTTAACATGATCATCATTTGAGTTAAACTATTTTCTTATATACATGAACGATTGATAAAACGCTTAAAAATAATCAAATTAAATAATTAGATTGATGTCTAACTTGCAGTTTTTAACCCATGTGGAAATATAAAGAAACATATACAGGTTTACAAGTCATGCGTTATAATATTACAATACATAATGTAATCTACGAGGATTTCCCAATAATCCATAGACTTGACGTTAATTTATGAATATATTTAAACATTGTTATACAAAGCTAAATTAAACATAACAATAAACATTAAGGAGAAATCTAACATTTAATTGTTAAGCTTTAACAAAATGCCTCGTTGCAAAAACACAGCATTGTTAACTTATCTACACAACGTTTTCAACATTCAATGTAACGTCAACATTAATTAAAATGTACGAAAGTGAAACCTTTATTCTCTCTTTAAATATGCACTATCTCTTTTCCACACTGATTTTAACATCCATTAACGCGTTTTATTGCTAATACCGGTCCAGCAGCATATTTTGGCGATATTATCTACTTTGTGTTCTTCTATCAAATATTGGCATCAAATAAACATTTAAGAAAATGAAAAAAAAACTTAAAATTATGTATACAGAGAAATTTCCGACAAGTTTTCAAAGTACTTACTGTATGGGCGATTTTTACGAAACAATTAAGAAACCACTTGTGAACATTAATTCGATCTAGATAATCGGTTTCCCGATTGATTCTTGCCAATGGCTGTGTAACTGTGTGTAAATGAATGCGTTGTATAAGTATAATACAAAGTATGTGTTAATGGGATAAATAATTGTATTGTATATATGTTGTTATACAATTTTCAATGTTCGAAGATTAACGAGTTGTTTTGTTGTTGTTTTCAATTTAACGAGTTAGTTAAGTTTAAACCTAAATATATATTATCAAGAATTAACCTGTTTTAATACTTCATCTACCGTCCATGACATGGTAAACCTACTTGCATCTTTCATGACATTTTTTACATTATTGCTCTTATACACTTAGATAAGAGTACATTGCCAGTTGCTTAAAGACCCTCTTCGACATATTGCCTTCAATTTTCAATTATCTTCAACAATCATAAACTGACAATATAATCTATTTAGTTTTTAAGTACTATTAGTAGCAGAATAAAAGTAAAACATGTTAATCTAATTGTCAATATAACAAACGCGGAAACACACACAAAAAAATACGCAAAACTCATTACATTGCATTTGAAAATTTTATCTTTAATATAAGAAACTAGTTCCATGACCACTAAGCAGCGATCAAAGCAGAAGTCAGAAAACTACTAACAACATCTAACAATGTTTGTCTAACAAATCAATCGCAATGCAGTGACCTTTTTAAAATGAAAAAGAATCTATGACTCTATGAAGTAGGACTTTCCAGAGTTCTATTGTTGAAATTCGCGCATTCGTTGTTTGTTTTTTTCAAACCATGAGATCTGACAACCTTTAGAAACTAAAATGCTTATTATTGATCCATCGCCATAAGATTCCTCGATTTTCAAACAATTTAGTAGATCTATAAAGGGTGTGGTTTTATCACGATGTACATTGTACATCTCTGCTTTCAAACAATTTAATATATCTTTAAAGGGTATGAATTTGACACGATGTACAGTGTTTCATCTCTACTTTCAGATTGTCATGATTTTACGAAGGAGCCATATCTTTATTGGGTGACGCATTATGTCGGTATCAGATGTATGGGTAGGTACATATTTTATATTTCACTTGAAACCTGACATGATTAACAATGTGTTTCCAAAAGGTGATCCCTTAAATGTATTAAAAGAGGATGTATATTAGGTTAATATAAAACAAGATATGGAATAGTTCGGAATTGGATGAACCTTGGAACAATTTAAAATTGATTTTTAAATGATCTTTTGTTTTAGACAGTTTTAACAGCCATATTAAAAATTAAACACCATTCGAAATAAGTATTCTATGATACGTGGCGTTGAAATTAGTCTTAATACGAGAGACTGTTACCTTCCATTTTGTGTGTCGAATAGGTAATTTGCATTAAGTCTGATAGATTTTAAAACAGATAATTTTGTAATCAAGTTCAAATTTTTTCAAGTTTTTTATTAAAATACAAAAAAGCATGCGGTTTGATTTGTAATTATTGACTTTAGCAGCGGAATAGTTCTATTACAAGAAATTAAACTGGTGTTTAATAAAGACTACAAAATGTGTATGTTTTACAATGCACTGCATGTGGATACAATCTATGGGGAATGGATCCAGCTTTGTTTTTCTTATGTACTTTTTATGGACTTGCTATGAATTTTGAATACAGTGGGGCGAAGTTCAGGGTAATTCTTGACCAATTCTCTTACTTAAACAAGTGTATGCATATTACAAATAATGTATTTCAATATTGTTTGCTCTGTCATTTGAACAATCCTTCGAACAATCCTTCAACAAAGAAACACTGACAACTCCAACAGCACTGCCGAACAAGGCTGTTCACATGTTTTCCTTAATATGGGAACAAATGTTAGGTTCTTTAGCAAAATATGCACCTTTCCCAATTTTTGTCACATGCGACTATTTCATCCATTCTTTGATTTCTTGTATATTATAATTTACAAATGTAGTTTACTGCTATGTAATTGATCTGTTCATTATTGAGAGTATAGACGTTGCACGATGCTGTGACTTCTTAATCAACTCTATGATTATCAATTTCCACATTTAAAGTTGTCAAAATATGACAATCATTAATAATGACAGGCTTTGCACATTCCCAGTCAATCACAGTAACTCACGTGTTGACTGTTTATTTCGTTCACGATATTTTTTTCGAAGTTTATGTTTTACACGTCAGAAGAAATTATTACTAAAATCAACTTCTAAGATGGACACTCCTACAAGAACAAAGACAAGGCATCAAGTTTTGGTGGTCGAGACAACTTGTTGGGTTTTTACATTATTCAAATATAGATTTGTTGACTTTTACTTATTAACGTGAAGACACACTTCGTACCTTTTCCACAGCAGTTCAAAATTTTCTGTGGATAAAAACCAGTACTAAACATTTATTTGTGAATAACATTTAGAAATAATTACGGTGGTTAAGAAAGAAAAAAACATTTCGACTGGCTCAATGTAAACATTCAAATTTCAACATAGCATATGTTTTAATTTTACCATGGTTCAGCCTTAATCGCTTATCAGTTTATTTTGAAGAGTTGGGCCTAATCAGAGGTAAAGCACTTTTGTTTCGGTCAATCATCCATGTCAGGTCCTTCTTTTTTTAATGTGTTCTGCACTATTAACATTTTAATAGACATTAGGGCTTTAATCAATGTATATAAATAATAATTTGATCGTTTACTATATCTTTGAAACATCACCCTCAATTGATATCCGATAAAGCAAGGGTGTGTAAAATTTTCTTGAGGAGTAATGTGATACGTATTATTGGTTTGTGTTGCGTTATCACAATTTAGTTGTTATTAGTAAACTAGAATGGCCAAGAAGCATGCTAGCTTTACCCTCAACAATGTACATGTAGTCTTTGAAGTGGTGCTGGTTCTTTGTTTTGAATGCTTCGCACTCAAAATCAGTACATAAAAATATGCCACATTTGATTTATATCATTCTTTATTGTTTAAACTAGTTTAGCACATATATTTTATATGTCGAAAAAAAAAGCAAACAGGTCTCTCTCTCTCTCTCTCTCTCTCTCTCTCTCTCTCTCTCTCTCTCTCTCTCTCTCTCTCTATCTCCCCCCTCTCTCTTTCTCTCTCTGTCTCTCTCTCTCTGTCTGTCTCTCTCTCTCTCTCTCTTGCTCTCTCTCAGATGAGAATAAAATATTCTTGAAGAATACTTGATCAATTCACAGTCTGCAAAGTACGTAAAAGCAAGTCTGCACTAATGCCAACACTATTACCATTACTCAAGAGATGACAGTTAAACGAACTGGAAAAGGTTTCATAAATTGTATGAATGATTCAACTCTTAGTCTAGTACGATTTGATCAGGCTGAGACAAATTAAATAGTCTTGATCTAGATCAACCAGCACCCAGAGGCTGTCTAATCACGGCCTGCACTTAATAATAATACATGTTAATCATCAATTACACACATAACTAAAGAGTAAGTTCTGTGGATTTTGTAAATGAAACATGATAAGGGTTATGAATGTTTGTTGTATTAGAGGAGTGGTACATTGATACTGTCGTGAGTATGCCCCATGTATCTAGCCATATCGATAGGACGCAATTTCTAGTAGATCACTACAAGGGATAGGGGTTGCAACTCTGAAGACACGCAAGGAGAGCTGTTATCACGACAATGAATGCTCTTTTGAGACAAATGGGTTCATGAAATTCTATAAACCAGATTTCCTCTTCATTCTAAAGAGACTGTCCTTGTAACTTTAAGCCTAGAAATGTCAATTGTAAGTTTCAAAGATATGCGCATTTTGAATAAACGATCATTGGTTTGCATATTCACTTTTTTAAGGTTCCTACATTATCAATGATTTGAGCATATGGTTGTAGACTAAAGGTTGACCCATTATTCGTGGTGTTAAAATGATCTGTTTCCTGTTACCAAATGTTGCGTAAACACACAGTGCGCGCTCTTAATTTAACATTATTTTAATATATTATTGGGATAAATATAATCGAAGTTACAAGATCATTTGTAGAACACATTAGTACACGCTGAGAAACAAATAAAAGGACATTGGAAAAATATTTAAGATATACATGTAGGCTATTCCATTTCATAGATGCTTATAAATATTTACTTGTCTTACTTGGTGCATACGCACAGCGACCGATCCAGATCATTTTGGTGGGTGGAGGGTATGAATCAAAATCCGCTCAACTTTATCGCAGTAAATAATAGATATGTACCTATTTTGCACAGCATTTAGCTCTTTAAACATAGCTGATTATCTGTTGATCTCCTGAAATGTATTTGTGACCTTTAAACATGCTTAAAAATCTGTTTGAGTTTGTTTTCTTATTGCAACGTGTGTGTATTAAGAGGAACCTGCCGGATCGTTGATATGATTGCCATCACTTTAAGAGACGCACATTAACGTCGCCGATATGAAGTATCCATTCTTATGAGAACAGTTAAAGTTGTCATTGTGCATGGTATTGTGTATATTGTTAATACAATATGCTCACTTTCTGCAGGCAGCACCAGATAGTGTAAATCTACCCATCATGCAAATTCAATACTTCTCATTTCTATGTCTTTTTTAAAAGCGCAGTCCCATAACTAATGTTTAACGGATTAGCGATGCTATGAAATCAAACCGACGTTTTGGCGTGTGTGTTTTTAAATGATTCAGAATTAACAAGCAAGAAAATCGGTTACCTGCTATATTTATTCCAAACCACATAAACCCACGTAAATACTGTTCTCATAAATATATATACGTATATTCAATCTTTTGTGTATACCAATTAAAGCTGAATTCCTGCAAAAACCTATGTTAGTAGTCATTTAATCTTATTTACGATACTTGAACCTTTAAAGAAACGTTCATAATTACGTCATGTTGTATACAGTATTCTATACTTAAAGTTTGTTTTTCAAAGTATGGGAAAAAAATTATAAGATAGAGTGAAATTAACAGGATACTTTCGTCGATATTGTTAATTTAAGGAAGTGTGGTTATTCCTTTGCAGGCGTTGCTGGTGATTCTGCTATCGCTGAACCAAATCTTGGCAATTCATGAAGGGGCCCGCCAAAGAGCTATTTTACTACGACATCTTATGCGGCATGAACACAACAGGTAAGAAAGTTCAACAGCCATTGTAATAATTTTGTATGCATATTTGTAACAGCATTGACATTGGTGGATTTATATTTAATCAAAATAGGTTTACATGCCTCTTCGTGTCTATTTAAAACAATTCAAACTAGATCAACGAGAATATGGTATTAATCATAAACGTTGATTTATAATTGACGAACTAAAGTGCGATGACATGCTTTATGTTAAATACGTGCTTCTTAAAATATTAACACTGCATTGCCATAACAGCGTAAGCATAATGGCGAAAAATATTTACAATAAACTATTATCGTACAGATTTTTCATAAATGACAAAAGCAAATACTGATTATATTTCAACGTTACTAAGTTGATTTTAGATTTAGATACATTTAAAAGAACATATGTTTAACTATAGTTAAAATCAGTCATTTAAACATGCACGTAAAATCAATATAATGAAACCTAGATGTTTAATGTTTAAATATACAATACAATTACATCATGTAAGTCAGTAGCACGTGATACGTGCAATTAAATTTTATTTTAGCATCTTTTCGTAATCTAATAGAAAGTGCAGTTTGACTGTAACGCAAGATTTCCTTTCTTGAAGAATTACCATGCATTGTTTATAATGTTTTATCCTTACTAATTTGTGTGCTTCCTTTGACGCTAGAGTCACCACATTGCCTGTCAATGTTATTGATTTTCATTAGGGCTATTTTAATTTCCATTAAATTACCGGAAACATATCTTTATTATGATACGATGTCGAATATCTGTCAAACTGCATCGCATGCATCCATTTATTCCTCGCCTTCACGAAAAGGTGGATCAGAAATGGAAGAAAGATATCATGGCAGTGAGATCTCGGACTGTTACTTGAGCCAGACCTGCTAGCACTGTATCGACAAACCAGTTATCCTAGGCCAGATTGCGATTTAATGCCGTCTAATGAGTGAGATAGGGGAACTTGTCACTGTGCGTGTGTTTTAATCATGCTCGCCATTTACTTACTATATTGCCCCTTGTCATGCATGGCGAGAGAGTCTATACATTAACCCGTAACAATGCTAACCTCGAACATAGTGCCTAATGCTGTTTTAAATGGTATTCCTTGCCATTTATGAATGGCCTGCTTGGGTAAATAAGAGTCCGTAATAGCAGGCCTCTCCCATTCTTGTACGATTGATCTTTATCGGTGGTGATTATCTAATTACTGTAATTGCCCGGGTCGGGTTTGTTTGATTTAAACTGCCATATGGTCAACTGGTTTCTATTTTTACGCGGTTAACACATCATTAGTTAGAAAATAGAAATAGCCTAAGTGACACAAACAACACAAATGATGACGTACGACTCCAGACAATAAATCATTGCTAATACGTAGTCACTCGTGGTACATTTGGGGACTTGTACGAATCACTATCGATAAATCATGCGTAATGTTAGAAGTATGACAAACAATTCACCAACACCTCTTACTGGGCTTACGGATCATTTTCACCATCACTCTCAACCCATGTCCATTCTCTGATGCCAAATCAGCCCGATTTGCAAGTACGTTGATAAATTGTTAAATGCGGACGTGCCCTTCTTCTCGTGGTTGGGAAATTGAAAGCTATGACGTCATTGTTTTATTTTATATTAATTAGCCGTTGGTTTCCTTCGCTAGTTACACATGTGTTTGCCTAGTTGAAACTTGAAACCTAAATTCAGCTCTTTTTACACTTTGTGATATCTTTTAGCTGGCTTGTGATATCTTTTAGCTGGCTTTTTCTTTTGTCGATGATGATAATGATACTTATAAATAATGTATACATCATATTTAACAAGATTCAAGTAGACGCATCATTGAGACCTTATGTGCCACGTTACTGTGTTATCTCACAGTTTGGGCATTTTCTTTTTCTCAGGCAAGCAAATCAATGATAGTAACCTAAAAAGATGTTTCGAAATCCTGTTTATTAATGTTTTTCAGCAACGTAAATCGTCAAACATAATATCCAAATAGTTATTACAAACATCTATTTCCTGTCTAAGCTACGCTGCATAATAAGCTATTTTTAAACTAAGAAAACCAGTTGACCACTTACTTTTGAGATCACATTATATAATCCAGATAATCCTCTCTGATGATGCTATATATTTAAGAAGTTATCCTCAGTGTGCTCAAATTTAGATTTGAAAGAATGAAAGCTAAGCGAGATTTGTTCACGATTGGCATTATCTAACACTTGAGACAGTATTGAAAATAGTTTTAACTTAAACTTAAGTATAGGTTTATGCAAAAATTACACCAAATTACTTAGACCAGTTGTAAGATAATGTGAAATGTATTGGTAAAATGCATACCACCTTTAATAGGCACAGATATCAGCCACGAACCTGTCTCCAAAAGGAACGTAATCATCCACCAAAAATTAAAAACTGTTCAATTAATGCTTTTCTGAAAAAAACTCTCTTTTGCAGTCACATATTTATTAAATAAATAGGTCAAATATCGTCTATACAATTGCAATTTAACTTCAATTTAGGACCTGGCTTTACTACAAAGGTTTGTGAGTAAAGGTATATCGCAATTTAATTCACTTTTGAGTCTTATGTCTATGTTATTTAACTTAATGCTTCATTTTGGTTTTCCTACTAGAATGATGACGACGCAGAAAAGGAACCATGCTCGCCCAGAACCCACGGCGCACGAGTGCTGTCCTTCTATAACACGTGGAATTGCGCCGCTAGGCGGACTGTCTAGGGAGGGGACATTATTACAGTTGTTCCGCGACAGAAACACAGTGCAAAAATTCTATGAAACAACGTGCGCTCCCGGTGTTGAGAATAATTCATGTCGCTTTTTGAGCTTGTCGGACCACGAATATTCACGCTGTGAGCAGAAATACACCTTTATGTATGCCATAGTAAAAGATTTCAATGTTACCCAACCATATCGTATTGATTATATGAAGGTGAAATCCGGTTGTTCATGTACGGTATATAGATAGGAAAGAACCGTGGAACCTGTTTATTTAACTTTTTCTATTTTTGTTTTGTGGAATTTTGCTGTTCGAAAAACATGCGCATGCTGTAATATTTACTGGAAAAATGGATTAAAACAAAAGTATGATATTGTATGTTAGTATATGTTACCTTTTTACATTTAACATTCCGAATCAGGTTAGACTGGGTATTTCTGTGCTATGAAACATGCGAAAGCAGTTTTTGTTTCGATTTTATGTTTTGTTTGGTTTCAGACTGAATAAACGTGTAAGTAGAATTTTGCATAAAGGTGTCTACAAAGATGTTTGTTCTTTATAGTTATGTGTTACTTATAACACATTACTATGCCTATTTATTGAGAACCCAGACAAGACATAGTTTAATAATACCAGCCTAATTATAAAAAAGATATTAATACCAACTTCGTTGTTTATCAATCAGCAGACATGGGCGTGTGTTAGAAAAGACATTTGGCATACAAAACTGTTGTCATGAACCATTAAAAAATAAAATGATATTTTGATATTTTGTAATCATAGAACTACATGAAAGAGACGCAAAATATCAAAACTCATCTATTTACTTATCGTATGGTATGATTAATTAAAATATATGTAGAGCCAGTACATTTTCTTTTGTGACTTGTATGTAGGAATAACTTTTTTCTGTTGTTTTCTTTCCAGAGATTATTTAGAATGTTGTTTATGCGAGTACTTTTTTGAGTTCTACGCGACGATTACCTTTAATTAATTATGATATATTAATTAATTATGGTTAACTTTTAAACAATAACTTGATTTATACATAATATATATACTTATATATAGTTCTAGACCATAAAATTATTGTTGTACAGAGGTTAACTAGTAAGATAAGCATGTGATAGACACGAAAATATTAATTAATCATGACTTACTGTGAATATACAATTTGACATAAACATGCAAACTATTTCATATTTTGGTAAAATATTAAAAGTAAAACATTGAGTAACACATCAAAGGAGTTACAAAATTGGTAAAGTGTTTAAGAAATAGTATGAGATGACATGAAAATTATTACCAAATTTAAACGATTTAATATAAGAATAAAAGCATGGTTTGTAAATGAAAGGAAGCCATGTGTTCTTAAAGCCATTTAACTGATATTGCTGATTAACTGATGACTTAAGTTATAATGTAAATACACAAAATAATAAAGGGTTTTAATTATTGTTTAACTCTAAACACAAAATCTAAATATTTAATATGACAAAGAATATTTTATTAATGACGTATATTTACCTTGATCGCTCTTTTGCAGTGGATGTGAAAATGATTCGCTTCTCTGATTCTCAAATTTATTGTTTCATGGCAACATATATATTTTTCTATGACATAGGGTCCAATTATGTTAAACATTCTGTGATACATTAGTTGCCGAGCTATGATCTGGAACGTATACATTATGTTAACGTTATGGTGGCTTGATATATCCGGGAGATTGATTGCCCGGATACCGGTGCACCGAACGTCTGAGCAGCACTCTTTCTAGATGGAATTCTGCCTATATTCAGGCAGATGCTGTTTAGCTGGTGCATTGGCATGGATGATAACTTCTATTTCTTTGAGCAAATAAAACGTGCAATCAAAATTAACTGTTTTATGTTATTCCTTTCCAAGAAGACCTATATATCAGTGTAAATTCACTCAATAATGATGTAGTCTAATCACAAACTCATAAACATAATATGGTGATAATGGTGATTTTACGTTTAAGAATAAACCATAAAGTAATCATATGCTAGCATTTAATTCAAAGACGGAATTGTCGTGATGTGACATTATTTTTCAATTTTGATCGATATCGTCTCAACAAAGCCTAAAGTTCTAAAATGCAATTGCTTACAAAACATTTTAAATAATAAGTTGCAAAAATGCTGGAGAATTTATTATTATATTTACGTTAAGCAATTGCCAGTCAACACATTAAGACATAAAGGTCAAAATTATGTTTGTGAAGTTCTGTTTATATTGCTACTGGAAACCCGTCGATGTCTTGAATACTACTTATGCTTATGGAAATTATCTGTTTTGATGTCTCCTCTTGAGATAACAGTTTATCATCTAGACTGTATAATATATTTTTATATAATCAGTACTTGTTATATATATAACATTTAAAGGTTTTTATACACATATCTTAAATCAAACATTTAAATTAATCCACTCATCGCTCCTGATTATAACCGAAATGCTTGATTAGATTGGCGTAAAACATTAATATATGTATTTAAACTATATTGTTTCAGGAAGAGCGCATATTTTAAAATGTTATAAATAATATATATTAATTAATTTCGCTCACGATTTATTTAAGTTTATAGATATCGTTCTAACTTGTCACGTGCAAAATCACGTTTATTAGAATCAAATAGAAAATCGATATCAATAACTGCAAAGCTTAAACATTTAAAAGTCTAAAAGAGTTCCTATTTTGCATCCATAGTAACCGTCTAAGTTGGTTTTATTTCATTGTCTGGTTTGTCGTGTACACAAAAGGAATGGTCCTAACAAAGTTATTTAGACACGGACACAAGCGGCAGGTCTCTTGTTGACATTTCAGTCACTGCTTTCAAGACATTCTAACAGATGCAAACTAGCAAGCGAAAAATAATACAATTCGCTCTAAGAAAGCCGTCTACAGTGTAAACTGATTCGTATTGCTTTCCGTTGTTGTGTAGAAATGTTAGCAATCCAGTAAACTATGAATAAGAAAATAGTTTACAGTAGAAACAGTTATATGATGCACAGGGACAGGTATAGACATGTCGAGTAAATGAAAAAGTGACAAAACTTCGAGACAATTCATTACAAAAATAGAAATATTCCAACAGTTATTGTCTTGAAGTAGTCAGTCCGCAAAAGATCCGAATCCCGGTGTGGTGCCGAAACTCAATAAACAAGTAATTATTAACAATAAATCTACTCTGTCGTTGATTTTTAAGGCAGATGGTAAAATGAAAAGACACTTGAAAGTTCACAGCCAACATTATAAATCATACGAGTGCTGAATTAAGTTTTTTTGTCTTTGTCTTGTACTTATCGTAGAATAGTATCTTATATTAGTCTTATTTATATTTATCAATAGTTCTAGCATTAACAAAGTTACCTAGCCCCAACTCTCTCAACCATTAGGCCTGGTTGTTGACATTTCAGGTTCGTTCCGTGAAGGCTTTTGATGCAATTATAATAAAAAAAACAGCACGAACACAATAGAGAAACCACAGAAGAACGTGACATTTTATAATTCTAGCAAAGATATGTCTACATGTATGCTACGTTGAAAACATGCAAGCATATATACATATAAATTAATTAATCACTGCATATTTCCCCCCGATTTCTATCTGTTTTAAACTCTTTTCATTTACAATGTTTATTGTTACACACAAATTTTTTTCTTTATTTTACCATAATGAATTTTTAATAAAAATATCAACCTTGATCATTAGGATTTTATATGGAGGTACTGCTTTTTTGACAATTTTGACAATCAAAAGAGGTTTATGGATTCATGTGTCTTTGGTTACACATGGTACCCTTTTTTGGCTCGAGTGTGACGCAAAACAATAGGAATGTGAATCAAGGTAGTATCTATGCAGTACAGAGATATGCTTACTTTAGTCCCGACAGCATTACATTATGTATGTATATTATGTATGACGCATGCAGTTTTATGTCAAATCAAGCGCTTATGTTAATAATAGCCGGCGAGTTCCAAATGTCAAGTAAATATGAAATAAAAGGCGTTTCATTTAAATTTAGACCGAATATGTTTCATTACATAATTTTTTTATCGAAATATCTTCTATCTTTATATGCTGATCACTTTTACACTATTATTAAGTATATCCATATAACAAAATGAGAAAATACATTTTAATTTGAAAAAAAAAAAACAGTTAAAATTGACGTTGGACGATTTAACATGTCAAACATATTTTTACTAAGTGTCTTGTATTTTACGGAAAATTGCAAAAACGTTCTTATTTGTAGTATTGAAAAAGAACAAAAATGACCACAATAATAACACAAAGTAGTCTTGCATTTGTTATATACAGTTTGATTTTTGTTAAATAAATGTAACAACTTCGATTTGTAGACAGAAGAGTTTTGCCTCTAGTCATTATTTTCCGTTGACCAATAGATGAGAAGATGTTGATAACACTAAAAGTAATACTTACAATTTTACTAAATGTTAAGCTACATGTATTATGAGTAATATCATAACATCTACCTTTTTGTCAATTCGCTTCGATAATAAGTCACATATTCGGCTATTTTATTTTATTTTAGGCAAAATAATATCAGTAAAACAACTATGAAAAGTATTACAAACATAAAATCTTCTTTTTTCTAACTTAAAACGTGAACAACTATTTTCTTTTCGAGATAAATGTGTCTTTATTTAGTTAATTAATATACATGTATGTAATTTAAGGCTAAACTTCACATTTTGGTTCATGTTTTCTATATTTGTTCCTGTCCTTCTTTAATATGCCGAGTAGGAGTATGTAGAAGCAACTAACGAGGCGGCCATTTTATCATGATAGCATTCTCAGTGCAAAAATAATTACCCCTACTCCCATGTTTATCGTGTTAGATAACATTTTTACTATCGAAAGTATCTCTTTATGGCTTGTTTATATAGATTGATATAGAGATAATATGCTAACGGATACTATCGTTATACGTGGTCGTCACTTTGAAAACTAACGCCGTTATTCCATATCCACTGTACTTGCTAACACAGATTAATTTATTATGACGTAATCAGCGCCCAAAGAATTATCGTTTATAAAGTTCTTTTTCGAAAATAACTTACCAGTTCTACGTCATTCGTTAACGTAAATCTGTTTTTGTTAACCTAAACGATATTGCAGTTACCGAGATGAGGGTTTGAATATGAAGCTAACAAAAGTTTTTACACGTATCATAGCTTTTTTACTTTCTTCAACAGTTGCAAAAATCTAATTGAATGTTGAATCGGTGTGACGGAACAGTAATTAATCCACTTTATTGAAATGTGCTGTTGACAATAAATTTTGTTTAGAATAAATGGCAACCGTTGTTACCAAATTTAATAAAATTCATAAAGTGCAACCACTTGTAAGCTTATAAAGCAAGTCATTACAATTCCTTACAGCAATACAGGTACACTGAGAAGAGAGGATGCATGTGTTCATTAGACTTCTAAACATTAACCTGCACAACAGTTGCATGTTAGTGTGTGGAAGTAGATCTAACCTGCACAACAATTACATGTTAGTGTGTGGAAATAGATCTAAAATTGTTTAGTGAGTTACGTGAGTTTTAGGAAAGTCTTGCCAAGGTAATACAGATTACTAAGATTGCTATAACTTAAATGTTCGAGCTTTATGCTGTTTTATGTCAAGACCTTAGACACGAATTGTATTGTCTATTAAAATAAAAACAACGTGAGACAGTGGATTTTCAATAAGGATGAGGATTTATTCCACCTGGACTAATTCAGGGCTCAATAGTTCGTCATTAATATAATTGCCTATTGTTAATATTGTCTAGTATGTTTGCATTTCCTGAAACTTGCTTTCAATAATTATCTATAGGCCTCCTTGTTACCAATTTTAGACTGCATACACATTGCACATTTAGTTGATTTTATTATTATTATTATTGTTATTAGTATCAGTATTAGTACATTACTATCTGTTATAAGCAGTCGTATTAAATTTATAATAATTAAATTTCAATAGTACCCAAACAAACAAAAATGTAAAAAAGACAGCGTTTCATCCTAAATAGTATAGGTTTACCATCAATTAATAGGAATTGTCCATAAACGTTACTTAGACATGAACACAAACGACAGATCTCCTGTTGACATTTTAGCTTCTTTCCATAATTAAGTTCAATATAGTAAAACGGAATGTAAATCATTTTACTACGGCTAGTAGTGAGCTGTCAAACGTTGAAAGCGATGCATGTAGTTCTCTAAGGGGTGTGACTAAACATGGCGGATGCATCTGACTGCCTGATTAATTGAGAAGTTTAATAATAGTGGAACAAAAATTTTACACTGGTCACACTTTAAAGTACAAAGTAAGGAATTACATACTTTTAACTTCATACTTTCAAATTGGACGACATTATTTGCAGGCGTGCTATAGTATCGACTTCCATCATTGTCCTGCATCAATGGTTGTAGTCTTATACATAGTAACAGTTCTGGCGTGAACTAAATTATTCACACCATGTTACAATCACTAGGCCGGTGTTGACATTTTCAGACTCGTACAAGGAAGACCTTTAATGTAATTGCAAATCACCATGATCACTTTAGAGAAAACAACATTTGTAATTCTGAAAAGTCAACGTTTACCTCATGCATATATTTATAAGCATTACTTGTTCACATTTTCAAGCACTTTTTCACAGGTCCACACTATTCATAAAGCATGCCTATATTATTCCGCATTGATATAAAATTCAGTTCACCAGCTCGCATGTGAACATGCTGCCGTTTTAAAGATTGTGTTATTATTATAGTGGACAAGCATAAACGTTTTCCAAATATCTCTCCAATTGTAAATGGGTCCAAAGTAGGTGTTCTTGGGAATGTACGACATATGTTACAATATTGTTACAATATTGATGGCTCTATAATGAAATTATATTATGAATTATCGTTAATGAAATATTATTTAAAGAAATATGATGTACCTGGTTCTGCATGAAACTGTATGCTAAACTGTAAGCAGGTCGCCTTTTGCCTTAACATACTTAGTGTCAAATAGGGTATTTGCAAACTTAAAAGTTAACCGCAGCCTGAGTTGTCTATTTTTGTAAACAATCACTCAGAAGTGAGACGATCTCTAAAATTTAGACTTATTATTTCGTATTTTATAGTCCAATAATACATGTATAACATACCCCACAGCGGATGAGTGATATCAAAAGTTCCGGTTAGAACTTTTGCTTAAATCACGGAATGGATCGATTTTACTTAACTAATTTCAGGGCGTATACATACTAAAGGTTCAATATTGAAGAAGTTTCCGTTGTCCATAATTTTATTTTCTAAAGAAACCGTTTTAAGTTTGATATTTTACTGCATCCAACATTGTCTGCTTTTTTGATATTTTAGCAGCACTTTTACATTTGGAATAAAAGGCTCTGTCATAAGAAAAATAGAGAATACCGGATTAGTGTTGATATAGATAAATGTTATCTTACGAGGCTAAGAAAATCAGAAAGCACGAGGTTAAGAAGCCGCTATTTCAATTTTCAATCATGCAGGACAGAGATCGAGACCTCGCTCAATCCCCCTTTTTAATGACCTCGTTTGCTCTATTTGACCAATCTTTATATTATGGGCATTTTTGGGGATGATCACAAGCATAATTACGCGATAAATGAGTTTCGTTCACGTAAACATTCCTGATTGTGTCGTCAAAAAAGTAGCCCGGCTTAGAGCAGGTGCGCGAACATTGGTTGATAAAGCTAATCTTTATCACACGGGTTATATCAACCGATATTTACAGAGATGGTTGGATAAAACACTCTCTATGATGTTGTCAAACTGCTTAAAAATCTTGTCATTTCTTGCTACTGTGCGTTATTTTGTCTACTACATGGATATGTTTTAATTGCAATCTGCGTTTAAGACCGTTGAATTCACGGCTCTCTAAATGAGTAAAATATACACCAAGACATAACCAAACAATTAATGAAAAATGCCATGTTTTAATTTCACAGATAATACGAAGTCACATAACTTGACGAGGTCGATCTAGTGAAGCTACGTGTTATTATATAGATCATATCTTCAGAGTGTTCACACGCAAATCTTTACATTTGTATTTATATACTACGTAACTAGACATGATTTTAACTAGATTGAAGAAAGTTCTGATTCTGGTAAAATCGTAGAAGTGAGTAAACTGCCATTGTCAGCGAGACATTACCTTAATCTTATTACATCCTCTCCCACGCCTTAGTTAAAAAGCAATTAAACTTTTATTAAACCTCTTTATGACCCTTTTTATCTTTTGTTCATCTGGTAAATAGTATGTTAGTCTTCACTGTCGTTTTATGGGGTTGTCGCTTTAAACACTAGACCTTATGCCATAACACTGTTCAAAACTGTTTAAAAGTTTCCAACTTTATTTAATTTGGCATTTATTTAATAATTATAGAAACGGCAGTCTTTGTATAGACTATTTCACAAATTGCTTCCTAGTACTAATTTAACTTAAATCGGCATTGAGATTGTATTGTTTAGTTTGAAGGATATTGCTTTCTCAAAAATGTGTAATAATATTAATTGCCTTTAATCATGTATTAATTATACTTTTGCAATCTTAAGTTGTAGAAATGGAAGGAAACAATGCTAAATCTGATGGAGCTTTAATTTCACCTGCAAAGGGACTTTTTGACACAATCATCTTCATTAAAAATATGGAATCTGTGTCAAGAAAATAAAAAAATAAAAAATATAAGCAATACGCGGGTAAGCCTGGAAAATAAATCCTTGCAATCAAGACATGAAAAAATAACTGTCGTATTACTCTGATGCAAATATAATCCTCTGAACAAGCTTAAACTGTCGTTAATTCTTCAAAATCAACAAGATTCAGACAAAGGGGTTATAACCGCAATATTCAGATTTTTTAATAAATCCAACAAATATCATATCTGCGTAAAACGCTGAGATACAAAAAGTGTTACGCAATTAATCGATGGATAAAAATTTAAAGATATTATTTCATCCATCTAAACCTTAAATTCAAAGAAGCCATTTTATTATTATTGCGATCAGCTCTAGTGTACGGAATATTGAGAATAAAGGCGCAAATAAAACGTACACAAATCTTCGAACAATAATTTAACCTTTATTAAATAGTTCCAAACTTAGCAATATACTGCAACAACGATCGAGGAGCCTACTATAATTGCCAACTTACTATCATACGCATGGTCTAATGGTTATGTCAGTGTGATAAATCAAAGTTTGGTAAGATGTAAATCTGAATGTATGAAATAGCGCTATCTTTTATCTGGTCACTTGAGATCTAAATAGTATGGCTATCGGCCTGGATGAATCCGATGATCTTCAAAATGTATTTTATTTTATAATTTAAAGACACTATTAGAAACAGTCAGAAGAAAATACATTTCATTTTTTGTTTTGAACTCCTTCTATTAATATGTGATAACCCACTCTTTACACATTATTTTGTACATTTTCTATCGTTGTTTATTGCCACACACACCGAATGAAGTAACGATTTATTGCCTTTTATGTTCATAGGGGAAATTTCCTGCACGGATTCACAAAAAAGATACGATTGCAAATTAGTCAGAGGAAAGAGTATATAAAAGTAACTGGAATTTTTACATTTGTAAAGTTAAAATATGTATTCACATTCACCTCTGGCTATCTATAATTTTGCATGCATTTAAAATATTCGTTTTTCGTTTTAAAACACGACATAATTTATAAATAACTGTCAATACGAGTACGACATGCATTCGTTATATATACATCGATTATTCAATGACATCAACCACGTATGTAACATTATGGTTTAAAAAAATATTTTTATTTAAAAGATTTTAAAATTTAAACTGTTATTTCAGGTAATGTTCAGTATTTCTTTTCAGTTTAATTTGCATGTTGTTTTTTGCAAAGAGGTCACCATTAGATAAAGCAAACACATATGCCGTGTTTATGTTAGAATCCACATATTGCCAGAAAGCAATATCAAACTTTAAATAAAAGATAAAAGACCTGAGTAGTAATGTTGTTTAAGTGATGAAATTGTGTTAGGCATTCGCAGCAACAATGCACATTTTTGAAGAGACAATTGAAGAGGTGAACTTTTTATTTTGTGTTGTAAAGCCTGTTTATGGAATTTAAAGGGAAACTCAAGTGTACGTCAAAGGAACACAAATGTAAATTTAACAAATTTAATACAATGATCAAAGTACAAAATAGAGTAAAGGCAACTTCAATTGAGACTGCATGTTTACAGTAAATTAATCAATACAATATACTTTACATAAACATAAGTTGCCCATATATGAACCAAATTCAATTTCTTACTGTCCTTAGGTTATTGTTCTTTTCGCTGAAATTTGAAAAATGTGAAGATATGAAAAATATATTTGGCGAAAAGTTCTACAGTCTTAGAACGCTCATTTGCTAGCTGCCGTCGCGTTAAGTGACACAGGCAAAGATGGTAAACGAACGTCTAGACTAAAATGGCATGTTTTATGTCTTACAATCGCATGCTTGATTTGGGATATACTTAAGGTATTAAAAGGCACGCCTAGGTGATTGTTGCATTTACATAAATTGAAATTCTAAATATATGGATAAACAGAATTTTCCCCGTCATTCCAATAAATATACGGCAAGTATAATGGACGCACAACTACTACTCGTACATCTTTCGAAACGTTTTGAAACTGCTACATTGTATAGTTTACTCAGCCATAATTTATGAATAACTTTAGATAACGACGAAGTTCAGGTTGAATCTGTTATTGCTACAATGTTTTAAAGGTGGTATCCGACAATTTGGACCAAAATATTTTTTCAAATAACCGAATAAGTCAATGTTTCCTGAAAAGGTCCTCAAAATTCTGCTCAATGATATGTATGTATGAACAGACAAGAATAAATCACTACACGTTACTGATTGCCTGTCTTGGAAAAAAAAGTTTTACGAAGACCTATGTCGATCTACTTTATTTCATGTTTGTAAATATAACATCACTTCATAAAATAACTTACCTATTCAATCCAATAAGGTATATCTTTAGCAAGAATAGATTCATGTCTTCAAGACATTTGTTTTCATTCTATTAACAATGCTGTTTTAGGTGCTACAAAGTATTATATAAACAAGGGCCTTTATAGATCTTTATTTATTGCATGATGAATGAAACTATGCGATTGTTGTTTTATGTTAAATTTATAAAATGCATCTAGGATAATGCTAAATACCTTAGTTTAAATTAAAAACAGACATAAATAATGATAGCTTTTTACGTTAGAAGAATTATGTGAAAACGTAAGGAAAAATGCAAAATCATGTAAGATGGTTTCTTAAAATATTTAGCACTTTTTGATTGAATCTGGAAATCCTTAACAGTATGATTTTGACATTTAAAAGTAACATGAAATGTAGGTGTAGGAGCAAAATTAAAAAAAGATAAATTCATACTCTATGGTCACTCACTCTAGAACCTAAGCCTTAAACACGAATATGTTTGGATACCAATGAAATATTTAATGGCTGAAAAATGAAGCTTTTCAACAAAATCGACTATTACAACGAACTACAAAAAGGTTTCTTTTGACGAAACTATTTACCTTTTCTTTTTTTTATATTTGATTAAAGAAACATTAATGAAAAAAGCAGAAAATATAAACAATTTACGTCATTACAAAATAAAATATGTCGAATACAAAATTGAGACTCAGCCATACAATTTGATAGCGTTTGGCTTCTCTGTACATAAGTGTTGCAATTAGAGAAACACATTTTTAAACCCTAAAAAGTCCTCAACCTATTACACCATGCCAGGTTCACGCATGTATTGTTTCTATATATTTGCTTCTATATATTCACTGCTTTCATATCACGTATGGTGAAAATAAATTAACCTGAAATAAAATAACCAGAAGTGCCCCTAGTTCAGAATATTAATCTTTATTTGTGCTTCAATTGCTAAATGTAATATTCTATAACTTCCACTGTCACAAGAGCACGAAACGGCATATAATAATATATATTTCACCATCCTCATGTTTGGAAGGTGATTATTTTCAATCACCAGGCTGGATTTATGTCATCACCAGACCTGAATTTCCAGTTTGCAATTCAACGTAGTATTTAAAAATAATCCGCCATCTACGTTAGAATATAGTACCCACTTGTATTTTTCATTAATCTCGGTTATTTACAATATTCAGTTTATTGAGTGGTGTCTGCTTATACATGTAAGTGTATTTAAATCTACTTACTTTTGACAATTTTAATTAAAACAGATTTGTTATCTTCCGGAACATAATCAGCGCTTTTTGAGTCGCTTTACCCCAAAAATCCACCCGCACAATATGAGATAGTTTTCCTATGTCGCTGGTGTTAGATTTCTATAACGTGTGTATATTAACAATAAGTAGGACAATTTTCAAAAGGCTAAAATATCTTTTAGTAAAATTATTTTAAAATGTATTTATATTTGATAATTTGATAATTTATCAACAAATAATAATCATCCGTCACATACCTCGTGACAGCATATTTTCTTTTCTCAGACAGTTGCAAAAGCTGAGCGACTTTTGTGCGAGCGACATCTACATTGTCCTACATTATTCCAGATACAATGGTGAGTAGATCTAGCGTGTTCATTCAAAGACGGTTATTTAACAGTCTTTGGTAATTGCAGTGGAAAGTAGATGTTTTTTATTAGTGAAATCACAGGAACTAGATACATTGACAAACCGAGTGAGTATATCATTCTGTCAATGTGTTTGGACTTGTGGTTGAAACATACGCCTTTTTCGACGAGCGATTTCTTAAATCCTCTCGAACCATTCCATCACAGATTTCATACAATAGAACCTGAAATCTGTAAGTCTTAAAGGTACTTCGACAGTTTGGGCAAAATATTTTTTCTCAAAAGGAGGACAAATAACCTATTGTTACTTAAAAAGTTCATGCAATTCGGATGTTCTAGAGCCATGTGAACATTCAAGCATACATCCCCACTGGTCGTTGAAAACTGGTGTTTCCTATCAAAGCAAGCTGTATAGAATGCTATTTTAAACCTAGGAAATCACCTGGCAATTTACATTTGAGATCATGGTGTATTGTTTGGGTTATCCAGGTAATCTGTCCTGATGTTGACATCGATTTTTAGCAGAGAAAACCATCAGGCTTTTTTAAGGATTTGGAAAGATAAACATTACGATTTTTGCTATTAGTACTTCTAACAATGTAACAATCGTGTGTAAACAGGTTTGACTTTGTTAAATGTTTTTAAATAAGACAATAAATTGCAGCTACATTTTAGCAAAGCATTGTGCCCTGTCTGTAACCTTATACCGCTCAAAAATCTAAATAGCACATTAAAATTCCAAAATCCTTTGTTAAATGGAGCATGGAAACGCCTAAAAGCACCCTTAAGTTGCTTTGTGAAGCTGATATTAGTAGGAAAGGTTAAATGCGTGCTTTAGTTGCAGTTTATATAAAATGTTTGCAGCCACAAGTTACTTTCTTAACATAACATTCTATATTATTCTAAAATTTATATCAGGTAATGTGACTGAATGCGCATTTTGCTTGAGCTTAGTTCAATGGTTGAGGATATAGTCTCATTTTCTGTATATATTTACATATTTAAGCTTTACATAAAATTCATTGATATACATTATGTTTATTGCATATTTAAACCCTCTAAATAGCACTTCTCCATAATGTCGTTCTTTCTGGTAATGTATTTCTGTTGATGGGACTATGGTACTATAGAACAGCTACTGCATGCCACTGACGCACGCTTTTGGTGGTTGCTGGTGAATAATGTCGCATTAACCTCATATGCTGACTATATAATTGCATCATAATAAGAGCAACAATAACATAAGACATAATAGTCAATTCATTTATGCATGTTATGGCTGTTCTTGGCGTTCATGTACAGTGATGTTTGCGTTAGAGGCATTCTGTGAATGTAGCTAATAAATACGCCTCAGAGGATTAAGATGAAAATGAACAGGTTTAAATCAAGTCATATATTGCTTATCATCAACCATGTCGTTTTTAAGTCATTGACAATCGGGTTATTATGAATGAAGCAAATCTGGTTTCTAGAAATAATATGTCCCTTCAAAGGTGGTATCCTACATTTTGAAGCCTTTTTCTTCTCTCCTTCAACGATAATTAAAGTTACCTGAGAAGACTTCGCGAAATGCTATTTATTTTCACTCTACATACATGTAAAAGCATAATACCCGACATATCACTACAAAAATGAACTTCCTATCCAACCCACATTGCACAATTAGCTAATTAAACTAAGATAACCGACGATTTTGAACTAAGAAAACCACATGATTTTTTTCATTTTAAAATTACTCTAGATCATCATCTCTGACGTTCATTTATTTAATGCTAATATCTCCATCGTACTAATTTATTGATTTGGAATTAATGATTTTTGAAGCGATTTAATTCACGATCTGTACACTCTAACAACTGAGGTAGTGTTGTAAACGACCATTTTTTAAACCTAAGTATGAGTTTATGCAGCAATTATGCCCTTATTTCCCAGAGCAAAGGTAAGATGTTGTCAGCTTTACGCTACTTGTCCCTTTTAAGCTTATTAAGTAGTTGTATTTCTCACATCGTGATTAAAGTAACTAAATGTAAAAGAATTCTGCAAAAAAGGTCAGTTTTGTTTCCTGTGCTGTCATGTTGTCATTTGTTTTATATTTTGAAGGAGCAAGTGTTTATGGGTTTACACAAGATCAATGGAAATAATAGTTTCCAGTGATGTATATTTGCCATTAAATACCAGAAATTGCTTGAGGAGTTCTAAGAAAGAGGATACAAAATATCCACTTAATTGCCTTTTATGGGTTACCATGGCGGATCTTTTTGATGACAATATGACCTATCTCGAGTACCCCACTGATGGACATGAAATCTTTTAGAAGCTTTATTAAGTGTGAGCCACTGGTGTAGACCACTTATGTGATAAATTAATGTTATGTAGATGCTGTAAATATTTTTAAAGAAGTTAAGTGTTTGTGGATTGTAGAGTGAATGCTCGAATAGAGACATGAAAAAAACATAATTGCCTGATAATTAATCTCCTTTGGGGATTCTCATTAGTAAAAATATGAATTGATGAAACGAGTTTGCAAGATGAGAAGATGACAGAAATTCCCAAATATGCTGCAAGTTTCAAGCAGAATGGCTCGAAGCACAAATGCCTTGTTCTATTTGTGGGTAATTTTACAATAATTGCGTGATTGTGCCAAGTTCTACATTTTACTGCACCTTTTATTAAGAAAGCAAAAGGAATTAAAGCAACATTCTTCTGAAGCAATTTTGTATGATTCTTCTTGTTGGTTTGTAAAAAAGAGCAGCAAAATGTAAAGTTCTTCACCGTTGTTTTATATTTTTAAAAAGGCCGACTTGGTCGATACGTCAATAAACAGTAGCATTTTAGTTAATAGTATTATATACTTTGGTTTATTTTAGTACAACGTAGACTAAGTAAAGAACCTAAATTGTACTGTAAACCGTAATCTAACAGCTTATTCATAAAATTTCTTCATAGACATAAATCATTCAAACTTGCTCAGGGCTTATCACGTTAACAATGGTCTTTCATCCTTATGTATAAAGTAATTTTGATAAGATAATTTCTATTCTTGCTCATAAAAAATAATATATATAACTATTTTGCCAGCTTCAGTGTAGTTAAACAAAAATGCCGATAATAGATCTCTGTTTTTCAACTTGTAGTACCATTTAATCTTGATACAATTTGCAATTCCATTTTCATATATCATTATGAAAAATAATTGTTTAGGTTTATACCAAAGTGATATATACAAAGTGAATTTATTTCTGTGGGGTAATATTTGTCAAAACATTCTCAATGACTTGTGATTAAAAAAACTAACCTATTGACTGGTCTGATGCTTTTACACACATCCATTTTATTAGCTCTTAATTTAAAACATTTAAAGTAAAATTCTGAAATACGTTGCGTCGTTTTCGCATTAGGTCAGGGTGATAGATATTTGGAGTGTGATAATTTTAAAGAATATGATATCTTTCCACTTGTTTATCATTCTCATTAACCAGCAAATGTTCTTATTAAGAACATCGCTTGTTTCCACCTGTTGACTACCTGCAATTCGGTCGTGCTTGTTTTGTTTAAACAATTGTGTCTTATGTACATATATCTTTAAATTTGCATGTCAATAATTATGTTTTATTACATCGTAATAGTTGCACTTTTTAAACTCCACTAGTCATTAATCTGTTAAACATTGTATGCAGGGGTGTATGTATGTCTTTATTTGAAGAGTACACACACATTAAAACAACAGATATTGTTTATTTGTGATTTAATATTGCTTTATGATCTACATTGCACAAAATAACTAGGTATAAGTTTTCCTAATACTGTTTATTTACACACACACACACACGCATATACATATGTGTTTTATGCATACATGCTTGTTTCTATTTATCTCAGCATTTGATTGCTTGTTTGTACTGTATTGCTGGATGCAGAGTATCGCCAAAATGGTACATTTTATTAGCCATTCGATCAATATCCTTTTCAAGCAGTATTGTTTTCTGGTGTACAGTTTATTTGTGTTCTTTCAAGTTATAATTGTTGCCAACACTAATGATCTGCATCTGCGCTAGTGTAATGTATTTCAAAACATGGTTAATAACGTTTTAAAGCTTAATGTGCCTGGACAATGTCAAATTTGATGTGAATCTTAAGTCAATATATATTATCTTAGGACCAAATCATTATTTATAGAAACATGTTTTAACATACATACCAATATATATATATTAAAAATATCTACCATTATATTTACCTGTAGGTGTATGCCTATCTAAAATGATTTTCATTTTATTTGCTTTCTGAACGTAATTAAAACATATGCAAAAAATCTATTAACAAAACTGTTTACCTTGTAAAAGTTATTTTCTTTGCTACGAGATCTATAATCCAAATGCTAAATCATGAACATGCCAAGAATCTGCTTACTTCAGACTATTGCATAGTTAGCTGTGTGGAGTATGCGCTTGTATAACAATTAATTTGTTAATACTAACGTTTTCTTTTTCAACAATAATGATTGTTTCCAAATAACAGTGTTCCAGTTGTTATTTTTGTTGCTCTAAAATTCTAAATGATTTCATTTACCAAGCGCATTCTTTTATGCTCACATTTTAATCTACGTTCATGCATAGTTGAATCGTAATTACTTCAGGAAATGTACTTCAAAATTTCCAGAGCCTTTTAAAATAAAGAAGTTTTGTTTTGTTAAATTGATTTAAAAATTTATCTCAACTGAGAAATAATTCTGCAAGCGGGGTCATGCTTATAACATAAATAGAACAACATTACCCAGTGCTTTCTTCTGCATGTGTCATTCTAATCTTCCAGTTTGAGTAAACTAAGAATCATCGTATAATGTAAGTGTACGGAAAATGCACATTTGTTATTTGCATTGAAAATGCTGATTATTATCAAACTTAATTACACTCCACTTTATTATTCAAAAACACTATTATTTTATACATAGTCTTTTTCTGTATTTCCTACCTAATTATAGGATAAAGAGGTATTCGTCTACATTAATTTGTGTATATATATATATATATATATATATATATATATATATATATATATATATATATATATATATATATATATATATATATATATATATATATATATATATATATATATATATATATATATATATATATATATATATATATATATATACCAATAATATTTATGTTATTTAATTAAAACCAGAATTAAAAGCCAAAGAACTGAAGCATAACTAGAGGCATCAAAGTGATAACATTTATCTTTAAAAAATATCCCACGAAATCTTAATCGTCCATATATGTGACATCATCATAGCTGTAAAGTGACCTTTATTTCAGATGTTTTCTGGTATTTTGTGTTGTTATAAAAAAAAGTACATTGTTAACACGTATCCTAAAAAAATCAACGTAAAAGTCGTTTAATAAGCTCTAAAGCAGTGCAGTTGTTTGGGGGATATCATGCCTTAATTTGATTAAAATACAAGAATAACCACAATTATTATATTAATCGGTATTCAACGCCTTTCTGGGGATGCTGCAACTAACGCTTTCCACTTCCCATAGACATAATTTGCACAGATGCACCAGATATACACCATTGCAGAAAAGTAGTAAAGCAGATTCCAACCCGATAACTAGATATAGGACAGCACAACATTAGACAAAATTGTGCCTTCAGCTCTCAGATTTTTTATATTGTACAGTGCATATACTCTTATCCATTAATAATTTAATTGGGATTGTGTATAATGGCATATACAAACTTTTTTCCACTAAATTAGTAACTGTTATTTATTTTTATTCATATGCTTAGTTTTTGATATGGAGGTTCGTGCTTTCATGTAGTAGTGTTTACCGTTGGTATTCTTTGTCACATCCTCAGAATATCGGTATTCCAAAAGTATGTTATTCTAAGTGTTTTGTAAGGCAAATAAGATTGTACTTACAAATTTAGATAAATTGTATTTCACTTAAAATATAATATTAGACATAAACCAAATAACTAGCATCATTTTAAAGCAGAATATTTAAAATACGCCCACTTTCAAAGTACCTTATATACTTTATACTTAATAACAATAAATAGAGAAGGGTCGTGCATTTTAATTTAATTTTAATTTACAAAAGAGATTTAGTCACTCCAGGACTCCTGCTCGAAAACGTCTGTCTTATTTGTGTTTAATGAAACATACCAAGATATATACAGTTAAGTTGCAGTGCTTTATTTTACATGCACATACGGCACATCTAGTATTATAAACAAAAGCAGGTTAAACAAAGTGTTCACATGCACAGTTTTTTGTCAAGCCGCGAATTACTTGAAACTTAAAAAAATCAACTACTTAAAAACACAAACGTTATATAACAGATAGTTTTTTCCATGACGTTTAGTTATATTAAATAGTGTGAGTATTATTATTTAATGTGCATTGTCATTGTTCCTAACATGTTTCGGTTGAACAATTCTTAATGTGAAAGAATACAAATACATTTCATCGTATAAAACAACGTTGATATGTACAAACAAAAGAAAGTGACAAAAAGAGAAACGTCATCAATCTTAAATAATATCATATAAATCATATAAATCATATAAATGCACTTTCGTTCCGCTTTGTAAATTTATCTTCATATTATTCTAGGCAAAACCAGTTATCAAAACGTAAATGCTAACATTTTTCTACGTGCTCTTCTCTAATGTACAGAGCTGAACTATCCTGAAAAGCGGTAAACAAGTCAGATGCTGTCAGAAGAGTTAGGGATGGGATTGGGATTGAGATTTTGCCGCCATTTTTGCCGATACTGTGCAGCGACATTTCTATCATTATAGCACAGGGGCATTTATGAGCTGCCCAGGGACTGAACCCGACCGGTCCATCATACTGACACTGAGTCATGTGTTATGCTGTCCCTTTAGCCCCGAACAAAAAGAAGGAAGCCACTTCTACCAACTTTAAAGTCTTTGTTTTGACCCGGTCGGGGTTATAACCCGCGACCTCTCGATCCGCAAGCCGACGCTCTACCAGTTGAGATATTTTCAGAAGAGTAAGAAAAAATGTATAAATAAGAAAATAGTCGCCACGGTCAAGTTCTTACCTATAGTTCCATTCCTCAGCCATTTGTAAGAAAAGGTTACAATTTAATCACTACCAAGACAACGCTAAACTGTCGGTATCTACGCGTGTATATTGAACATAGATAGTCGTGATGCCATGGTCAATGAGACATTTCATCCGATTAATTACAGTTACTCCCACACTAATCTATCTAGATAACACTTGACGTATTACAAATACTCTTTATGGCCGAGTTTTATTTGTGTTTAACTTGAAAACATCATACAATCAGACAATTTCGCTTAAGTGCTCATTTGATCGTTGGGTTAAGATCTGAAAGTGATAGATCAAACTCTATAGCAGGAACTAGGTGTTACACAACTGAAAAAATATTGAATGCTGCTTTCTTAAATAACACACAAAAGCTTGTCGTTGTATTACTCTTTCACAAAAATCTTTCACCAAGATTCAATTTAATTTCAATAAGTAGAGCGGTTTTGTGATTTAATTTCCAACAATAAACAACGTCTACAAAACTATAATTTTTGTTATTATCTTTTCAACTAGTCATTATATAGACACTGAATCTTTACCATATAAAGGAGCAGAATTCGAATACAATCTTACCAGATCAGTCAAAGCATGCATAGTAGCTAGTGCTCAGAAGTTTTATCTGACCCTCATATAGGTAAAAATCGGTTAATAATATATCTAAAATTAAAAAAGCCACCAACCAAGTTCACCACTCTAGAATGCATCCTTAGGGTATTGAAAATAACATTAAAAGAGTTTTAAATTTAAAGTACTTACCATTTATTAACTATAAGTACATTTGCGAAACACCTTATGTTGTTAAATGAGTTGGAAGGACAGTTCTGTAAATCTAGTTTAGTGTGCTAAAAGGTCAAAATATGCAAATTCCAATGCATAAAAGACAGGACTATATTTATGTTGTCCTCTTATCATATTTTCCTAGACAAGTAATGAAGTCAACGTGAGCTAACACAATATTTTGCTTGATGACTTTCCTAAAATAATAATCAATTTTAATACATGTATTGTTAGGACGGTGTCTTATTAACAGTTAAGTAAGCTATGTTTTAAATGTCATAGAATATCTGATTCTTATTTACCAAAGTTATCTGAAGCATTAAATTAATCCCAGTTTTTTAGCAGATACAAATAACATTGCAAACACACTGCATCAATGTAATTCGTTAATATTAAGGAATGACAGCAACAAGCATAAAGTATGTTGTTGCCAAAAAAAACGTGGACATTATCAGATTAAGTATGACTTACTACTGGAAAATCATGAAAATTACAAAAATGTTGCATACCTTTTGACCACATTTTGAAAATTTACGGATATATATTTTCATAAATACGTGTTCTTAACAGCCTTAAATACATTAAGATTTTCAACGAAAATGGGCTTTGAATGAGGACTTTCAAGGTAAATGACGTTCTGCTATTCTTTTCATGCCTGATATAATGGTTCATAATATAAGTGCAACAAAAGCAGTACGTGGTGAAAGATTTGTGAAAGGCTTTATAAAATAAAACAATGCTCCTTTCTGTCTTACATTAGAAAGCAACGTCAAATGGCACGTACTTTTAACTTAGATTTTGATATTGTTATTTCGTATTTGGCATATGGTCCTTAGATTTTAAATCGACGACCATACATTTAAACCATCGGTGTACTATTATAAAAGTTCACCAGTTAAACGCAAAAAAAAATAGTTAAGCTGTAAAACCTATTTGTAATGGGCAAGTGTTATCTAGCAAGTTTAACGTCGGATTTACTGAAATATAATGGCTGAAAATGCTCATAGCTTGTAGTAGCGCGACTATCTCGGTTTAAGCGACACGCGAAAGTATTAACAGTTCAGCTTGGAGTAACCTGTTCCTTTTAATCGTAACCTTTTCATGCACATGACTCAGAAAGACAAGCATGTGTCAGAAAGTGTCTTTGATTATAATTCTACGTGCTGGCATGTTTTCCTGCATCCCACTTGACTGATATGTTAATCCATTTAGCTCTGGATGAAATTCACAACAAAACACAAATCGAACCAACTTACAAAATATAGAAATATACATATATAACTTATTATACCTTCCAAAGTATAAACAAACCTCCTAAAAGATTATGGAAACAACATTACTACATTAATTTTGTGGAATTTAAGATTCATCGAAGCAAGCATGTCAGCTTCCCAAAGTTTAATGACTTTCCTCCTTGTTAACAACACGAAGACATCGTGCACACACTTACAGCGAAACCTAGCAAATTACAGACTTCTGAAAGGAAAGATATTTCTTAAACGTAGAAAACTATGTACAAAATAAAATGGCAAATATATATATACATACACACACACACACACACACACACACACACACACACATATATATATATATATATATATATATAGAGAGAGAGAGAGAGAGAGAGAGAGAGAGAGAGAGAGAGAGAGAGAGAGAGAGAGAGAGAGAGAGAGAGAAAAGAGAGAGAGAGAGAAAGAGAGAGAGAGACAGATAGATAGATAGATAGACAGATAGATAGATAGATAGATAGATAGATAGATAGATAGATAGATAGATAGATAGATAGATAGATAGATAGATAGATAGATAGATAGATAGATAGATAGATAGATAGATAGATTGATAGATAGATAGATAGATACACTTTAGCTTTTCAAAACATGTAGATTAAAAGTAGACGTTTGATTTCTTATTTTTATGAAGAACTGTGTTCTTAATACGTTACGTTCCTATTAAATACATGTGTGTGAACGCATTGATAGCACTACGTGCTATTTTCCGTTACATGCACGTGTGTGGACGGTTGCCAATATAATATTAATATACCTGACAGCCGGGTACCCTGACCCTGAGAAAAGTGCCTCACTGTGATACTTTTCACTAAATAGTGATTCATTCTGATAATTAACCGTTTAAATCCCCATTTACTAGTAGATAGCTTTTTAACAAAACATACCTATTTTACAAAAGCGTGTTTTATATAGTTGAAGTGTTATTTAAGACAACTACGACCGATGTGTCCGTAAGTAAAAAGTATGTAAGTAAGAAAGCAAGTTAAGTAAGCAAATAAATAAAAAGTGACATGTAAAATACACTCGCGGCCCCATGTTGTCACTTTAGAGATATATAGTTTCATGTTATTATTATTTAATTATTATTAATTATTTTGACATAAAATGTCACATACATTTAGACCTAATTTGCATTATTATCTTTACAAAGACAATTAAGAAAAGCTAGTTAAATGGAATCAGACTTAAACTAGTACTTCTAGCAACTAACTTACAAGTAATTAGATGCTTGATGAAAACAGAAGTAAAATTAATTTTAATTTTTGACATTATGTCTGTTGTTTTACGACCTGCTATCACACTGATAGCAGCATCTTTATTTCGCGAACAATGTTGTCAGTTGTCTGAAAATTCTAGATCAGATCTTAACAGAAATCATGTTAAATACAGAAACGTGATTTAATGTGTAATTTATTTTGGGGAATAATATAAATAACATCCTCGATTTTAACAAAAAGTGGTAAAACTTACGTGTCTTTGAATCGTTTGAACTTATTTAAATGGACATGAATTCATTTTATCTATCCATATTGAATGTTTATTTCAAGAATGTGCAAAGTCGAAGCGAATGAAAGAAAAATAAAGCATAATATTCATTCT
Organism: Sinonovacula constricta; assembly: GCA_007844125.1. Taxonomy (NCBI): domain Eukaryota; kingdom Metazoa; phylum Mollusca; class Bivalvia; order Cardiida; family Solecurtidae; genus Sinonovacula; species Sinonovacula constricta. The sequence goes on from CM017559.1 coordinate 16,857,377, forward strand.
TCTTAAGTGCAGAAGTGGTAAATATACACATGCTTAACTTACCATTGAATTACTCTTTCAAGACTAAGGTATCCTTAGAAAATATTGGAATGTACCTAGAAGTATAAAAAAAAGTCATAGATTTGGTTTATGCAGGTGCCAAATATTAAACATGTTTGATGTGGTATTTATCTTGAAGATTCTTAATAAGAAGCTTAAGTTCTTGTTTGATATACCTGTAAAAATGTCATTACAAACGGCAAAAGTTCCAAAGTTAATTTCAATGCAACATTCGTTACATGTAAAGTGACAGTCCGATGACTGTCGATACATAAATATGATGCACTGATGCTCGTCGAGGATTTTAATTATTTCATACTTTCGTACGAAAACTGGCCTCACAGAAAAACATTCACGATCAAAGTTTTACTGCAAACTATCTGTACAAGATGAAACACCGGAAATTCAAAATGAGCCGTAAAGGTCAGAAGCGTGGGTGAACACTTAAGGTACAGGTACTAGAGTTTATTAGGTTTACCAATCATCTTCAACAAACTTTGGGCGCACTCGGCGAAATGTGATTATTTGTGACTTCCTTCAAGGGGTGTCTTTTAATGAAAAAGAATGCGATCAACACTTTTAAAGGTCATCTAGAGTTCAGCCATAACGATCTTTCTAGTAAATATATATCATGGTTACCATATCATGGTCGTCCGCATACACAACAAAAGCAGAAAGAAAACACCATGTACTTAATATAAAAACCCTCGAGACTCTTACTCGCAGTCAAATGCAACTAGGCAATATGTAGTAGACACAGTATCAGGTACACAGACACAGGTTTCTCGTGCATTTAGAATCCAGTTTCATCGATCAAAAGTTTATTCGAGTATCCGAATCAATCAGAGAGGTCGTATAACTTGCTACGATGGCGCCAACTATCCCAGCCAAAAAGAAAGCAAAATTAGTCTCGGATTCGGTGTTTGACATGTTGAAATGCGCTATAATTCTTGTAATTTAAAAGTAAGCAAATAGGTTACAAGATACCTTTCACCACGGTCTTAGTTGACTACTTGTTTATGCTAAATAGTTACAATAAGTACTTTTCGCTGTAAATATTGAGTTTCACAACATTAAAAAGGTTTATGTTACCATAAAATGTCCTGCAGATTACTGTTCACTTATACCATAGATTTTTGTGATAAATGAGGCAAACTGTCTTAGACACTATCACAAATACAGCATTCTAATCTCTGCCTACACAGCGGAGGTAGCAATTTTAAATCAAAGGCGTCTGACTTACAAGTAACCAAGGTGCCACTTAATGCGCGCATGTAAACTAAGGACAGAAAGGCTCTAAGGTCGACATCAATGTATAATTATATTCAACAGATGTCCCCATTGTGTTAATCTATGGTTATGGAAATAATAAACATTTAGAGCGTTAGTTTCACTCAATTTTCTGATTTCCATTGAGTAATTGTCTACGGTTTTCTGTATATAGCTTTAATATGAATATAGTAATATATATATATATATAGTAATATAGTAATATATAGTAATATGCCCATTTTCTCATAAACAGAGTTAATATTGGTCATAAATTTCATATTAACTGACCATTTATTCTACACTACATATTATTTAAATAAGCTTACTAACGAAAGATTTCTTAAATATTCTGACGGTGCGTCCATATCTGGTGCAAAAAATAATTCACAAAAAATGGACGCCAGATAAAGCCATATTCCAATTTCAAATACATATAACGGTTTAAATATATATTGTTATGTTTTATCTCAAGCCGTCTGCACTGAAATATTATGATGCCACTGTTTGCTATCTAATGCAGGACTCGCGATATCTGCGTGTGATATATAAAATGAGTTAGCAGTGTCGTGATTACTGCCACGCTAATCTCTTTTGATAACAATTGAACTATAACAAGCACTGGTTTGTGAAAGATGTATATTTTGATAAACTGAATATATGTTCTGTACATGAACATTAGCGTCTCAGTTTTAATGAAGCCGTCGTTTTCAGCTAACGATAAAATACAATAACGGTTATAAAAGCAAACTTTGTCTCTCTGCGCTATTATAGGCGCTTTAATTTTGTCAGCATGTGTTAAATGAACGGTATCGGCTTCGCCCTATTAAAATTTATTGTCTATATTACAGCTGCCTATCTATTTCAATTCTTTAGTTCAGTTTTATTAGAATTATTATTTACTGCATTTTAAGTTGACTTATAAAGTGTTTCTGTCCTTAAATTAATGGCTTATCAATTAAATACGATGGGGCATTTATGAACATATCCAAGATATATTGTGACTTTATACTTGGCTAAGTAAAAGTCGAGTTTGAAAGACTATTTATCTCGATAGTTTTTTCTCGAAAATATATACAAACAACAAATGTTCGGTTTAACAAATCATCACAATATATCACAGTATTGTTATGATAATTGGTGTCGATTAGTCACATAAAGGTACATACGCAATAATGAAATAGAGGGCATTGTTATGCTCATTCCTAAGCCAAAGTATGAATCCAAGAAAATTTTAAAACGCCAGAATACATGATATGTGTGGTATCTTCATTCAGTATTTAACCAATACTTGTGCAAAATGCCCCGTCTAAACAACTTTATTTATGAAAAGATACTGGTAAAGAATTGAAAACAGTTTATTAGTAAAAAGTTAATGTTGCATCTTTTCAGCAGAAAAAATATACACTAATTCTGTGTAATTAAACTTAATTACCTTACTATCGTCATAGGAAAACCATTTTTCTTCGAGAATTAGACAACATATACAAACACCATATATAGCAATAACAATCAGGTAAATGAATCTCGATTTCATTTAACTGTCTTATGTACTGCTAACAAACTTAATACTCTCCCATGCGACATATTAACTGTTTCGTGCAATTAATAGGAATCAAAAACGCTGTTGTTAAAATGAGGGTTTAAGCTTAGAGAATAAGCACAGTGCTCAGAAAATTACGATCTGCATTTTGTATTTATACCACGTTTTTGTATCCTCATCGAACTATTCTGCATAATGTTTTTAATGGCGCATAAACGTACGGTATATTTCCACATGCGAAGTGTGAAGCAAATAGCAAAATAAGTTGCAACCCAAAAACACAATATTTTGAGGAATCAACGATATTTTATTTTTGACAACAAGTAAAAACCTTGAAAATACGAATTTGAAAGACAGCAGAGAATATGCTTTAAATATGCACACATGTATGAGTCGACCATTGATTTCTTGTTCAAGGATCTGAGCTTATTTAGTAAAAGGAAATCTTTTTTTTCAGTTCTTTCTATAAAGAAATTTTCATGTAGGACAGTACGAAATTAATTGTTACCAGCAGCGAGAAACTGTCTGCAAAGTCAGTTATCCCAAAAGAATCGAGTTTATAACTATTAACACTATAAACCGCAATGTCTAAAATACATTTGTTGATAAAAAAGTAAATTAAAAGTTTTATGAATTACTATATTTCTGATGTATCCACCGTCGCTTCGCGTAAGTTTTTTTTAAGAATTGATAAAAATTGTCTAAAGTAAGTCAAGAAGACTTAGTTCAAATACTCAAACCATCTAAAGATTAAAACAAATGTCAAGATGTATTGCTTGGGGGGGCAACCATAATGTAATTTATCGGTTTTCCGCCAGTTGCTCCTTCTGGCGCTATACAATCACCATTAAAAAGGATATATTTATAGGGTATATAAATAGAAGAAGAAGCCAGAATAAAGAGAAAATCAAGTTTATACCTGATAACATTAGCCATCTAAAAAAATTGTATAACACTTAAATATTCAGTAGATAATTGCTAGCTCCAATTTCTCGAAATGTCGATATACCTCTTAAGTATCCACCGACGCAGCATCCAAATTAATGCGCGTATGACCATAATTGAGTTAGAGATTTAGGTCAATAAGACGAAGTTTGTGATGCTGTGAGAATTCCAAACAGTCAGAATGTATTATGTCATCGCAAACAGTATCTTCGGAAGACAATGTCGTTAAAGGACCCAACAGTAAGCAATTACTCAAACTAGCATCAATTCACTCGCCTACGTGGGGTCCAACTGTAACTAAGATATTCCGATCTTATATCCAATGAATGTCTTTAAAGTAGGTCCGGGTATGTTTAAGACATACTAAGAATTTTATGGATACTACTACGATGTTATCAAAATAAAGTAAAATAATAAGTTCATAATTTTACATAATATAACCTGATATAACATAGTCTAGTACAAAATAATATACAAATAAGGTACAAGTCCATCGATGCAATGTTCTGTTTTGAAATATGCAACAGTGCTGGGCGTTTGTTTTGGTACACCTTTCGTAAAAGGTATGTAAGAAAAAAAATATGAAAGCTTTTCAATATTTGTATGTTTTGAGTATGTTTCTATGTTTTTGCATATTTTGCTTTCACTCATATAATCATTTAGCTAGGAGCGGTCTTCATATAACACCTTGTAAGTAATGTCTTATAGTTTGTTAAATTTCTACACTAAACATATTGAGAAAGATAGGTTGGATCTTTTCAATTGATTTAATAAATCGATGAGCCTTAAAACTTTTCAGGACACTAGTTTTAAGCAGTGTTAAATGTAAAAAGAAATCATACGAATTGTAAGTTTCTTAGATTTAATGTACACATAACTAGTTGGAAATCGAGGAATTCCGATGGACGAACAGTAAAAAGCGACAAACTACATAAAAATGACAGCAACAAGCATAAAGTATGTTGTTGCCAAAAAAAACGTGGACATTATCAGATTAAGTATGACTTACTACTGGAAAATCATGAAAATTACAAAAATGTTGCATACCTTTTGACCACATTTTGAAAATTTACGGATATATATTTTCATAAATACGTGTTCTTAACAGCCTTAAATACATTAAGATTTTCAACGAAAATGGGCTTTGAATGAGGACTTTCAAGGTAAATGACGTTCTGCTATTCTTTTCATGCCTGATATAATGGTTCATAATATAAGTGCAACAAAAGCAGTACGTGGTGAAAGATTTGTGAAAGGCTTTATAAAATAAAACAATGCTCCTTTCTGTCTTACATTAGAAAGCAACGTCAAATGGCACGTACTTTTAACTTAGATTTTGATATTGTTATTTCGTATTTGGCATATGGTCCTTAGATTTTAAATCGACGACCATACATTTAAACCATCGGTGTACTATTATAAAAGTTCACCAGTTAAACGCAAAAAAAAATAGTTAAGCTGTAAAACCTATTTGTAATGGGCAAGTGTTATCTAGCAAGTTTAACGTCGGATTTACTGAAATATAATGGCTGAAAATGCTCATAGCTTGTAGTAGCGCGACTATCTCGGTTTAAGCGACACGCGAAAGTATTAACAGTTCAGCTTGGAGTAACCTGTTCCTTTTAATCGTAACCTTTTCATGCACATGACTCAGAAAGACAAGCATGTGTCAGAAAGTGTCTTTGATTATAATTCTACGTGCTGGCATGTTTTCCTGCATCCCACTTGACTGATATGTTAATCCATTTAGCTCTGGATGAAATTCACAACAAAACACAAATCGAACCAACTTACAAAATATAGAAATATACATATATAACTTATTATACCTTCCAAAGTATAAACAAACCTCCTAAAAGATTATGGAAACAACATTACTACATTAATTTTGTGGAATTTAAGATTCATCGAAGCAAGCATGTCAGCTTCCCAAAGTTTAATGACTTTCCTCCTTGTTAACAACACGAAGACATCGTGCACACACTTACAGCGAAACCTAGCAAATTACAGACTTCTGAAAGGAAAGATATTTCTTAAACGTAGAAAACTATGTACAAAATAAAATGGCAAATATATATATACATACACACACACACACACACACACACACACACACACACATATATATATATATATATATATATATATAGAGAGAGAGAGAGAGAGAGAGAGAGAGAGAGAGAGAGAGAGAGAGAGAGAGAGAGAGAGAGAGAGAGAGAAAAGAGAGAGAGAGAGAAAGAGAGAGAGAGACAGATAGATAGATAGATAGACAGATAGATAGATAGATAGATAGATAGATAGATAGATAGATAGATAGATAGATAGATAGATAGATAGATAGATAGATAGATAGATAGATAGATAGATAGATAGATAGATTGATAGATAGATAGATAGATACACTTTAGCTTTTCAAAACATGTAGATTAAAAGTAGACGTTTGATTTCTTATTTTTATGAAGAACTGTGTTCTTAATACGTTACGTTCCTATTAAATACATGTGTGTGAACGCATTGATAGCACTACGTGCTATTTTCCGTTACATGCACGTGTGTGGACGGTTGCCAATATAATATTAATATACCTGACAGCCGGGTACCCTGACCCTGAGAAAAGTGCCTCACTGTGATACTTTTCACTAAATAGTGATTCATTCTGATAATTAACCGTTTAAATCCCCATTTACTAGTAGATAGCTTTTTAACAAAACATACCTATTTTACAAAAGCGTGTTTTATATAGTTGAAGTGTTATTTAAGACAACTACGACCGATGTGTCCGTAAGTAAAAAGTATGTAAGTAAGAAAGCAAGTTAAGTAAGCAAATAAATAAAAAGTGACATGTAAAATACACTCGCGGCCCCATGTTGTCACTTTAGAGATATATAGTTTCATGTTATTATTATTTAATTATTATTAATTATTTTGACATAAAATGTCACATACATTTAGACCTAATTTGCATTATTATCTTTACAAAGACAATTAAGAAAAGCTAGTTAAATGGAATCAGACTTAAACTAGTACTTCTAGCAACTAACTTACAAGTAATTAGATGCTTGATGAAAACAGAAGTAAAATTAATTTTAATTTTTGACATTATGTCTGTTGTTTTACGACCTGCTATCACACTGATAGCAGCATCTTTATTTCGCGAACAATGTTGTCAGTTGTCTGAAAATTCTAGATCAGATCTTAACAGAAATCATGTTAAATACAGAAACGTGATTTAATGTGTAATTTATTTTGGGGAATAATATAAATAACATCCTCGATTTTAACAAAAAGTGGTAAAACTTACGTGTCTTTGAATCGTTTGAACTTATTTAAATGGACATGAATTCATTTTATCTATCCATATTGAATGTTTATTTCAAGAATGTGCAAAGTCGAAGCGAATGAAAGAAAAATAAAGCATAATATTCATTCTTCTTAAGTGCAGAAGTGGTAAATATACACATGCTTAACTTACCATTGAATTACTCTTTCAAGACTAAGGTATCCTTAGAAAATATTGGAATGTACCTAGAAGTATAAAAAAAAGTCATAGATTTGGTTTATGCAGGTGCCAAATATTAAACATGTTTGATGTGGTATTTATCTTGAAGATTCTTAATAAGAAGCTTAAGTTCTTGTTTGATATACCTGTAAAAATGTCATTACAAACGGCAAAAGTTCCAAAGTTAATTTCAATGCAACATTCGTTACATGTAAAGTGACAGTCCGATGACTGTCGATACATAAATATGATGCACTGATGCTCGTCGAGGATTTTAATTATTTCATACTTTCGTACGAAAACTGGCCTCACAGAAAAACATTCACGATCAAAGTTTTACTGCAAACTATCTGTACAAGATGAAACACCGGAAATTCAAAATGAGCCGTAAAGGTCAGAAGCGTGGGTGAACACTTAAGGTACAGGTACTAGAGTTTATTAGGTTTACCAATCATCTTCAACAAACTTTGGGCGCACTCGGCGAAATGTGATTATTTGTGACTTCCTTCAAGGGGTGTCTTTTAATGAAAAAGAATGCGATCAACACTTTTAAAGGTCATCTAGAGTTCAGCCATAACGATCTTTCTAGTAAATATATATCATGGTTACCATATCATGGTCGTCCGCATACACAACAAAAGCAGAAAGAAAACACCATGTACTTAATATAAAAACCCTCGAGACTCTTACTCGCAGTCAAATGCAACTAGGCAATATGTAGTAGACACAGTATCAGGTACACAGACACAGGTTTCTCGTGCATTTAGAATCCAGTTTCATCGATCAAAAGTTTATTCGAGTATCCGAATCAATCAGAGAGGTCGTATAACTTGCTACGATGGCGCCAACTATCCCAGCCAAAAAGAAAGCAAAATTAGTCTCGGATTCGGTGTTTGACATGTTGAAATGCGCTATAATTCTTGTAATTTAAAAGTAAGCAAATAGGTTACAAGATACCTTTCACCACGGTCTTAGTTGACTACTTGTTTATGCTAAATAGTTACAATAAGTACTTTTCGCTGTAAATATTGAGTTTCACAACCCTCCAATAGGAGACCTTTACTGCAGCATTACTATCCGCCTGGGTAAAACTTCTTCTGATTTTGACCATATATTCTGTCTGTTAACATCTTCCACATGAAGGTCGCAGGAAGCCCTCTGCAGCTAACAATGTACTTCTGCTGGTAACGATCCTTTACTCCATCCGTTCTGGGGCATTGTTCCATAAGCGGAGCATACCAATAATCTTTTCGGTCATGGACTTCGTCCTATCCTGTGGCACAGTGATTTCTATAGCTACGATCGTCTTCCCGTGGCTCGACCATAGCATTGGTGTAGACCAGATTAGGGAATTGGAGTTTCTTTTCCGGGTAAACACGCATCTAACAGATTTAAAGCATTCAAAGTGCCATCTTTCTGTAGAGATGTTCTGGCTCTCTCACCATTGCAAGCAAAATGAAAAATCAAGCTGTAATCGTTGTCTGCCTATCGTTTCTTCTTAAGTAGTTGTAACTTGATGATCCGACATCTTAACATTCTTGGTGTAAACATTATTCCAGCTCATGTGACAGGCTCTGCGAGTTAGGAAACGATACATCTAACAACTGCGTATGTTTCTGCTATGATTCATCATTAAAACCTAGAAGTGGTGTTGCTTTATGTTTAGTATAGACCTTAACACTTTGCCCACGCCATGTATGGCGTTCTTAAGAGAACTGGCATTTATGCGTTCATGGCAATGTTGTATGTTTTGTAAAAAACGAATATTCTACTTTTCGAATTTTGTCTTAGAAAAAATAATTTTAACAAAAGACATTCAACAGATTGGTACATTGTAATTGGATCATATAGTACGATTTCCTGTTAAGAAATAACCGGGTAATGATGGCAGAAATGTTAAATATGGTATCGGTCATCAAAGATTACTTTCTTTCTTTTCATTTGCAAAACAAAAGGTTTATGTTACCATAAAATGTCCTGCAGATTACTGTTCACTTATACCATAGATTTTTGTGATAAATGAGGCAAACTGTCTTAGACACTATCACAAATACAGCATTCTAATCTCTGCCTACACAGCGGAGGTAGCAATTTTAAATCAAAGGCGTCTGACTTACAAGTAACCAAGGTGCCACTTAATGCGCGCATGTAAACTAAGGACAGAAAGGCTCTAAGGTCGACATCAATGTATAATTATATTCAACAGATGTCCCCATTGTGTTAATCTATGGTTATGGAAATAATAAACATTTAGAGCGTTAGTTTCACTCAATTTTCTGATTTCCATTGAGTAATTGTCTACGGTTTTCTGTATATAGCTTTAATATGAATATAGTAATATATATATATATATAGTAATATAGTAATATATAGTAATATGCCCATTTTCTCATAAACAGAGTTAATATTGGTCATAAATTTCATATTAACTGACCATTTATTCTACACTACATATTATTTAAATAAGCTTACTAACGAAAGATTTCTTAAATATTCTGACGGTGCGTCCATATCTGGTGCAAAAAATAATTCACAAAAAATGGACGCCAGATAAAGCCATATTCCAATTTCAAATACATATAACGGTTTAAATATATATTGTTATGTTTTATCTCAAGCCGTCTGCACTGAAATATTATGATGCCACTGTTTGCTATCTAATGCAGGACTCGCGATATCTGCGTGTGATATATAAAATGAGTTAGCAGTGTCGTGATTACTGCCACGCTAATCTCTTTTGATAACAATTGAACTATAACAAGCACTGGTTTGTGAAAGATGTATATTTTGATAAACTGAATATATGTTCTGTACATGAACATTAGCGTCTCAGTTTTAATGAAGCCGTCGTTTTCAGCTAACGATAAAATACAATAACGGTTATAAAAGCAAACTTTGTCTCTCTGCGCTATTATAGGCGCTTTAATTTTGTCAGCATGTGTTAAATGAACGGTATCGGCTTCGCCCTATTAAAATTTATTGTCTATATTACAGCTGCCTATCTATTTCAATTCTTTAGTTCAGTTTTATTAGAATTATTATTTACTGCATTTTAAGTTGACTTATAAAGTGTTTCTGTCCTTAAATTAATGGCTTATCAATTAAATACGATGGGGCATTTATGAACATATCCAAGATATATTGTGACTTTATACTTGGCTAAGTAAAAGTCGAGTTTGAAAGACTATTTATCTCGATAGTTTTTTCTCGAAAATATATACAAACAACAAATGTTCGGTTTAACAAATCATCACAATATATCACAGTATTGTTATGATAATTGGTGTCGATTAGTCACATAAAGGTACATACGCAATAATGAAATAGAGGGCATTGTTATGCTCATTCCTAAGCCAAAGTATGAATCCAAGAAAATTTTAAAACGCCAGAATACATGATATGTGTGGTATCTTCATTCAGTATTTAACCAATACTTGTGCAAAATGCCCCGTCTAAACAACTTTATTTATGAAAAGATACTGGTAAAGAATTGAAAACAGTTTATTAGTAAAAAGTTAATGTTGCATCTTTTCAGCAGAAAAAATATACACTAATTCTGTGTAATTAAACTTAATTACCTTACTATCGTCATAGGAAAACCATTTTTCTTCGAGAATTAGACAACATATACAAACACCATATATAGCAATAACAATCAGGTAAATGAATCTCGATTTCATTTAACTGTCTTATGTACTGCTAACAAACTTAATACTCTCCCATGCGACATATTAACTGTTTCGTGCAATTAATAGGAATCAAAAACGCTGTTGTTAAAATGAGGGTTTAAGCTTAGAGAATAAGCACAGTGCTCAGAAAATTACGATCTGCATTTTGTATTTATACCACGTTTTTGTATCCTCATCGAACTATTCTGCATAATGTTTTTAATGGCGCATAAACGTACGGTATATTTCCACATGCGAAGTGTGAAGCAAATAGCAAAATAAGTTGCAACCCAAAAACACAATATTTTGAGGAATCAACGATATTTTATTTTTGACAACAAGTAAAAACCTTGAAAATACGAATTTGAAAGACAGCAGAGAATATGCTTTAAATATGCACACATGTATGAGTCGACCATTGATTTCTTGTTCAAGGATCTGAGCTTATTTAGTAAAAGGAAATCTTTTTTTTCAGTTCTTTCTATAAAGAAATTTTCATGTAGGACAGTACGAAATTAATTGTTACCAGCAGCGAGAAACTGTCTGCAAAGTCAGTTATCCCAAAAGAATCGAGTTTATAACTATTAACACTATAAACCGCAATGTCTAAAATACATTTGTTGATAAAAAAGTAAATTAAAAGTTTTATGAATTACTATATTTCTGATGTATCCACCGTCGCTTCGCGTAAGTTTTTTTTAAGAATTGATAAAAATTGTCTAAAGTAAGTCAAGAAGACTTAGTTCAAATACTCAAACCATCTAAAGATTAAAACAAATGTCAAGATGTATTGCTTGGGGGGGGGGGGGGGGGGGGGGCAACCATAATGTAATTTATCGGTTTTCCGCCAGTTGCTCCTTCTGGCGCTATACAATCACCATTAAAAAGGATATATTTATAGGGTATATAAATAGAAGAAGAAGCCAGAATAAAGAGAAAATCAAGTTTATACCTGATAACATTAGCCATCTAAAAAAATTGTATAACACTTAAATATTCAGTAGATAATTGCTAGCTCCAATTTCTCGAAATGTCGATATACCTCTTAAGTATCCACCGACGCAGCATCCAAATTAATGCGCGTATGACCATAATTGAGTTAGAGATTTAGGTCAATAAGACGAAGTTTGTGATGCTGTGAGAATTCCAAACAGTCAGAATGTATTATGTCATCGCAAACAGTATCTTCGGAAGACAATGTCGTTAAAGGACCCAACAGTAAGCAATTACTCAAACTAGCATCAATTCACTCGCCTACGTGGGGTCCAACTGTAACTAAGATATTCCGATCTTATATCCAATGAATGTCTTTAAAGTAGGTCCGGGTATGTTTAAGACATACTAAGAATTTTATGGATACTACTACGATGTTATCAAAATAAAGTAAAATAATAAGTTCATAATTTTACATAATATAACCTGATATAACATAGTCTAGTACAAAATAATATACAAATAAGGTACAAGTCCATCGATGCAATGTTCTGTTTTGAAATATGCAACAGTGCTGGGCGTTTGTTTTGGTACACCTTTCGTAAAAGGTATGTAAGAAAAAAAATATGAAAGCTTTTCAATATTTGTATGTTTTGAGTATGTTTCTATGTTTTTGCATATTTTGCTTTCACTCATATAATCATTTAGCTAGGAGCGGTCTTCATATAACACCTTGTAAGTAATGTCTTATAGTTTGTTAAATTTCTACACTAAACATATTGAGAAAGATAGGTTGGATCTTTTCAATTGATTTAATAAATCGATGAGCCTTAAAACTTTTCAGGACACTAGTTTTAAGCAGTGTTAAATGTAAAAAGAAATCATACGAATTGTAAGTTTCTTAGATTTAATGTACACATAACTAGTTGGAAATCGAGGAATTCCGATGGACGAACAGTAAAAAGCGACAAACTACATAAAAATAAACCTCCTCATAAGTCAATGTAGTTAATTATATTCTTTGTACTTGGTCCTCTGGATCGCATCCTTTGTAATTACTAAAACGAAACGGTTTGACTGTGTATAAATATTCAGAGCTAAACAAAAAATTAAGATATTTAAAGTTCTTGCCAGGATCAACAAATATCAAGCATTTAAAACAGTGGGAAAAAACCTAAAATATTCAACCTGTATATGCTTAAGCATTTTAATTAGTTAAATACTATGTTTTGGTTGCCGAAAGGTCCTAAAATATGTTTTATGATCTCATTCTAATGTAAGAGACCATAAAAGGCAAAAGACGCATAAACGTTCGCATCCACCTGAGTGAACAAACTTCCACCTAGTGGACGTGTCAGGTCCAGACATACACAGGAATAAGCTTGCTTTTTGGTAACACTGCATTTTGTGCACCCATGTTTTGCACTAAGAGCACACAATTGAGTTACGCCAACCACCAAACTAATCCTACTTACAGCGTATTGGAAAGTACTGAGACTCTAAGAAGGTCAAGCTTAGGCCGGATAGCAGGAACTTTGTCTTCTTCATAGTAACTCTTTAACCCTTGTCTTCCTAGTTCTCCTTTCATGCCTTTAACTATGTGGTACATTCTTCTAGTGAGTCAGCTATGACCACAAGAACATCGGCATATAGAGGCTCCCATGGCGAGCAATTGTGGAACTCAAGGGACAGCGCCTCAATCGCAATGATTAAATGAAGCGGACCAAGAACAGAGCCTTAGTGGACAAATAATTTTACTCCAATTTACTCACTGTACTGTCCATCGACTTGCACACGGCTTCGTACCTTGGTATACTGCCAAAGATGACACAAAATGGCCACTCCCTTACCCCTAGTCTCCTCAGGGCCCACCAAAAAGACTTCAAACTCCAACAAAAGACATCGTGAGCTTATGTAGCAGACGTTAATTAACATTAACAGTACATAAACAAAATTAAGGACATGTGCTTTAAGACAGTGTTGTTAACTACAAAATATCAAAATAATCTACTAAGTACAGCACTTATCGTTCTATATGCGATGAGTGTGATTATTTCATCGCTCCTACATAACCGTTCCGGTAGAACCTTACTCTCAAACAGAAAACTGAATCTCTCGCAATTGTTTCAGGCATTAATTTCGTCCTATAACTATTTCAACCGTTCTCACAATAGTTCGTCCAACATCTGCATTTATAATAATCATTGTACAAAGAAGTACTGCAATCTTAAACACAATTTTAGACGGTATAAAAATTTAAAGTCTTTTTCAAGTCAATAGCGGCAGTTGTTTTTGCTCAATTTTGGTACCCAATGAGTTCGTACCTTTCTACAGCTTGGTATATTAGTGCATATACCTATAATAAGGCAACATAATTATAGATGTAATGTGTTGCTGTTGTTTTATTTGTGGATATGTTGAGAAAATTAGATAAAGCAGAAATGAAATCTAGTAGTCCATGCTTTGGACATGAAATTACCTGCTAGTTTGTTCGATATTTATTTATTTATTTACTTTCATTTACTTAAAATAATATATAATTTTTGAATGTGTAAATTTATAAATTCATGGTCATCTTATAATGTCACGAATTGTAACAACTTAATACATAAAATGAAGCACACGCATATCCTTTCTTATTTAGCATAAATAGTTCTATCGAAACAACTGTATACTACTAAATATTCAATATCATAAAATAATGATACAGGTTATGTAAGAAATGTTAAATAAAATATGTACTGGGTGAATTTCTAAGATTCCACTTTTATGTATGAAAGCCATTGACAAGATAATGCAAATAAAACCACCTTAATCTCCAATGAGTTGCTAGAATACCTAAAATATTTTTCAGTCACAATAATGTCTGCAAAGTTTAAAATCTATTTACCAATAATAGAGTAAGTGTGACTGTAAATAAACGGATAAAATGTCTCATTGCCAACAGCATAACGATCCTCTGCTATTTCAGCTCAAACGTAGGCAGGTAGACATTAATGCGTCGTGCAGCCAACTGTTAAGTCTCTTATTTTTTATAGCAAAGACCTAATACATGTATCCGAAGATGTGTGCTAAAATGTACGTCATTCGATTATCTGAGAAACTTATGCGTTATACGTTCGAGCATTTTCTATTTTCGTTTTTTTATATGAATGCGTGTACACTGCATCTGTAAACATTTGAAGTACATACAAATGCAAGGAGATTATAGGTCAAGGCAATATTTAAAAACAACTATTTTAATATATTCACTAGTTCATCTATGATCGGTTCTGGTTAAAACATTAGAAGCATTAGAAACAAAAACCTACAAATATCTTTTATGTAAATCACCTTTCCTATTCTATTCTTCATTCAAAAAACAATCATGTAAGTCATCCAATTTTTAATTATTGAGACGGCAGTAACATGAATATTAGGTTGTTTTTAGCTATGTGCATTTCCGGCTACTGAAGAAAGTTAGTTCGCACACTTTCACCCTGGTTCCTTTGTTTCCTGTTAAAAACTATTACCAGGATGTAGACAATGCTGTGTATATGTGATGCTTTTGTTGACCCTGTCCATATTTCGGCCTGCAATTCGGTTGTCTGAGCATTGACTGACCTTAAAATTACGTCACTCAAGAATATATATATGTGGTCTATAGTAACATATATATATATATATAACAGTGTTACTATAGACCATTCTCACGTGTAAAATATGATGACAAAAATATTATGAATAATTAATTTATTAACAATTATTTTCAAGCTAAGCGATGCTTAAATGTATAATATAAATAACAAAGTTATAATAACCAGCGATATGCATATCGTGTTTAAGATAAGCATACACATGTCAGGAATAATAGAACTTTATTATATCAATAAAAATATCAATGGACAGTTAGGAATGTTTTCAGGTTTTAATATATTATTGTAACAGTGTGTAAGGCAGCTGTAGAAAACAAGTTAATTTGAATATAAGACAAACGCATCTTCATAAAAAAGAATAAGTCAAACCTTCCTACTCATGTCCAATAAACGTGTCGGACATAGACATGGATATAAACAAAACAATGTCAACACAAGATAAGGGAGGATACGTAAAATACAATGCGAGCTTATCTAAAATAAATCGATTTTCAGGTAATTGAGATACGAATTCTTGTCGGAAACAAATAAAAAAAACATTACCTTTCAGATAATACAACGTATTCGGCATGTACCGAATCCACTAACTTTGATCATCAATATGTTATTGAAAATGTCTTGCTTATAATAAAATGTATTATATCTTGACAGGTAGCTTATCATTAGTCCTCATAAATTTAAGGTAAAATTAAATAGTTTAGGAATTTCCCCCAATGTAAATCGTGTGGGTTTATCATGTATATATGTACACAACGTTTCAAGCATATCAAACACTCCCACACACTTATTTTCCACCTACACCGAAAGCGTTGCACATACATTTTATTTTTGGCGCAAAAGAAAATTGTTTTGTCTAGACTTTTGCAAATATTTCATAACAAACTAAAAATCAAGTTCGTCTGAAAAGAACTAGTAGCAGACATTCCTTTAACAATTTGGTAACGTGTTACTTCCTCTAGCGACGTAAATAGCTAGACAATCGGCGTATTTATACAAACCAAACCTAAAGTTAAGACAAGAGTAATAATCTAAAATATGGTTTTCATGAGCAAACATATCGATATATTTCCTCATCCTCTCTGTGCATTTCAGTTTTTCAACCTTAAGACGCCTGAAATTTTGAACAAGTGCATTCTGTAAATTATTTATTAATTCTCAACATGGTGCTTAATGAGAAAGTTCTGCTCTTTTAAATTACCATCCTGCTAATTATGAAAACCTATTGCCCAAGTTAACCTAAACTGTGCTGATTTTTAATTGAATTTAAGTTATAAGATAAGGTTTGTTCCATTATAAATCATGTCATAATTTATGTTGATATGGATATATGACTATTAGATTGTTTTAATAGTATTATTAGAATTCTTGCATGAATATTTTAAATTTTGTTTTAAAGTCATTTAGTAATTAAGTAGATGTCAAACAGCATGTTTTTGGTTAAAATATTATTGTCAATCCAACAGCTTACATTAAAGTTTATTTCTATCCACCATCGATATACTTACCAAAGTGTACACTTGCTATTACCTCCTTACTACTGTTAAAGATAAATAACCGCATACGGTCAAAAGTTCAACGACAAGTTGATCACGCATATTGATAAACTATTTATAAATTGCACCATTGTCCTTATTGCATTTCTCTATCTGTTTTCACGCCAGATGATGTCGTTGTCTTAATGATTATGCATATATTGAAATTAATGTTCTTTGTGATAGTAAATCGAACGATAAACAGAAATCTAGTTTACTGTATTGTGAATATAATGTTTTGTAAAGTGCATGCACTTTATTTTCTGTCATAGTTTTTTTTTGGTCTGTCTGTCTGTTGTGCATAATTTCCATGCCGGAACTTTTTTTAAAATTTAAATACTATAAGAAAAGAAACACGGAATGTTTTTTCTGTTATTTTATATTTATTTCTATTTTGTCCATGCAATGTAAACATACTGTTCATACTTTGTATGGTTGATTTTATTCTTACTATTTTGTCTTTTCTTTGTTTCTGTCAATCATTTCTTCATCATTCTGATCATCACGATAATGCAAGTGTAACATATTTATAGGATAAACCCCATGTAAAGTTAGGCAGTTGAATGTTTCTATTGTGTTACATATAAACGGTTTCTGTCAATGTAAAATGTTCAGTTATTCATTCAGGGTTGTCATCTTTTAGTTGAACATCGTTTTATTCTTTAATTTAACTGTTCAATTCTGCTTCAATTGTTTTTATTCAATAACGTGCACAAATCACATTGATGGAACAATGGAACAAGTGCTTTATTGAATAATTACACACACACACGCGCACGGATTCACTCTTATTCTGCTTTTAGCAATACCATTAGTAAACTTTAGATGTGATCCCGACAATTTTAAACATCACTGAAACGCAGCAATCTATTGAGTTCAGTTAAATGATGATGTTGTTGTTTTGTTTTTTTTAATTTTTTCAAATGTCATCCATCTTAAAAAAAAATCGAAAAAGTGAGAAGATAAACCATAATTGTGCTCTTTAAGCAAAATATTATGTAACATGTACCGAATTTCACTCTACACCCCCACCCAAACCACCACCAAAAAGAGGAGGGAGAGAGAACGATGAATTATTTTCATTATTATTGAAATGTATGCACCCAGACTAACTGTTAATTAATAATTGGTTATAATTATCAGCAAAATGAGTTTTTTGTGTTGTCTTTGTGTTGTCTTTGTGTTGTCTTTGTGTTGTCTTTGTGTTGTCTTTGTGTTGTCTTTGTGTTGTTTTTGTGTTGTCTTTGTGTTGTCTTTGTGTTGTTTTTGTGTTGTCTTTGTGTTGTCGACTTCTCCTTATTGCGAGATCATATTACAACCGTCGATCTTAACGTGAATTTTGATAAAACATGTTAACAATATAATATGTTGAAAATATGTAAGTAACTTGTGATTCAGGTTAAGGTAAGGAAGATGGTCATTTGGAAATACAATATGACACAAACTGCAACAGTTTTTTTTTTAAACCAGAAACATTTTCCATTAAAATAATACGCACTTTTGGTTGTTGTATTACAAGCCCAAACCTAAAGAAATGGCGAACGTGGTTAAAATTGCATTCCATTGCAAAGATTTCAGTTTTAATGACAAAAACATATACGTAAACAATACAAAATATAGTGCTAGAAATTGTAAATAAATTTATACTTTATTTTATTACACAAAACACGCTGAAATTATTAAGAACTGTATGTGCCTTGTTTAATCAGTGTGCGAAAGGTAGTCATTTATTTGTACATGCAGCTTATCATTTGACAAGAGGTATATTTTAACTTATTGATTATAAACGGATATGATATAAAATTGAATTGCCGAATGTATTAAACAGGCAAATTAATAACTATTCTACCTTCATTATTCAGCTGTTATATAATGTTGTACAATTTGCAATGTTATAAAAATAGTAGATTGAAATGTCAGATTGTTATTTATAACCACAATGTATGTGTCTTTTTTTAGTTTAGGATGAAAATTACAACGTGATTTACTTGCTTGAAACGCGTCGTGTTGCTCACTACCATGAATCTACAATGCATGGGTCCTTTCTGCTGTATTTGACAGCAAATTGATACAGTCACATCTAAAGTGTTGAATATGATTAAGGATGTTTAGGAATATTGACGATATTTTTTTTAATAAACTTATATCAGACTTAAATATACATTATTTAAATATATTCTTATCGCTATTTCAGATTTATGCTTCATTTAAAGGAATAACAGCGATTTTTTTCACGTGAGTTAGTTTTCATAGTTGTATACGATTGTGAAACTCCCTTTACGACAATGAATGTCAATGAATTACATTTTAATATTTAGATTAAACCTTGTTTGTTCTCGATGTATTTAACCACATTTCTCTAATAACCAATATATTTAAACAATTAAAAAAGGTAAATCTTCTAAATCAATTCAATATGTAATAATATATGTGCGTTTTCACCTAAAGTTCGCCTCATCCTAATAATACATATGTATGGACGTTTATTATTTTAGTATTTGATAAACACTTCCATAAAAAGAAACATTTTGATTTGCAAGTTAAAAATGTCGCCAAGTTAATATGTTTGTTTCATTATAAAATGTTTGCTTCGATAACAAAAAAATGTATAATTAACATCAGGGTTTTCTTTCAATTTAATAAGACTTCCTTTAACATTTTATTTTTGTTTGATAAGTGAAATGTGTACAACGTTCAAACTGCAGCGACAAGTAATAAATTGCAACAGACCCTAATAAATGTGCATTTTCATTTGTCATCACCAGTACTCCGATGAATTATCGGAAACATCCTGTTAACTTGAAAGTTCAAAATTGTCAATGTCAGAAGAATTTGAATACATTGTCAATACATTTTAATAAAAAATGTCAGAAGTGTAGTAAAAATGTCTGTTTAGAAGAAAAGACAAGTAGGAACACGCGTCCGTAAAACAAGCTTAGATTGAAGCGCACAAACTATGAAAAATATATAATAAGACGTTTGTTTGTGGTAAAAAAAACACACACAAAACAC
Organism: Sinonovacula constricta; assembly: GCA_007844125.1. NCBI lineage: Eukaryota > Metazoa > Mollusca > Bivalvia > Cardiida > Solecurtidae > Sinonovacula > Sinonovacula constricta. The sequence continues at coordinate 16,877,452 of CM017559.1, forward strand.
CACACAAAAAAACACAAAACATTCACACACAAAACATTTCAAGTATTTGCTCATTTAAGTAAGGAAAATGAACGGTAGGCGATCTATTTGAAGAGTAACATAACTAAACGATAACTTTATGTACATTTTTATCTGGTGAAGTTTTACATTTTTACACATGCCAAGTGCTGTTTCAAATTTTATTGGACTGTGTCATATTTTCATACTTGTTATTGGTAATCCATAAAGAACCTAATTATCTTTTTATGTACGCGTTTCATTTTCTTAAAAGATACCATTTTCACTGAGAAATGACTTTTTAATTGCAGTAATTCCCACGCTTGTGTCATATTACAGTTTTATTTTCATAAACACTGGTTACAGGTCGATAGTTTTATTTACGGGAAAACATTCTGCGATTGAAGAGGTATGTCTGTTGTTTTTAATGTGGCTTCGGACTTAAAAGTTTAAGACGATATAACGAAATGATCTGGCCCTAATTGATTGTATCGCCTTCCAAGAATTCAGTTACTTACAAATGTTGTATTGTTGTTGTTTTGTTTTAAAATACATCGCAATGACCAGTTATGTTCATTTTAGCGACGTCCAGCTATTTTGGAGGAGGAAGACCACAAACAGATGTTTGGGTGGAACCATCGGCGCACGGCAGGTCAGCTGGAAGACCTTACCACCTTACAACTACGCCACGCCCCCCCCCCCCCCCCCCCCCCCCCCCTACACATGGTTTAAAAATGTGTATATGTTGACAAATTACACTTTGTTTAACAAACGTTTAGATTCTCGTAAGGACAGTGCAACTAAAAATTGTATTAAATGTTTTATTTCAAGATAAGATTATAAATAAAAATTGAAATGTTCTGTGCTGTTATTAATTTTAGACCAAGTAAATGGTTTCCTTAAGCATAATTTGAACTATTACATTATCGATGTATAGAGAAAGAATACATGCATCTTCACAATGTGCCTAGAAAATGATTTCATCTGAATAATAATAATATATCAATTAAGGGCATATATTCAAAATACAATTGTAGAAAATATTTCAATATCATTTTCTTAGAACGGAAACATCATGGAATAAAACAGTTCATCTGAACTAAATACTGAAATAAAACTGATCCGAAAAGACGAACAGTGACTACTTTCAGTTTGAAAGGTCCACCATTTTATCGAAATGTATGTACGTGTACATTGAATGCATCACTGCTCAAATACACTATGTACCGGTACACTGTCTTTACACATATTAGACCATTAGAGTTGCAAATTTCAATGCCGATATATGGAAGAAAAATTTCGTACATTCAAGGCAACGACCTGTAGCCTACCACAGCCTCGTATATTAACTTTATCGTGAATTTGTAAAAGCGAGCAAAATTAGTAAATTGATAGTAAGCCTGTTGGCTTGAATGGCATTAATTGGTTGCTGCGATGTTTATTAAAAACAAATTGTACTCATTGGGCTTAATAACCTTACAAGCTTCCCTTCGTACCTGTAACATTATTATACAATAGAAACTTGAAATTCAATTTCTTCGCTTGTATTTGATACGTAAAGAAAGTTTAATTGGTCTTTTGCTAACAATAAACACTGCTATATAACGGACTGGAGCAGCTTGGTCGCAGTCACGAAAGTTCCATTTTTGATGAACCACAATAAATTATAAATTGTCATGTTACTAAATAATATCTTTGCTCACTATGTTATATATTGACATGCTATCAATCAAGCCCGGCCGCAATAGCTCAGGTGGTAGAGCGTCGGCTTGCGGATCGGGAGGTCGTGGGTTCGAACCCCGGCCGGGTCAAACTAAAGACTTTAAAGTTGGTAGTAGTGGTTTCCCTCCTAACGCTCGGGGCTAATGGAACAGCATTACGCCTGGCTCGTCGGTGTCAGTATAATGGACCGGCCGGGTTCAGTCCCTGGGCACCTCATAAGTGCCCCTGTGCTATAATGATAAAAATGTTGACTAATCCCCAATCCCCAAAAGCCTATGTTGCTTAATGACATGGGGAATCAAAATCGTTGTGACATTTTTAAACTATTTAACCACTTTTAAACTCAATACCTGGGGAGCCTGTGATGTAATGGTAGAGCTGCCGATTTGTAACTCCTCTGACTGCTTAGCCTCTCACCGCGTGGGTTCAAGTCCAGTTCGCGACGAAGGACTTAATATGAGAAGGTCTTCCAGCTGACTTGCGGTGCGCCGGTGGTTCTATCCAGACATGTGTCTGAGGTCTTCCGCCATCAAAACCATGTAACATCTGTAAATTGTTTGAAGCATTTACATATGGTTTGTGCAAAATGTGCAGTATGTTAAGGCAGAGAGAACATTGTGCGCATTGAACGTAAGTAAAAACAATCATGCGCCAGTTTGTGCTTTTTAAATGAGCAGGATTAATCGCTTTCAATGTATAAAATTTAGGGTTTGAGTAAGAGTGAGTAAAACTAATACACGGAGGCAAATTTCGACATCGTGTGGATCAAGCTTTCGCATTTAAAGACTTAAATTTCTTTTGCAAGTAGTAATTAAATTTATCAAAATACCAGATGACCTGCATGAAATATTGATGAGTAATTTAAAAAAAATGTTACTCCTTGAAAACAATACATATTAAAATAAACAAAAAAAATGGACGTAATTTCTTATTTAATCATACGCATCTTTAAATTTTAATGCCAGTTAACTTTCGAACATTTGCGATTCCTGAAGCACGGCATAGAGACCCCCAATGATGTAAAAATCAGCGAAATATTCTAGACAATACTTCATTTATTCAGTTTTACAGGTAGGTTTAATTCGGAAGCCTATATGTATAACAAGAGACAGAACCATGTACGAAAGGATGAATGAAGGAAAACAAGTGACATAACCATATACGACAGGATAAATGAAGGAAAACAAGTGACATAACCATGTACGACAGGATAAATGAAGGAAAACAAGTGACAGAACCATGTACAATAGGATGAATGAAGGAAAACAAGTGACATAACCATGTACGACAGGATAAATGAAGGAAAACAAGTGACAGAACCATGTACAATAGGATGAATGAAGGAAAACAAGTGACATAACCATGTACGACAGGATGAATGAAGGAAAACAAGTGACAGAACCATGTACGATAGGATGAATGAAGAAAAACGAGTGACAGAACCATGTACGATAGGATGAATGAAGGAAAACGAGTGACAGAACCATGTACGATAGGATGAATGAAGGAAAACAAGTGACAGAACCATGTACGATAGGATAAATGAAGGAAAACAAGTGACAGAACCATGTACGATAGGATGAATGAAGGAAAACAAGTGACAGAACCATGTACGATAGGATGAATGAAGGAAAACGAGTGACAGAACCATGTACGATAGGATGAATGAAGGAAAACAAGTGACAGAACCATGTACGATAGGATGAATGAAGGAAAACGAGTGACAGAACCATGTACGATAGGATGAATGAAGGAAAACGAGTGACAGAACCATGTACGATAGGATGAATGAAGGAAAACAAGTGCCGGAAACATGTACGATAGGATAAATGAAGGAAAACAAGTGACAGAACCATGTACGATAGGATGAATGAAAGACAACAAGTGCCGGAAACATGTACGATAGGATGAATGAAGGAAAACAAGTGACAGAACAACATACGATACGATGAATACCTACACGGTATTATTAATAATATTCTGACCTGGGAGTAAGCAAGTTGTGCCGACTTTCGGTCCTGATTAGTTGAAGTCTTTGTTAAGCAGATATAAAGATATAAATAAATTTTAACATAATCATCCTGCATATTTTTACCAAAGAATTTCCCAAGTTTGTGTTAGCACCGCTTTTACACCAACCCGTCTTTTCAATAGAGAATGGTTTATATCGTACTGCAGAATTATGATTATTGCAGTCACTAATTATGCATTTTATGTATGGTCTAAACGCATTGTTATTCCAACTAGTACTTAAACTGGTAGACAAACTTGTCGTTCTTATTTTAGCCTTACAATGTTTCTAGGATATATTACTATCAATCCCATCTAAACGTTTACAATTATGGCAAAGTTTTATGATATGACATATCTCATCACACCACATGTAATAGGCTACTAGAAAATTCATAAAACAAGTGTTCTTGTTTAAAGCAGGAAGGAGGTTTAGATTTTCCACACTAATAACATATAAATAAAATATGATATTTAACACTTTTTATTTCGTACATATATAAATTCGCCTTTCAGGATACAGGCTCGACGGACAGTCTGACAGACAAACAATGGCAAGTACTTCAAGGAAATGTAAAAAAAGCATGCGCGCAAAAATTATATTGTAGCGTTGTAGTTGTATGTACAAACTTAAAAATAAGAAATAAAAAATAATTGTAGTCAAATACAGTATCTCATTTTCAGATTCATGATATGTGTTAAAAATAAACACGTTTACATTGATGTTCATTTATGCATCAAATCGTATGAAATCTAACAGCCTAGCATAGATGGCACTTAGCAAAACACACATTTAATTAACAAGAGAACAATGAAAAATAGTTTTATTAATAATTTTCCGTTCCATGGAAGACATGTTTAATGTTGTTTTTATTACTCCTTTCCAGAGCTTAAAACGTTCGATGTCAAAATGACATATCTGATGCATTCACTAAAAAGACATAAATCATTTATTATTAGACTAAAGTATAGTACAGGGTAAGTTAATTGTACAGTGCTTCGAAGAGTGTTTTGTTGCATTTGCTATTTTGTTTCAGATTGGCAATATATGCTAAAGTGTGTTAAATTGTTACAAAACATTAACTTACAATTTAAGTTTACGTATCATTTAAAGCTTCCTCCATTCTCAGATTTATTTTATTGAAACTGCATGACGTCTTATATTTTTAACAAGAATTTGCCAATTTCTGCCTTATTTCTCTTTATATTTTGTCAATTACGTCCGTGAGAGTATCCGTTAATATTTTATCATTGCCCATGGTGATTCTTAATGGGAAGTAAACAGACAGATGCTCCTCACGTCCAATAATGACACCAAGTTGCCACATAGGCCATCACCTGCCTGTGGTGTTACTAGCCATATTCAGGTGCCAGCCGCTTGTTGCTGTTAAAGTGGTTATTTAATGCATGCATACAATTATATAACATGGAAACGATTTCGCAAACACGACTTCAGTAATGCACTCAATAAAATAGCATGTAGTTGCCATCTTAACAGTTTTTAATAGTTTTCTTTAAACTGGAATCATGTTGTAGCAGATCAAAAAGGGGTTACCAAGCAAAACATACACGCAACAACATTCGCTGCCTTGTTGAATTTAATTAGTGATTATGTTTGACAAATACATTAAACTGTATGTATTTATTAACAAAACAAAAATGATAAAGTAGTAAAAGCAACAGTTAGACTGTAAGACACGTATTTTGTGTAGTTGATTGCACCACACCGCTTTAGCAGGTGCTTGCCGCTTTTGCTAGAGATATAATTCTCAAACGCATATACGCCAATTATTCATGCAGCTGATCCCAGAGTTCCTTTGTAGCTAAATCTACCAACCCTCAGTGAACTTTATACAATCGCAACTGTGATTATCCACATATTCCTCACCAGTGTATCGATTTCCAGAGAAGCCCGATAATAAGAATACAACTTTTAAACTATTATTCATGCAATCCGTTTAAAAAAAACAGGAAGCTTAATCAAACTATAAATTTTAGATACATTCACATTTACTGACAACTTAACAGTAATCCACAACGGAAAACAACAAAGCGTTTATTTACATTTATATTAACGACGATGGTCCATGAAAAATAAGGGCGTCAATGAGAAACATGCTTGACGAAGGTGAAAATATTTTCATAAAAGGTATGCTATTTCTAAGTAAAATACTACGACCACATAGTTCAGAACATAAAAACAGTTGCATCATAAGACTTAAATAATGCATTCCTAACTGGAAAAATGACCAGATGAACCGCCAATTTCCAGACTATGATTCAGACAACCTAATTCTAGGACACATTTTTAATGTTCGGTCAGCAAATGTATCACACAGTATCAGCATCCTCGTAATTACGATAACCACTCGTCAGTGACAACAGGTGTTTCCTTTCCGAGCTACGCGGCAGATACATGAAGCTATTTTTTTTAAACTTAGAAAACCACGTGACCACTTACTTTTGACATTAGTTCTGTCTAACAAATCAGTTAGTGTTCAAAATCGTAATTATTAATATTAAGGTATGGATTTGTACAAATATTATGCCCAAATTCCTCAAAGCAGTTTTTCGATATTGTTATATGTATTTTGTATAGGCAAACTGTCGAATACCAAATGTAAGTCTTACGAATGAACGTCAATTATATAAAACGAATCATCAATATTTCATGGCTAGTGATGTATATTTCTTGCATTATTTCCAACATGTAAAATAGATATCATTACAATGAATATAGTTTGATATACTATTACAACAATAACGAATTAGCCCGTTGCCTGGTGTGTTGCATAACGTTACTCCTCCGTGCGACTTGGTTGCTTCTCGTAGCGTTGGTTCGAATCTCAATCAGGGCTAGACTTTCATGTTCTGATGCCTTCCAGCTATCCGAGGGGCGCCGATGGTTCTTCCCAGACTGTTTTCTGGAGCTTAATAGGTATACCTTTTGGAGACAAATATGTGTTGTTTTGCTAATAGATGTTTTTCTAATTATATGTACTTTAAATTGAGACCAAATCATGTTGCAAGCACTCAGTATAAACGTTTAAAAATATTTGATGTAATATTATACGAGAAAAGCAAACTGCTGCGATAAAATATGAATAAAGACATGTTAAATAATAACTGTATACCTGTCATGAAAGTTTTTTTTAATATTTTCAACAACAAAAAACTCTGAAATTATATATACTGTGACATATATATATACGATAGTATATGGCACTTTTTAAACATATACTTAACTTAGCGTCAAACAGCGTCCTACTTACAATGTTACAATGTGACGAATACATGTATCAGTTCAGTGGGGCGTAGTTATTTAAATATATAAGCCACAAATAACAACTTACATAATTTTCTATTGTTGGATTTTGTACATTTCCGGGCGTTACTTTATTTTCTATTGTTGGCTTTATTTCATTTCCGGACGTCCGGGAAATGACGGCTTTCTCTTTTAAACTGTCGTGTTCTCCTTAGCTGTACCAGTATAAAGACAAGGAAAATGTGATATATTTGTATACCCGGCCCTGTTTAGTTGGCCTGGATTCGGATAGCCTGAGCATTGATTTTCTTTTTAATTTTAAATACAGTTTAGACCTGGCTGGCCTTGGTAACTTTTCCGTGAATCGCTGTTGTTACCTAATTAGTAAGTGGTAATTTATTTAATTCTTTCAAAGTGTCCCGGGTAAATGCAGAACAATTTTAATACAACGGTCAGCGTTTAGAGTAGCCACTTAAAGCAAAATGTTTGCACATTTATATAAATAATATCACGTTCCGATTGATACTGTAAGTATTCGATAATGTAAAGATTGGTTCCTTGAATTATAGAAGGAAAACGGTTAAATCGTTCTTATAACTATATAAAAAAATAGGGCGAAAAGTGAGAGTGGACTCGTGATAAACGATTTGTTTTAATTTTTGTTTATTTATTATTAGAAAAGTTTAAAAACAATTTTACTCACATCTATATACTTATTTTAACTTTACATTATAGTGGCATTACATTTTATTTCCTTTTTACTCTTTACATTTCTGTAATTTACATCAGTATATTCACTGGAACAAGGTCTTTACTATTCAGCTTTACTATTTTTTCCATACAACCCGGTTGCAATATGTTTCCATTAACGACATATTAAATAAAATGCCTTTTTCAAATAACTATAATTGCTTTTACAAATATAAATCAAACCTGTCTTTAACTTGTGGCATTTTTTATTCAGAGACGTAAACTACATTTTCCTATCTTCAGATCTGACTTACTAAATGACTGACTAGAGACTTCTGGCCCTGACAATCATAGAATCAATGTTTATAAAGGCACCGAAGATTTCTTGTTATATGTGCAATACAAGAAGGCAACTGTAAACATCATTATCTGAATAAGCTGAAAATGTCATCTCTTGGAATAGTTACCAGCTCCTGAAAGAGTAATATGACGGCATTGCGGTGTACATAAGTGAAAAAAAACAATATATTATGACCTTTGTTTGTAAGATTTGCGCATTGATTTCGATAGTTAATGATGCGCGTATTTACATCTTTTTAGAAGAGAAGAGTCCAGAGTCAGGTAAAGTTAGCATGATACTACATAAAATCTCAGGTAAAAAAAAACTTAGGTTCCTACTTATACAAATCGTTTGAAATGTGTTTCCATTTCTACATTTACCTCTACATAACAGAAAAAGAAAACCTATTTCATCGTTGTGCTCTGTCAGTTTTATATTTCAACTTTGATAGAAAAAATGTCAATGCTTTTTATGTAAAACTCAAATGAAGGTAATGGCAATTTATAAAGAATAGATGTATCATCTAAATTGTTTTACGTAATCAGTCCCAAGAAAATTATTGATTATGCATGAGAATTCAATTAAGACATTTTCAACAAAAGTGTTGACACCTTCAGACAACTATCAATACCTCAGGCGGGCGATGGTTCAGGGAAAGGTGAAGAACGTCATATGTCATACATGGACCTGAGAAGCATCTGTCCATTTACTTTCCATTAAGGATAACCATGGGAGTAAAGAAAATATTCACAGCTACACTTTAAGCCACTGATTGTCGAGAGCTTATAAAACAGACGTTTTGCAATTCTGCAAAGAAATTTAAGAAAACAGTGTTGGAGATAAAACGATTATAGCTCCTGATAATTCAATTATTTCTCCCTTTAAACCCTTTACACATGGAACTTATTAGTATCGTCTCTTTTAGACAGTAAGTACAAAGTACCAGCGACAAAGGGTTTGGTTGGGAATTATGGGATATAAAGCACCACAAAATCAGATTTACACCTTTTTATCTGGAAAAGAAAGAATACGTTCTTAGCATTTAATATCACGTGTAAAGTTCTGTGAATACGATACTTGTAGTATCACTACGTGTCTTTAAGTCGTCCAAATTGGCTTTGGCCTTTTTATGTTTATGAGCATTTTTGAGTATTTTTATGCATTTTAAAGGCACAAAATACCAGCTAAAGAAAGCATAGGTACGTACTATAAACTTTCTTTATTTCTATTCAGTGATATGCCTTTTAATTTCAAATGCTGCTATTGTCTATTTTTCTGATACGGTTTTTCTTGTTAGTTTATATACTACAATATACATGTCGCGAACCATGCGCTATTTCTGCGGTTTTTTTGGTGTTATTTATGTTGAGACTACATCTACTTTTATATAAATAGTACATAATTGCTCTGATTGAATATCAACCGGACAGAGAATATTTCCCGTTTGTATCTCGGGTAATAGATAGTTTCCACATCAGTGAGGATCTCTTATCTTGGCAGCCATCTTTGATGGTAGCTTCAAGGCTTTTCAGATGAATTGTATAGAAGCGTTTATTCTATTTTCTTGTAATTTCTTTGTGATCCAAAAATTAAAATCTATATACCATTGGAAAGCCCTTGAACTTCATATTTTTGAAATAGGTTTTTTAATTAGAAAATGCACAAAGAATTAATACACAGAAATAAATAAAATTATTGGCTCATTGAACAACAAAATGAACAGTGTATCTTTAAGGTTGTATTTTTTTACCTTTTAAACTATCAAAATATAGTTTAATATTTTAAATACTTCATAAAATTCAGTAAAAAATATTGAGAAATAAAAACACAGTGGTGAGTTTAATACAGCACATATTTCCAGATTTCGGCCTGCATTAGCCTCTGCCTTCCAAGATGGCCGCCTCCGACTGTCTTATCAGTGCCTAGGACATCACATGGAAACTATTTATATTCAATTTACGGGTTAACAATATCCACCCTGGCAATAATTTGAAAGTTTGTTTTACACCAGAAAAGGAACTAACGTTATGTTGGGTAATGCTTGCCTTGTGTAAATCGCCAAACAAACAACACTTATACAATTCATTATTTGTTAACAATTTAGTTCTTGGTTTCGGCGTCAGAAAATAGTACTTAATGCTCATGTCTCCAAAGAAACAACAACAATTATATAGCATATACTTTATTTGTTGTTGTTACTTTTGTTTGGTTGTTTCGTGTATCGTCCCACAAACATTGTTTATTTGTAGACGTTGCCCACTTAAAGCTGATATAGTGCTGCCTACATTGTGTATTTCTGTATAACATGCCGTGAACATGAGTCGTGCCAGCACATCCAGTCACATTATCCTAGCACCGTGCCACCAGTCTTGGAGCAACCATTGTGTTTGTCTGAGCGTTATCAAAGAAGCTATGCAACTATCATTTTAAACGATTTTTTATTTGTCGCGCCCCTTATTTGAAACCGAGGCCTCCGGAACCTAGGACCGATGCTCTAGCGATTGTGCTACCAGGTCCGGCGCAAAAGAAAGATATGGTAATGTTTGCAAATGATTATGTAACTGTATACAGCTACATCTACGTAACATGCTTGTTGGTATTGTGAACCGACACACAGGTAGCTATCACCATGACTATCAGTTACCTTTAATTTGAAACAGTGATAATATAACATTATTTTGACCTATTAGAGATGCTCCTATATCCTGTTTAGATACTCTCGCTTAACGTCTAGAAATACATACATTGCGCAAACAACATTCACCATTCCGTAAACACACGCTTTGTAAAAACAAAGCATTACATATCAAATATATATTTGACCAAAGTCAGAAGTCGACATTTGTTCATATAAATCGTGTCAACAAACACATTTTTTTAAAAAATAGTCACCACAAATTCATAACAAATGTCATTTGCTCTTTATATTTTTATTTACACAAGAAATCTGTTGATTATAACATAGTTTTACTCTAATCGATTCGAGCTATTTTCTTTACCCTGCTGCTGTTGCTATTATCTCTTTGGCTATAGTAGGGTTCGAACAATGTCAGGGCAGCAGCCTCAATGCCTGTAAATGGACGGATTAGATTTGCTACCACAGACCACGTGGTTGTCTCAGTATCAAAACACTCCACTTCAGTGAGACGCTCGCCAGCATTCCAGTTGTAACCACCGAGGACGTAAATCTTCTCCCTGATTGCCACACAGCCATACTCGGACCGAGGAGTCCGCATCTGGGTCACTGTTGTCCATTGGCTGGACACTGGGCAGTATCTGCAGTAAAAACACTCTGCTGCATTTGACACTCTAGATCGGGGGATTGTAGATGAGCGGTTAGAGTGGCTGACTAACCTATCAGCCTCTCACTACGTTGGTTCGATTACATGTGGGGCAAACATGAATGTACATGTAGTTTACTTCAAATTATTTTTGCTTATTTGTTTATTGACGCACTACCCTATGATCTCCTGCTTTATAGCACATAGCATATTGCCCCTTGAACCCCTTGAGCTTCTTGTAAATGTATTTTGCCGTACGAGTAATTTCACTTATGTGATTGTAAGTCATAATACCTTTGTCCTATTGACTTTGGACAAATTTGAGGCTAAATATGTATGCCCATTTGCCTATATACCAGTTGGCCTATTACCTATGGCCCGATATATTACACTGTCAAGTGTGTGTATTGACTAAACCTACCTTTCCACGGTGTCGACGCAGACCACACCGCCCATCTGATCAATGGTGGCGCCACCGAGCAGGAACAGCGACTGGTTGACCGTAATCAGATGGCAGAAGAACCGAGGGGCGGCAATCGGTTTCAGGATCTCCCATTTGTTGTCCGTGGGGCTATACCGCTCCACGCGGCTAGATATCGCCTTGGTTCCTGGAATATAACGATTTATTAGAATTGGACCATATCTTTTAGGTCATCGCCTTAACCATTAGTAAACCAAAGCGCGAAATGGTTTAAAACCAGTCTGTTTCTTTAAACAACGAAGCAAAAACAAAACAACCAAAAAAACGCGAAAGTGTATAAAACCAGACTGTTACTATATTTTAAAATTCATATAAACGACGAATGTAAGCATTTCTGTAAAGAAAAAGCCTGTAAATTTCGATAAATGCCATAATGTATCCGACATCGAACAATATCCAGTAGTCTAGTCAAGAATAAAGAAAATGTCACATTTCGTATAATCAAAGACTTATATACTTATCTTATTTTCCCTTAATGTCAGTTTTAACACATTAGGTTAATCAAAAAGACATACAGAACACAGGCAACACACGGAATCCGACAAACAGCAAATAGACTATCTCATAAGCTTGTCACGAACAACATAAAGTCACTAAAAGCTTCCTTGATAGTACCATCTTATGTTTCACCAAACTCCATTAAAGCATTACTACTGTTGTGATTGAAATTAACTACCACAATCCAGCAACAAAGATATCAAGTTAATAGAAATGTTAACTTACAGAAACAGCAAGAAAACATATTGTACAAAGATGAGCCAAACAGTCATACTAACACTCAGAAATGGACTGGTAATGGTGCTTTGTTATAAATGCATTCTGTGCATTTTTTTTAAATTTAACCAACCTTTAAGCTAAACAACGCCATAAGATACTATGTCTAGGTTTTCATCGCAGTTTATCTCTTCGCATTCAATAGCGAAATGCAATGTAGATAGCTCCAAATGGTTTTCCTCCCAGAAATGCTTAATGATTTTAACAATTATATTTATTTAGATGACTGATGAACGTCAATAAAATGACATATGTCACATGTATAAAAAAAAATAACGAATTAACTGTATGAAAAGTGTTTTAGAGGCATTTGAACGGGCCTTCTTAAGAGAACTTGGAGGTACACTTTGTGAAGCTTTAAACGGATAAAATAGTTAAACAACACATTGACTCTACTGATCATGATAACCCTAACATTCACCCCGCATTTTTGCCTGAAAAAAATTGAGTCTTATTAACAAAGTGTTAGCCAATCTATAATGCTGCTTTGAGAATTAATTCATATTTCCACAATAAAAAAGTGATGTCCAAGTTATATATCTGGACAGCTAGCGGTGTACAGTTTCCCGCCCCAAAATGCATATTATTTTTACAATATTCTTGTTGACGGTGATATTTGCTTTATGATGTACTTTACCTTAAAACTTAAATAACTATGTAAAACACGTTAGGTTACCTTAATCATAACAATTTTAAATGGTCTGTGGTTTAAAGATACTGTTAACAATGTTTATTTTGCTAAAAGGAGCCAATAATTTTATATTCTTACTGTGTGCATTCTTTGTGCATTTATCAATTTAATATATATATATATATTCGAAAAATATTAATTTCAAGAGTTTTTCAATGGTGTTTAGCTTTTAATTGTTGGACCACAAATGAAGAAAATACATGAACAATAGATTTACTCTACTATATTATTCTATTATTCATTTGAAAATCTCTTCAAGTTGCCATCAAAGATGGCCGCCAATATAAGGGGTCTTCACTGAGGTGGAAACTATCTACAGCTTATAGCTTTGTAGGTGCAGAGCGTTCCATTATTCCACGGCACATAAGATTGGTATAAAATACAAAACGGCCATGATGTTTACTCACCAGAGCCGCCAACAGCGTAAAGCTTTCCTCCAAGAACTCCGATGGCCACACAACGTCGTGGACACGACAAAGGCGCCATCTCGTCCCAGCGGTCAAGAGAAGGGTCGTACTTCTCTACAGACGACAGGCAATCCTCGGCATTCGCTCGACCACCTAAACGGGAAAGAAAAATATTTCGGATTGACAAAAACAGTTCAAATTATGTGTTCAAGAATGTTACTAATTTGTTCAAGTCACGCGTTTCTCGGCGTTTTTATCAATTTTATCAACATATTTATAATACAGCAGATCGCTCTGAACCCGAGTAAGAACTGGTTATGGACGATTCTGTATCAGTACAAAAAACAACAGAAGCGGTTTCCATTGTTTCCATTCTTCTCCAAAATTACTTGCATATTGATATAAATATATTTCCGAATTCTTACATGACGTAACTAGTGACGTAACATTAAATCATGTCCTATAATTTAGTATCAATGCTTAGTCCGACTTTTCGTTCTATATATTCATTAACTACCTCTTCACTCACGTCGCAATTAAACAGAACGTGAAAAGACGACATATTTAAAGACACAAAAAAGACGGATTATTAATTTCTTTCCTAATATTAATCAAACTTCGAAATAACCGACTCTTCTCTCAGAATATAGTGAGCTCGTTTTATTCACTGAAATATTTGGGTAGTTATGCTTGTAATGCAATGCAACCTTAAACATCGTGTTATGCTTTCTCCGGGTCAAAACATGAATTGTCCAAACGTACGCATTAATTCCTATTTCATTCAATAAGTGCCATGCTTGTTACCAATGTAAACGATGATGTCCTCACCTACGGCATAGAGCGCCCCGTTCAAGGCAGCTATCTGAAAACTCTGACGGCAGTTGTTCATGCTGGCAATAGTCATCCACTGACAGTTCCGTGGATCGAACCTACACACGTTGTTCGTGGGCTGGTAGGTGTCGTTCTGTCGCTCACCACCCGCGACATACAGGAACCCGTTTAGTGTCGCCACTTGAAATGTACAATCAATCAGACATTATGATAAGACGATATGGTAATTATTGCTAACAATTAAGATCGCTAAATTAATATCCATCCAATTAAAAATCAAACAAAAAAAAGTTTATTGAAAAGTTGACTTTCGAGGATTACACTGACCTTTGCTTAAGATCATTTTGAGTACATATTGTCGCATGTTAATTCTATTGTAATTGATCATCTTGTGAGGTTTCATTTAAACGTTAAGGTACTTAATATTTTCTGGGTAATTGCTATGGTAAGCAAACGGTCAGACGAATGGACAGAAGCCAAAACTTATCTTCTTCCTTCGACAGATTAAAAAGTACAAAGCTACTGCTGAGTTCAAAGCTACAACACCGTTTCACTGGCCTTAGTTTTGCAAGTAGCAAGGCCTCATATATAAACTTTGGAAGTTTTGTCACAACTTTTTTGAAGGTTTAAGTTAAATCGAAAATATTCGATTGACATTAGTTTATGTTGTTATGCATCCCAACAAAGCACTTTCTGGTTATCTTAAAGGCAAAGACCAACTAAAAATGTTAAATAAAGTTGATTTTAAATGAACCTGCTATTCTGTCCAATACGACAAACTGTAACTATAACCAAATTTCAAAATAATAATCAATATTGATTTAAGATCTCAGACACAGTTTAAAATCGGTGTGTTTACCAGCGTGGTGATGGCGAGGTTCAGGCATCTTTGTCACAGCCTCCCAGCGATTGTTTGTCGTGTTTAGTCTCGTGACCTCAGCACTGACATCATCAGTTTTCAGTCGAGGAGATCCGCCTACTGTCACGAGACTTAATACAGCCTTTTGTCGAGGGACAGTTCTGGGGGACTGTAAACAAGAATAGAGGCAAAACATGATGTGAACAGTGGGGAAAATATAATAAAGTCACTCTGTATGGTCCAATATTTTCAAGTTTAACCGATTAAACAGTGTCTTAATAAACATGACAATTTCTGTACAATATTTCTAAGAAACTATATGTATTAATAACGTCTTCTCAGAAAGATTTAGAATGTAAATTAATATTTCTCATCGAAATGTGGGAAATCTTGTGGAAATTTTATAATCGAAAAATCAACGTTATCGGCATATTTTGTGTATGTTATCACACCTGCAAGAGACACTGGCGAGCTGGCATCAAATGATAATGTAAAGCTTCTTTGACGAGTTTCTGGCATTCGTTGACTTCCATGAGGTAGCCACAGACTTCCACATTGTCGATAACATCCGTAGGAGACAACAACGGCAGTCGAATTGTGGCCAAAATTTCAGCAGCGTGTTTTACTCTAGCAGGCTTATCCTCGTCGATCCAGCCTCGTGCACGATGGAAAATATCAAGCTCATTCGTTAAATTCAGATCATCCCGCTTAAGGAGTGGGATCAGATACTCAATCGGCAAATTTCGGAAAGGAGCTCGGCGCGAAATTATACTGAAATTTTTGGCAGCGATTTCAAGCGCAGAGTCAGTAAGCCGGTTCAAACTGTATTTAAAAGCGGTTCCCATGAATTGCAAGCAGTTATCTTTATTCATATGTTCTAGTAGAAATTCTTCGCAAGCTTCAATAAGTATGAACATCCCCAAAGTATGTGACGCCGTGAGTAGATCGTCAACTGTCGTAACATCGACTCGTAACTTTCCGGTATACATCGATTCTATGACAGTTTCCAGTACGCTGCCGTGGATTTCTAACACCTCAACTTGAGGCATGGTTTCATTGGCGCCGACAGCTTGTTCGATGAAAAGATCGTAAAAATAATCACAGCTGGTTGCTAAAACCATCTTGTGTGCTGGAATATGTCGCCGCTCAGACGTAATGAGACTGACATCACACAACATGTTCTGTCTCCAAAGAACTTCAATGCCTGTATGCATGGTTTCAGAGAGTTTATGGAGGTTTTTGAATCCTCTCTCGTCTCCTTTAAACGCCCTTTGAAGCATCCGCTTTCTAATGTATTCGTTCCGGTAGCTCTTTGTTTTCATTTCTGACTGACCAGATTTCTTACCGACCATCGGTGTTTTGCGATGCATTGTTGTACGATTCAACTTACGTCATACCGAAATGTTGCATTTGAAGTCTACAAAAAAAGTCCACCACAGTTTGATGGTCATGTCTGATGGAATTGTGCATGCTACATAATAACTGAAATGGCGCGACGTTTCTACGTGAATATGACGTTAGTCATTGTTCATATATGACGTCACCAGTAAACGCAAAATTATGACGTCACCAACGTCCGAAACGTCATACGCAACGAAAAAGTACAGCGGGTGTAAAATAATATGACACAAAATGTCAATTTATTGCTCAAAGGATGGCTTGTTAGAGCTAAATGTTCATTACAATTGATGTTAATTGGTCGTATAAAATGACTCAAGAGAATTAACAAACGGCCGCGTACTGCTGGTTGTCATTATAGACGTAGTGTCAGATGACAGCGCACCTAATGAAAATACGCAGTTTTAAAATTTCGTGACTTAATTTAAAATTCGGGACATATTTTAAGCATATAATTACAATCCACTCTGTTCGAAATCAAACCTTCAAGCTTGAAATGCTAGAGAACTGTTTAACTAACAATTCTAATTAGTATTTTTAATCGAAATAAGGTGTTATCAAGGCTGATGTACAACATATTCTTAAATGCGGAGAGTACTTATTTGTTGTAATCGATGAATGATATACTTATTTCACCAAAAGATGACACCATATCGTGACGTCCAATGTGAATTTTCATAACAATATTATTTAGATTCAGAATATATTTGAAAACATAATAAATTGTGTAAAAAAGTATGTCTTAGTTTTTAAGTAAATATTTATGTATTTCGATACAGGCAAATTAGTTAAATTATGGTGTAACGACTACAGAGGTAGAAATACTTCAAGCCAGCCTTGCTGCTGGGTTAACGCTTTAGCGACATAGTTTAAGCGGCTTCCAAAAGTGCACGGTTAAACACCTGTTACTGTGGCTGGTGTATGAATAGTTGACCGTTGGAGAACGCCGGCCTCCATTGAAATTAAAAGTGTTATGTTATACTTGGTATGGTAAGCAATTATAAAATATCATCCTTAAATGATGCAAGTTTGTGTAAGATCTTAGAATAAAAATTCAGATGGGCTTTGTGTGTACAGGTCCTTGGTTTTAACATCATTTCTTTTACAAGTCTCGTCCCGGCGATTGTAATTTTCGTAACGTTTACGTAATGTACTTCAAAACATTTTTAAGAAATTAATACTTTATTGTTTCTCATTCTGTTGTAGATATCATGATTAAAGTTAATATTGAGACAATAATAATTTAATGCATTACATTTAAAGATGGGATACAACAGTTTGGACCAAATATTTTTGTTCAAATAACCAAATAAGTCAGTGTTGCATGAAAATGTCTTACTAAATGCTGTTCATTGATGCCCTAGATATGCGTGAACAGCGAAGCACAAAGACACACTAGCCATTGCATAAAGCAACTAATTTGTATTTCTTTATTTTTACAGAAGTATGTGCCCCGAAGTTACATAATTAACTATGTTTACATTTGATGGAATACTGCGTTTTTGTTTTTTTAACTTTAATCAGTTATACATTTTACTTAATAACTATTCGACTCGGCTTTCATTTTTATTATATTGATTAGTAAAAGCCGAAAAAGCTAACAAGGTTGATTGCAAAAAAGGGAAAATAACATGTTTCAAGAAATCAAAAAAGAATGTTACAAGATAAATTCTGTTCTCTAGAGCATACATTAAATACTAAATAAGGAGAAACGCAATAAAAGTTAGAAACTTCCTACACAACATAAATACAACAGCACTGCAGAATTTAAGCGATATCGTGTCATACGATTTTACATGCCAACATCAATATCATATCATTTTCATTACATACACAACCATAAGAAGCACAACTGTATGTGTGCACGTGTATTACCGATAAAGTTAAACATCTGACTCGACGAAAATGATAAAAATAAAGAAATTTATCTTAAAACGTCATTGCATTTATATTGTTCGCCAATTTTAACAGTAGCAAGCATTTGATAGTATTGCGGGCAATACAGTAGTCCCCTACCGGTCCCTCAAAAAGTTCCTTAATTATCATACGCTCCTGTTTATTGCCATTTATAATTAATTTGAGATTAAAGTCTGTATTTGTATAATTATGGCTTAAAAATGAAGTAATAAACAAGGAAATCTACAGTAGTAGGGGTTCACATATTTTTTTTTACTTCACCTGGCCTAAATAATTGTTAACTTATCATGGCATTTATTTTTGGCCTTTATTTAAAGTATGAGCACCTTAATGCACTATTATTTAGATAAATGCACCTGAATACTCTATCCAAAACTTCACGATTTTGCTGCAAGGTCATGCTGTGACCTTGACCTTCAAGGTAGCGACCCAAATGTTGTGCGCAACACGTCATCTCAATATGGTGATCATTTCTGTGAAAAAGTTGTAGAATCTGTTCTTCAAATAACAAAGTTATGGGCCGGACACGATTTTGCTGCAAGGTCATGCTGTGACCTTGACCTTCAAGGTAGCGACCCAAATGTTGTTCGCGACACGTCATCTCAATATGGTGATCATTTCTGTGAAACAGTTGTAAAATCTGACTTCAAATAACAAAGTTATGGGCTGGACACGATTTTGCTGCAAGGTCATGCTGTGACCTTGACCTTCAAGGTATCGACCCAAATGATGTTCGCGTTACGTCGTCTCAATATGGTGGTCATTTCTGTGAAATAGTTTTAAAATCAAACTTCAAATAACCAAGTTATGGGGCAGACACGTTTTGCTGCAAGGTCATGCTGTGACCTTGACCTTCAAGGTAGCGACCCAAATCGTGCTCGCGATACGTCATCTCAATATGGTGATCATTTCTGTGAAATAGTTTTAAAATCCGACATCAAACAACGAAGTTATGGGTCGGACACGATTTTGCTTCAAGGTCATGCTGTGACCTTGACCTTCAAGGTAGCGACCCAAATGTTGCGCGTGCATATTGTACACATTGCTACCTATTAACATTCCAAGTTTCATGCGCCTAGCTTTAATAGTTATTAAGTTATCAAAGGATCCAGATTTTTAGCGGACAGACAGACAGACAGACAGACTGACGGACTGACGGACGGAGGGTAAACATATAGTCCCCTCCGGTGTGAACACCGGTAGGGGACTAATAAGCCAAACTATCAATACAGTATTTATATTCACACTTCACTCAAGTAACATGCGCGATGAAAGATTTAAGTCTTGGGACCACTTATATATATAAAAAAAATTAAGAGTAGAGTAACGACCGTCTTAAAATTGTTTAAACATTTGCTTTTGAAAAAGAACTATTATCAATATAATTATGACTATTATTACTTATTACTGTTATTTTTTATAATTAATATTTTATGTTGTACATTAACCATCCGTGTATATTATTGAAAGTATTTATTTTTAAAGCATATGAAAGAGGCCATTTTTTAAATTTCTAGATAAATTATCTTAAGGGGCCGAAGCTTGTCCTGAAGCCATATAACAATATTTATTGTGATTCAACAAACTATTATTGCTGTGCTTATTTTTTAAGTCTTCATTAAAAGTCTGTCCAAATGCGACTAAGTCGCATTAAGTTATGGTAAGGGCATATAAAGTGCAACAGTTAGATTTATTTCCTTAAAAAAAACACACAAAAAAAAACAGAAAAATAATTGGCAGGCATTAATAACATAGTTCACAGTGACTATAATGCAACTGTCAAAGATAGTGACGACAAATTTTAATAACTTTAATTGATAATTTTATTTTCAACCAAACAATACTATAATGAGTGAAATCTTGGTATTAGTGGAAAATTTAAAAGTGCTTTGTAAACGTTTTCAAATGAATTAACATGCTCATTTAAAAACTGTTAACAATGGTTGATAGATGCCTACATATACACCAATAAATGTTTCATTAATTTATTGTTTCATTAATTTATTGTTTAAAACACATGCAAAAATTGTCCACTAAAACGGCAATGTGATTTCCGAGTCTCACTTAAAGGTGGTACTGAAGGTTTGCTTATATCTGATATGTAACAGCATCTCAGTTATTAGGAATTTGTGCTTAACTGCTGTATAAACTAATATTTAAATTAAGGTAAATGTTCATTTATCATTACCTCAATTGTTAGACAGTACAAGACAGGTATCGTTGTTAATGTCCAATATTTCCACAATGGGGATTTTAGCTAAAATAGATATCGACATCAGAGCAGATTACCAGGATGATCAAGTAACATGATCTGCAGCAAGTGGCCACATGGTTTTCTCAGTTTAAAAATAGCTACATGTATAGCTGACTGACCGACTGATAACTGCTTTATTTAAGGGTCAGCGCATATTATCGAGACCCCAGTATGCCTAACTCTGCAGCATGGCTCAAATATGAAATACATTTTTTATTATTTTAATAATTAATGAGATGTTATGTTTTACTTTTCCCATGCATGCAGTGCACTAATAAACAGCATTTCGCGGGATCTGTTAGAAAATGGTAATTTCTTGGCTGCATGAGAGTAAAATTGGTCCAACCAGTCGGATACCACCTTTACAAGCATATTATCCCCATTTTCAAAAAGAAATGTTTAAGTTATCTCCCTTGTGGAGAGGTATTTCCATAAACTTCATGTATGGAAAATTTGTAATTGTATTTTCCATTCACATTTCTTTTATCTTAAACACTAATTTATACTAATACATTGTAGTTAAAAATGTACGAAAATCTTAGCTATGCTGAAGGGAAGTAATACAGTGGAATGTAAATACTTACAGTAGCTTCCCTTTATAAAAAATGGAATTCTTAGAACATGTGGGTGCATGGGAGGGGTGGGTCTTATGCATTTGAAATAGTGTCAACTGTAAAGTTGTTTTCTAACAATTGTAAACATTGGGACAAATCTTTACTAAATCATCATTTATTAGGTTGAACAAGTCATCAATTGAGACCAAGGCAGTTGCATCAATGAGAAAATAAGCATATTATATACATGCCCAAAGTCAGTGCAAGACAGGCTTATGAAGCAAGTATTAAACATTTTTAGTAAATATTTATGCTTGTACAAATCATGTCCTAATAAAACAAACAGATGTTTAAAATTATATATCTATAGTCTAAGCAACTTTAAGAGTTTAATTAAGACATTAAACAACACTAAACTTATTTAATGACAAAGAAATGTCAAGTTATGCAAACTTTGAAAATGAAAGCATCTAAATGTGTAATAAAAATGTGAAACACATTTCTAAATGTGACTTGGTAATAAAATATCAGTTATACCTACTGATAAAAGTGGAATAGTCATAAAATGCATCAGTTTTAACTGTTCAGTAGTTGAACTTAAGACAAATACGTACCACAGATATTGAACCTATTACATGAAACATAATATTTTTAATACAATGCTATTTTTATTTTCATGTAAATACAGTGAGATAGAAAAATATCACAGCAAAAGGCTTGACCAGCTGTTTTTTTCATAAAAGTTCACATCAGTTTTAGTTCTTGTATATGATAAAGGTTTGGGGTTCTGAGCTTTTATGTGGGGTGACCTAGCTGATTTCTGCTTGCCATATGTGGGGTGACCTAGCTGATTTCTGCTTGCCATATGTGGGGTGAACTAGCTGATTTCTGCTTGCCATATGTGGGGTGAAAAAGCTGATTTCTGCTTGCCATATGTGGGGTGAACTAGCTGATTTCTGCTTGCCATATGTGGGGTGAACTAACTGATTTCTGCTTGCCATATGTGGGGTGAACTAGCTGATTTCTGCTTGCCATATGTGGGGTGCCTAGCTGATTTCTGCTTGCCGTATATGGAGTGACCTAGATGATTTTGGCGCATCTTGCATATGCTATTTACTTATGTGACACATATCCTATAAATATTGACCCTAGTGGCCGAAGGGTGAGAGTCTAAAACATAAAACACATTAGCAAATGTTCACCCGAGTTCTTGTTGATTTCACTAGATGGGGAGAGGGGGTGTCTTCCAGTTGACTTGTGATAAGTTAGAAGTTTTACTAAGGTAAGTATAAAGTGAAATAGTATCTTCACTAAAGATAGCTGGATGTTGCCTTAATGATCATATGTCTCAAGGGATGTAAATAAACATATCACATATATCTGATGCTTTGGAATGAAGCCAGGAAAGTTTGCTTGAAGCTTGCCTCTAGGATAGATACCTACATGGAAAAGAACACTAATTGTTTCACCACCATGTGGATTTACTATTTTCCACACATTATATATGTCATATGTTCACTATGAAGTGTCTGAAATTAAAGACTCTATATTTGCTGGAAACTTGCAAATATATAATGAAGTAGGCATATTAAACTGTTATTTATTTTGTATTAAAATTATGTTGTATGTTAAAAAACATTATTTCTAGCTTATGTAATTGAACAAAGCCAGGGCATTTTCAGGACAACATGATTGTCTACATGTATCTGCTGAGAGGTTGCCTCAAGGAGAGGTACCAATCTATGTGTCAGATGATACATCCCATTAATCCACTATCTAAGGTAACTGGACAAAGCCAGTGCAAACACAGGGATGGTGAGGTTGTCTATCTGCTGTGAGGTTGCCTCTAGGAGTGCTACCAGAATTACTGTTGTCACCATTGGCCATGTGAGACAAGCATCTTCCACACCTGAAAGCAACAGACATCAATAATGTCACATGTTTGATCATTAGCTTGCTACCTATATTCATAACCAATTAAGTCTTATTATTAATGTCATTTGCTATCAAGTTCTCACATAGCTATGAGTGTGGGGAGATTTGGACAACTCTTCAGTCTCTCTTCACTTGGGTATGAGTAGTTGGGAAGAGAACTTTCATGAGGGGGACCTCCCCATGATTTCAGCTGGCATTCAATGTGCCAGTGGTTATACAAAGACATATGTCTAGGCTGTTTCCCCACCAATAAAAGCTAGACATAAACAACCATTATGGCAGCTTTAAGTTGTAATTAGAGTGAAGGAAGTACCAATACAAGCGTCTTAATGGAAGATTTCAAATATCATTACAAAACATCATCATCAGCTGCAGCATCACATCCTCTGTTTACTGATTTTACATACAAAGTATATGACATAGTTTTAATCTCTTTTTGCATAAAAAAAATCTTTAAAGGTGGTATCAATTTTCTCAACCAAATAAGTCATTGTTATCTGAAATGGTCTTGCAACATGTTGTTTATTGATGACCTAAATCTGTGTGGACATTGAACACATATTTCCACTTGTGATTGCAAACAGGTATTTTCTATCTGAGCCATGCTGCAAAGATACCTTTTCCTAAACTAAGAAAACCATGTGACACCTTACTGTTCAGATAAAGTTATATTGCCATCCACTCTGACATCATTATCTATTTTCAGCACAGATCACTGTCATTCTTATTTACAGAATTGGAAAGAATGAACATGTAGTGATTCTGTCCTGATTTCTACTGTCTAACAACATAGATAGTATTCAAAATTGTCTTTACATAGACTAAGGTATGGGTTTACAACAGAATTATGCCCAAAATCCACAAAGCAATGGTAAGATATTGTTATGTATTTTAAATAGGAAACTGTAAAATAACACATTCAATTTTTTTTTTTTACTTTTATATTATATTTTATAAATTAACTTTTAACTTTTCCTCCAAACTGGAAACATTACCCAATTTATGTTGTTTTTCATGATTATCTTTATCCACCAAATTGGTGATTAAAGCATTTAAAAAAATCACCACACATATCTCAAGGTGGAACTAGTGGCAACATCACTGGTCAGCTAGAAGACCTATCATCATAAAAGGTCTTGCCCAACTTGAGACATGAACCCATGTTCTGAGGGAGGGGCTGAAAATTTATAAATTTGTGACTTAAACGGCTTCACCATAGGCACCTGAAATTAACGGAGAAACAGATTATGATACCATACCTATTGTTTGTAGAACCATGATAGCACAAATCTGACTGAAAACTGAGGCAAGGGTCCCTTCTAGTGATTTCTTAGAACCTAGATAAAAGACAGAAAAAACATATAAATGTTGTCTTAATTGTCAGTAAAATCAAAGACACACTGATCGAACAATTGGTCTAGCAGCACATAATCTTATTCATATAACAATTGTTGAGAAGCTGAACCTGTGGTCAGTTTGGTGTTTGGGTTTAAGGGATCATTAAGCATATGCCAGTATCTGACAGTATGAACCTGTGGTCAGTTTGGTGTCTGGGTTTGAGGGATCATTGAGCATATGTCAGTATCTGACAGTATGAACCTGTGGTCAGTTTGGTGTCTGGGTTTGAGGGATCATTGAGCATATGTCAGTATCTGACAGTCTGAACCTGTGGTCAGTTTGGTGTTTGGGTTTAAGGGATCATTAAGCATATGCCAGTATCTGACAGTATGAACCTGTGGTCAGTTTGGTGTCTGGGTTTGAGGGATCATTGAGCATATGCCAGTATCTGACAGTCTGAACCTGTGGTCAGTTTGGTGTCTGGGTTTGAGGGATCATTGAGCATATGTCAGTATCTGACAGTCTGAACCTGTGGTCAGTTTGGTGTTTGGGTTTAAGGGATCATTAAGCATATGCCAGTATCTGACAGTATGAACCTGTGGTCAGTTTGGTGTCTGGGTTTGAGGGATCATTGAGCATATGCCAGTATCTGACAGTCTGAACCTGTGGTCAGTTTGGTGTCTGAGTTTGAGGGATCATTGAGCATATGCCAGTATCTGACAGTCTGAACCTGTGGTCAGTTTGGTGTCTGGGTTTGAGGGATCATTGAGCATATGTCAGTATCTGACAGTCTGAACCTGTGGTCAGTTTGGTGTCTGGGTTTGAGGGATCATTGAGCATATGCCAGTATCTGACAGTCTGAACCTGTGGTCAGTTTGGTGTCTGGGTTTGAGGGATCATTGAGCATATGTCAGTATCTGACAGTATGAACCTGTGGTCAGTTTGGTGTCTGGGTTTGAGGGATCATTGAGCATATGCCAGTATCAGACAGTATGAACCTGTGGTCAGTTTGGTGTCTGGGTTTGAGGGATCATTGAGCATATGTCAGTATCTGACAGTATGAACCTGTGGTCAGTTTGGTGTCTGAGTTTGAGGGATCATTGAGCATATGCCAGTATCTGACAGTCTGAACCTGTGGTCAGTTTGGTGTCTGGGTTGGAGGGATCATTGAGCATATGCCAGTATCTGACAGTCTGAACCTGTTGTCAGTTTGGTGTCTGGGTTGGAGGGATCATTGAGCATATGCCAGTATCTGACAGTCTGAACCTGTGGTCAGTTTGGTGTCTGGGTTGGAGGGATCATTGAGCATATGTCAGTATCTGACAGTATGAACCTGTGGTCAGTTTGGTGTCTGGGTTTGAGGGATCATTGAGCATATGCCAGTATCTGACAGTCTGAACCTGTAGTCAGTTTGGTGTCTGGGTTTGAGGGATCATTGAGCATATGCCAGTATCTGACAGTCTGAACCTGTGGTCAGTTTGGTGTCTGGGTTGGAGGGATCATTGAGCATATGTCAGTATCTGACAGTATGAACCTGTGGTCAGTTTGGTGTCTGGGTTTGAGGGATCATTGAGCATATGCCAGTATCTGACAGTATGAACCTGTGGTCAGTTTGGTGTCTGGGTTTGAGGGATCATTGAGCATATCAGTATCTGACAGTATGAACCTGTGGTCAGTTTGGTGTCTGGGTTTGAGGGATCATTGAGCATATGTCAGTATCTGACAGTCTGAACCTGTGGTCAGTTTGGTGTCTGGGTTTGAGGGATCATTGAGCATATGTCAGTATCTGACAGTATGAACCTGTGGTCAGTTTGGTGTCTGGGTTGGAGGGATCATTGAGCATATGTCAGTATCTGACAGTATGAACCTGTGGTCAGTTTGGTGTCTGGGTTGGAGGGATCATTGAGCATATGTCAGTATCTGACAGTATGAACCTGTGGTCAGTTTGGTGTCTGGGTTTGAGGGATCATTGAGCATATATCAGTATCTGACAGTCTGAACCTGTGGTCAGTTTGGTGTCTGGGTTGGAGGGATCATTGAGCATATGTCAGTATCTGACAGTATGAACCTGTGGTCAGTTTGGTGTCTGGGTTTGAGGGATCATTGAGCATATGTCAGTATCTGACAGTATGAACCTGTGGTCAGTTTGGTGTCTGGGTTTGAGGGATCATTGAGCATATGTCAGTATCTGACAGTATGAACCTGTGGTCAGTTTGGTGTCTGGGTTTGAGGGATCATTGAGCATATGTCAGTATCTGACAGTATGAACCTGTGGTCAGTTTGGTGTCTGAGTTTGAAGGATCATTGAGCATATCAGTATCTGACAGTATGAACCTGTGGTCAGTTTGGTGTCTGGGTTTGAGGGATCATTGAGCATATGTCAGTATCTGACAGTATGAACCTGTGGTCAGTTTGGTGTCTGGGTTTGAGGGATCATTGAGCATATGTCAGTATCTGACAGTCTGAACCTGTGGTCAGTTTGGTGTCTGGGTTTGAGGGATCATTGAGCATATGTCAGTATCTGACAGTATGAACCTGTGGTCAGTTTGGTGTCTGGGTTTGAGGGATCATTGAGCATATCAGTATCTGACACTCTGAACCTGTGGTCAGTTTGGTGTCTGGGTTTGAGGGATCATTGAGCATATGTCAGTATCTGACAGTCTGTACCTGTGGTCAGTTTGGTGTCTGGGTTTGAGGGATCATTGAGCATATGCCAGTATCTGACAGTATGAACCTGTGGTCAGTTTGGTGTCTGGGTTTGAGGGATCATTGAGCATATCAGTATCTGACACTCTGAACCTGTGGTCAGTTTGGTGTCTGGGTTTGAGGGATCATTGAGCATATGCCAGTATCAGACAGTCTGAACCTGTGGTCAGTTTGGTGTCTGGGTTTGAGGGATCATTGAGCATATGCCAGTATCTGACAGTCTGTACCTGTGGTCAGTTTGGTGTCTGGGTTTGAGGGATCATTGAGCATATGCCAGTATCTGACAGTCTGTACCTGTGGTCAGTTTGGTGTCTGGGTTTGAGGGATCATTGAGCATATGCCAGTACCTGACAGTATGAACCTGTGGTCAGTTTGGTGTCTGGGTTTGAGGGATCATTGAGCATATGCCAGTATCTGACAGTATGAACCTGTGGTCAGTTTGGTGTCTGGGTTTGAGGGATCATTGAGCATATGCCAGTACCTGACAGTATGAACCTGTGGTCAGTTTGGTGTCTGGGTTTGAGGGATCATTGAGCATATGCCAGTATCTGACAGTCTGTACCTGTGGTCAGTTTGGTGTCTGGGTTTGAGGGATCATTGAGCATATGCCAGTATCTGACAGTCTGAACCTGTGGTCAGTTTGGTGTCTGGGTTTGAGGGATCATTGAGCATATGCCAGTACCTGACAGTATGAACCTGTGGTCAGTTTGGTGTCTGGGTTTGAGGGATCATTGAGCATATGCCAGTATCTGACAGTCTGTACCTGTGGTCAGTTTGGTGTCTGGGTTTGAGGGATCATTGAGCATATGCCAGTACCTGACAGTCTGAACCTGTGGTCAGTTTGGTGTCTGGGTTTGAGGGATCATTGAGCATATGTCAGTATCTGACACTCTGAACCTGTGGTCAGTTTGGTGTCTGGGTTTGAGGGATCATTGAGCATATGGCAGTATCAGACAGTCTGCCTGACCTTTGAAGCTCTCAACAGAAGCTCTAAACAAGTAACATGTCTGGGACAAGAAATAATTGAGATTTGCTCAATGTGTAATTTAAGTGTCACATTTGTAATAACAAATAATTGTCATGACTAAACAAAGGATCCAGATTGTGACTATGTAATGCTTATTGGTGTAAGTTTTAAAATCTTCATGATATGCTGATAAATAAATCATTATCAGGGAAAAAGCAAACTTGAAAAACTAATTTTAGTTAAATAATTAGTCTTAACTTAACTTCCGGTCCTTAAGACCTTTGCAGGAGTAAGTTGGTATATTTTTTCCTTCTAATTATAACATCGCATTCCTTTATTTCAGTTTGCAATTTGATTGTTATCATAAAAGAGGTATTAAATTAGCACCAGACAGTCAAAGAGGCAAAGTGTGAATGATAATATACCTTCTGGTCTTTTGGTTAAGTATATTTCATATCTATCTTTTGGAAAAATTCTCAATAATTAGTTATTGTCATTGAAAATTCTTCAAACTCATCCTACAAGCTATACATGTATGTGTTAATGAGGAGTTACAATTTAAGCTTTTTGTTTCTTAGACACATCTTGTTAACATATTTATTGGAAAAGTTATCAAGGTTACCATGTGTGGTAGTAAAGTACAGTAAAACCTTGCAAGCAGACCTCCCTGGAACATGGGGCAGCTCGCTACCAGGATTATTTTTTTTCAGAACCGTTTTTTTTTTTCTTCTTTATTCTAATGTCCCACAACCTTGGAATGCATGACACCTTGCTTCCCAGTACATTGGACAAATATTTCAGAATAACAAATTCACACATTCATTACCGTAATCCTCGCTACTCGGGCCATTACTAGGAAGTCCAATTACAACTGATCAGTTCAACACACCAGCAACGCTCAAGTGAATGTTATTGTTTGCGCACTCTACAACTGTTAATTACGACATTGCCGATTCACTCACTTAAAGAAGTCAATAATTGCTGCAATTTGTTTTTGATGTTAACAAATTGATACAGGATTGTCAGTTGTTTGCTTTAATCATGTAATTGATGTTACAGTTTTACATAAAATTATACATTAATGAGTAGTCAATGTCAAGTTTGTTGAGTAAGGAGCTTTCTGTAAAAATTGTTCACCAGATTACACCACCATCAAATCAAGTGAGTCATAAAAGAAAGACTGTAAAAGAACTCTCTCTCTTGCGGAAAAGGTCTTTCTTGTTTACTGAGTATAAAGTGGCGATAAATGTACTATTTTTTAATTGATAGAAGACATTCTTTCTGCCTTTGTGGAGTATTAGTTAAAAAATATTCATATTTCCTTGGATTATTGACTTATAAGCTATCTAATGCCACACAATATGAAGTTATGTGTATGTTGCATTTTAAATGTTCCTACAGTTCAAAAATATTTATGCAATTACTCTAAAAGGGAGATAACACAATACACTTAGACAAGGTTAAGTAATGACCCATGAAAAGGATATGGCAATGAAGATTCCTATGATTATCATACCTGACCACTTATGCCTGCCAAATCTTCTGCCAACAATGGCTGCAAAGCTGTCTCCAACACCTACAGATATGAGACCCGAATAATACAACAGACTGGACGGGTCACCTGAATTGAGGAAAGAGAAAAATACATCACATTATATATTGATATTTAGGAGTCTTTCAGTTAAGCTTACATTTACAGTGGAGTAACAAATTCTTCTAAATAACATTGATCCATCTTGTCTATCCACTTCCTGGGTAGAACCAAAGCTCAGGTAGTATCTATCCGGAGCAAGTTGCAGTAAATAAAAAAATGTAAACTAAAATCTCCTCTTGTAGATGGTTCGAACTGGGGACTATTCAATCCTGAGCCCAGTTTCTTAACAATATGACCACAGTTGCTTACATTAAATAGTGGGTAGACCATATGTAGGATAAATGGCTCAGGATCACCGAGCTTGTGGTTTAAATCTTGTCCTTTCATGAGTCACAGTAGGGGCTAAATCTTTCACAGGGGAGGGGGTAGCTGAGGGGTTCTTCCACTAAAATAGACTTGCATCACCAAATTCACAAGATTTGTATTTGTATTTTGGGTTTTACGGCACACCGACACTTGAAAGGTCATAGAGCCGAATACATTGAACAAGAATTGTGCTGGTGCAAAAAAACTTAATAGCATACTTTCAGTAAACTCAACTTTCACATTATAGAAGTGTACCTTAATGGTGGTATCTGACAGATTGGAACAATGTTTTTCCTCAATTAAACAAATTAATCATTGTTACCTGAAAAGGTTCCACAAAATGCTTGATCCCATAGGTCTGTGTGAACAGTGAAGCATAAATCCACACTCATTATAACAAGCATGTATTTCTTTTCAGAGTCACACTGCTGAGAAAGCTTTTTTTTAAACTAAGAGAGAGAACCATGTGACAAATTTCTTTTGAGATGACATATCATCATCCAGATAATCCGCTTCAATATATATGTTTTTAGCAGAGACCACTATCATGCTTATTTATATATTTGAAAAAAATGGATTTTTAGAGCGATGTTCGCGATTGGTACTGTCTAACAATGTAAGTTGTGTTCAAAGCTGTATACTTAGTTCAAAGTATGAGTTTACACAGAAATTATAGCCAAAGTCCCTTAAGTGTTGGTAAGATATTGATACATGTATTTGATATAGGCAAACTGTCAGATACTACCTTTAAACCTCAGTTAAGTATTTAATATGAGTAGTTCAAGGAATGGGATCCCAATCAACATGTACCTGGAGCCATTATGCAGCCAATGCTACTTCTTAATCATGTGACAATGTCTGTTTATGCCTGTACCTGTGTGAGACGTGACCAGCCAGAGAGGGAGTGAGCAGCCAACCAGCAGGTAGATAGGAGTCAGGATAAGGTCACCCATGTCTTGGTCATCTAGGAACACTTTTAGGTAGATAGTCAGAGTGCTGGCTAGATGGGGCATTTTGAACACTCTAATAGCCTGTAACATATTATTCCTGAATAGGTAGACTATAGGGTCAGGTGAATTGATTACATACTTAAACAGCCTGCAACACATATACGAACAGGAACAGTTTCAATGGTGCATGCAGAAAAATGTGGAACAATAAACACAAGAACAACCTGACACTTGGTGCATTCAATAATGTGTAGTACATTGAAACTGAAAAGTATCTATTAAAATCACAAATTGACAATTAATCAGAAAAATGAAGACAAAAAAATTACAAACCTCCAAAATAATAAGCACTCCAAAAGCAGCCGTTGATGCCAGGTATAATAGATCACGGTGAAAAAACAATCCTGGCACATATACGAACAAAATGATGACATGGAAATATTTCCGAACATTGGTTGAAGCATCCTTTGCTGTTGTTTTTGTATTGTTGTCTAACGTGTCTAACAATGAACAGCTTTCATAATTTACTTTTAAATCTTGTTTTGTGTAACATTCACTTTGTTTAAAAGAGCTAAACTCAAATGAAGATCTATCACAGAACTGCCTTTCTGTTTTGATCTTTGATATGTCTTGTGAACTGGCTTGCGGGACTTTTGTCTCCATCTCATTTGTAAAGGATATATCTTTCTTTTTTTGATGGGACATGTTTTTTAACATGCTGTTTGTTTTAGCTGTGTTTCTCTTATTTGATTTGGACACATCTTGACTAGAAATATGCAGCGGATCTGTCAAAATGAGCGTTGAGACATCTGGTTCATTCATTTGTATCTCTATCTTTTTCGAATTCCTGTTGCCATAGAAGCAAACCACACCCACTGAGGTAAAGATACACACAATCCACCAAAGTATAAGGATTATCTGTAAAAATAACACAAACATGTAAGAAATAAAAAATCAACTAACAAATGTTTATAATATCAAAAAGATGCGTGGAACTAATTATTTTCAGGTGACTTTGGAGTAAATATTATCTAAACAATGGATGTCTTAAATATATACTGCACTTTCATTGCTTTCAATGACTGTAACAAGTTCACCTGTTTTATTTTGCATTAATAATCCTTCAGTTATTCAGAAGCAGTGTTCAATTTAAGCAGTATGCTG
This sequence comes from Sinonovacula constricta, assembly GCA_007844125.1. NCBI lineage: Eukaryota > Metazoa > Mollusca > Bivalvia > Cardiida > Solecurtidae > Sinonovacula > Sinonovacula constricta. The sequence goes on from CM017559.1 coordinate 16,909,943, forward strand.
TTAATAACATGATACCAAATCACATTATCCACATATAGTCTTCAATTTTAATACTGCACATATGACCTTGTGAATAATCAATAGACTAACAATTATTGTAATCAAAACTTAAATGTAACAGTAAAATAAAATGTATAAGATAGAAATTCATACTGTCTATCTATACATGATAATTGCTAAAAGTAAATAAATATACATCATCACTTACTGATCTTTTGCCAGTCAGTAACTTGATTAGCAAGTTCTTAAGCTGATTTGGACCAATAAGACTGCATGTAGTTGGTAGACACACCCCTAGGGCTATCAAAAGCATGGACAAGATCCATGTGACCAGCAGCCATCTTGAATCACGAATGAATTTGAAAAATGTCAGGAGGTATGTTGATGTAACAACCTGAAAACGAAAATGCCGCCAATAAGTGTCTAAACAAACTAAGACAAAAGTCATGTTTTTTATATTTAAATTTCTGATCAATACACACAAACCAAACTTCAGGCAAATTCAAGCCCTTTATAGTGTAGGAAGATCCAAAGCAAGCAGATGCCTATAAAACAATGCAATTGCATGCCAAGCTACAAGTATTTGGAAGAGGTCCTGATGCAAAAATTCTTTGTCTATATGAGGTTAAACTCAGAGTTGTGGGTGAAGGAAGGGTTATAAGTTACTATGTGTTAGGTACTATCTTTTGTGTGTTTAAACCAAAAACTGGACAACTTTGTTAATGAGGCTGACATGACAATTAATTCTAAGTTTTATAAATTTTATTTAGGCTAATGAATAACTAAAATGAACTACTGATAACACTCCTTACAAATAACACTCCTCTAGACATCTACTTAGTGCTAAACAATTTGATAGGCTTGTTAAAAGGGGAAAAGTTTCACATGAAATTGTTTTCTTTTAACTGCAGGCATCCTCGTTAACCTTGGTAAAAGTTTTAATTTTAAAAGCTCAATTTAATCAAACAATTTTATTTTTATTATTCATATTAGATGCAACATGGTTTCAAACAAAAGCAAAAATTTGTACAGCACATTCCGTTTACTAGCATACAAAAAGAGAGCAGTAGAAAGATAATAAAAAAACAGAAAACATTAGCATAGGCTGTGACAGTGTGTGCCTAACCCAACACGTTGGTGATCCAGCAGATAACACAGATTAAAGTATGATTGTTATGCCAAAAAAATAAACCAGCTGAAATATTCACTCAAGAAAAATACCAATTGACAGACTGAAAAACCGAGTTAAAAGAATAAGTTTAAAGAAGAAATGGTTGATTCTAGTGACTTTTAAGTTTTTGATTTCATTAAGTTAAGTTATTTGAAATTTTAATACTAATTGACATACCAAAGCAATTCCGGCAGCAGCAACAGATGTCAGGATGTCCAGTGGTGGTGTTTCACCTACCTGAAGAAATAAAAAAAGAATCAGGTAAGTGCTTAAGCCATATTCAAGGATCTAGCTATAATGTTGAAGGAAAACCCCAGACAAATTTCTAGGTAGAGCCACCAGTGTACCGCAGGTCAGTTCGAAAACTTTCTCAAAATGAGTCCGTCACCTCAAACAGGACTAGAATCCACACATTAAGAGACTAAGCAGTCAGAGGAGTAACAAGTCAGCAACTCTACCACTATGCCATGGGTTCCACTAGGCAATATCTCCGATATATATCGAACAACATGTCTAAAATTTTGCAAAACACTTTGCATAACTTTGCTTTGTTAAGTTTACAAGCCTTTTCAAACAACATAAAGGATTTCAGTAAACAATATCTACACATTAAATATTAAGCTAATCAAGCTATATGTCTGAAAGTGTGCATGGCACTTTAACCTTACCCTTTTTAGCTTATATTCCCAATAAAACTACATAGGAAAGCTTTAAGTTGCTGATACAAGTCATGAATTTGGCTTAACAATGGTTGGTGAATACAGGCTTTAGCTCAAAGAAGTCTTTTTAGTATTTCTTAAACTCACCTTCAAATATATATTTTGACTGACTCTATACAGACAGAAGACCAACATCTGTGTCACGAGGGCAGATTCCCCGAGTGTGAAGGACCCTGGAAACCTTCTAGGCATGGTCCATAAACTGATGGTGTACACAAGCCCCAGAGACAATAACCAGGCTGAAAAGGCAACAATAATTTCATTCATTTGTGGAAATTCAAATAATGGTTTTGGATTTGCATTATTGCTAATATTCCATTGATGCAGATGTTAGATGGTAGACATAAGTGATATATTACAAAAAATCAGAACAAAACACTATAACACAGTTGCATAACACAGTTTACCTGGATGAAGACCCCAGACATATATACGAGGAGAACCAACGGTGCTGCAAAGGTCAGTGTGAAGACCTTCACACAACAAGTACCTCCCATGGATGAGGATTTAAACCCAAACGATGAGCAACTGAACAGTCAGAGGAGTTTTAAAGGTCATTGACTCTAACAATAGGCCCATGGTACCCACACACTTATACACACTCTCCATATAAGAGCATAAAAATACTAAGACATTTAGTGTCTTAATAAGTCACCTCAAACAACTTTGAATTTTGTGGCAAAATATCTTCTTTTTTTAAAGTACTTTGTTTTGTCTATTATCTTTACAATCTTATTCAGACCTTAAAGAATTTTTGCAACTAATGTCAAATAACAAATTAGAAAATTACATTGACAGATTCAAGTATTTTATCAAGATAATGATTGTGCATTTTTTTTAAGTTTATGACATATTTATTCAACAAAAATATTTATAAATTGAATTCATAACAACTTTTTTCAACCAATTTGATCCAACTATTCAGTCGCACATTCAAGTGCTGACAAATAAATTTCCAGGCTGGGAAATTTAAACCAGACGTAAGCATGATGCCTTTATGTTAATTTTAAATTTTGTAACATTAGCGATAAAGGTATTTTAGCATTTTTAATTTAGTGTAATTACTTTCACTCTTAATTTAGTGCAGTCTATTAATTTGGTCTTCGCACATTTTTTATACCATGTGATTCCATTTCTGAACTATGCTTGTCAGTCTACCCCCAGTCGTCAACCTGTAAGAATTGTTTGCTCTTGGTTTGCTTGAATTGGTGTTTGAGCTGTTGAATTGTAGTGACTCAGCGGTTGGATTATCCGTCTTCTTTTAGCACTGGTATTTTATATTGTTTTGCCATTAGAAATATTTAATAGACGATAATGACACACTTTAAATTACTAACAGTTATTGCACACTAATAGAATTGCATGTTTATTTACAGAACTGCTAACTTACAGCAATGTCACAAAGAGCGTGAGATAGTGAGTCATAGGACCCATAGTCTTTGTAAGTATTACGAATATTGTGTTGTAGTTTTCTAATTGTATTTATTCTTAAAACTCATTTAAGATAAACATAAATAAGGCAGTTGGTTATTGCAAAGGTATTAAACTGTCATGAGAAATGATATTTTACTATTGTATAGGAATCAATTAGGAGCTAACAGCCCTCTTAGCTCAGTAGGTAAAGCGTTTGCCACTCAGTGTCAAGGCCCCGGGTATGAACCCCAGTCAGGTCGCGTTGCAGTAAATTATAGTTATATTATCATTATCAATTGTTGGCAATGTTGTATGGTTTAAAATAATATGTGATGCTTAAATCTAGTTAGTAATTATTATAATATGTTTGTTATAGGAGGTACATGTGGTAGAAATATATTCCAGAAACGTGTAAAAAACTAGTGTTGGATCTTCACTCACCCCCAACCCCAGCCAAAGTTACATATATATTTCAAGAAGAAACTAATTTTACTGGAAATCTGACTTGAAAAACAGAGGAGGTAATAACAGACTCGATATTCATACATAAATGGGAAAATGAATGTGCCATTAAAAATATAACATAATAACTTACCCAATCTCATTAGAATAGGCCAGTCTGGGTAAGTTTATATAAGGAAGGTATACCACCACTAGTTCCTATACATTGGTAATGGTGGTTATAAAGGCCACTTTGGGACCAATTTTCAGTTTACATTACTTATTAAAGTTTTGGAACCTTTTTCTTTAATGCTTTAACTGCCTATGTGCTTATTTACAACTGCTCAGCAAGAAACTAATCTGATCTCCATCTTTGATAACACTTGTTACAACAAACCAAGGTTGAGTTTTATTTGTTAAGTTATCACCACTTATAATTTCATTTAGTTTCATTGTAAAAGGAGGAGTGTAATTACCATTCTTAGCATCCAAGACCCCTTGCAATAGATGCTAATTATTTGCTTAATTTTTAAGCAGTTATGTATGTCATATTATAGCCCTTAAACTGCTTCTTAAGAACCATTACAACACTTTAGATGTTTTCTAAAAAGTGCTAACAAGTCATGTTATAAGTGATTTCCTAGCAGATAGTGCAGATCCTGATCAGTCAGATGCTAGTTAGAACTGGCTGATCTATATATACACTATCTGCCTAAACCTGATCAATCCCTTCTAAGCTGGCTAAGGGTAAATACATGTATGTTGCTTTATGATCATTTGTTTAATACATACCATGTGCCATGGAATACACACATTCATGTACTTTTAGCAAAAATTAATATGCATTATTATGCAAATAATCAGCTGGCTTCGGTTAATAATTAACTATAAACCATACCTGGATCCTACAACATATACAGTAGAACCAGACAGAATCTCTCTGCTGTGGCTACTTGCTTGCTTAATCTTTCATACCAAGCCTAGTTACCTTGGCATGTACTAGGACTGGGTGTTATATCATGACTGAATTGTTAGACAAAATTAATCACAAAATTAATCACAAAAAATCACTCTGAATGTGTATTCTTTCTAACTGTATAAAAAAAACTCGATAGTGGGCTAAAAATAGATATCAACATCAGAGCGGATTATTGGGATGACTATATAACGTGATGTCAAAAGTAACTAGTCACATGGTTTTCTAAGTTTAAAAATAGCTATCTCTGCAGCGTGGCTCAGATAGGAAATGCCTTATTGCAATGACAAGAGGCAATGTTTGCTTGACTGTTCAGACAGATCTAGGACATCAGTGAACAGCACTTTAAAGGACCTTTTCATCTAACAATAATTTTTTTGGTTATTTGAAAAAAGAAATATAGGTCCAAATTGTTGGATACCACCTTTAAATTTAGTACCAACGTTTCACTAACATTTATTATATCAAGTTTACATATTCATGATTACATATAACAATAGCAAACCTTTGTCTTTGGGTGGTGTGAAATGGTAATTGTTTGTGTGTTTGTTTTTGAAATACATTGTAGCGACCAATTATGACCATTATAGCAATGCCAAGCTTTTTGGTAGAAAAAGACCCCAGCCACATATCTGGAAAGAATCACCAGCACAATTCAAGTCAGCTGGAAGTCCCTCCCACATTAAATCCTTCATCCCAAAAGGTACTCGAACCCACATTGTGGGAGGCTAAGCAGTCCGAGGAGTTACAAATCTGTGACTCTACCACTACATCATGTATGCCCCTTGAAATGATAACTGACCAAAGGTCTGGTCTTGTTTTTGGTAAACAGGATTTTTATCACAACTTCTTCAATCAAATGGTGTAAGTCATAACATGCTCAATATGACTTTTCATAATTTTTCAATAAATAAAGACTTCCAATCTAACAGTCAAAACTTCTTTCTTAAACACCTAAAGTCAGCTGGAAGACCTTCCCACATAAAAGTCCTTCACCCTGAACAGAACACAAACCCATATAGTGGGAGGCTAAGAGTTACAAATCTGCAACACTACCACTTTGCCACGGCACCTGAAGTGTGCTTGGTAATATATCAGAAGTAAATGGTGTGTTAGCAAAGCAAAGGCAGCTCTTTATCTACTTTAAGAGAACACTGTCTCTAGCGTGTAGATGGGAAATAAAACCTATTCGCAGAAGAAAACATACCTGAATATTGGTGGTATCCTAAACACATGATGGTGTAAAGCAGGAGAAGCACAGTTGAAAAAAGGCTGGTGGTGTTGATCTCTTGCATCCAAATATAGAACCACAATGTTACAAGAACCATTAACTGAAGGAGAGCTTCATCTGAAAGAGAAAAAAAAAGAGAATATATATAGATATAATTTGGCAAACTATATGGGTCTTCAGCTAAGGGAAAACTAACAGAAAAAAGTAAACATATCAGACACTATCTAAATGGAAAAATAATTAAAAACAAAAGAAAATGTCACCCAACAAAGTTAACCATCATCTCAAAAGAATAAACAGAAATAAAAATTGTAAAGCACAAAAATACTGTATCAATAACTGATCTATGGTGGTATGCCTTATTAGCGTTGTCAATTACATGGTAAACCCGTTATACTGTTTTGATGTTTGTTCCAGCCTCAATTCAAATGAACTAATTTTTCATTAAAAAAATCTTCAAGCTGACCTGGAGATGACACTGGCTCTAGGCATACATTCCCCAATTAATTTCCAACAATTACAATCATCTAAGATGATATCTTCCCAAATAATGACTTGCTACAGTTACTCAATTAAGATAACAATGGGCCATAACTCAACAAAAGTCAAGCCAAGTTATGATGTAACAAAAATAAGCACAACTAGGCTTAATATTTATCAGTACTGTAAAATTTCATTAAAATCCAGCTAATGAGTCAATAAAAAGTCTGACAGACTGACTGACTATTGCATGTGACTCAATTTTCCCCCAATATATTCCTATTTGGGGTTCATGAGTTGTAGAAATGACTATATTGTGTATATGCACATTATAACACTGTGTCAATGCATGAAAACTGTAAAAAGGTGATTTATGACAAGCAACTTTGAAGAGAAAATCAAACAATAAAAATAACAGCTTCACATCATTTCGTATTTAACCTGATTTGTCACTATCAAGCCAATAAGTGTATGGTTTATGAAGGCACCTATACACACATTTCTAACCAACTGTTACCATATTGCTTTAATGATGGATTGTTCCTTGCATTATTGTTTACTTTTGAAAGATAGAATTTGAGCTGGAATAGAAATATCCCAAATCAAGGGAGTAACATTTTAACAGTAAATGGAAATGAGATATTATATTTAAACTAGCAACTGCACAAGATCTTTGCTTCATATTTATAGAAAATAATGTAACAAGTATGAAAAGCCATATTTATATGATGTTTTATAAGGTTTGTGGTTTAGATATCTAGTGATGACTTAGATACTGCAGGCTAGAAATGCTACACATTCAGTATTTCTCAGAATTTTTAGGGTTACAGGGATCCCTCTTTATTAATCACTGAAATCTGTATAAAGAAAATGATTGACATATTTACACACTTCAATGGTTTTGTAAACATTAAAACATTCTTTTTACTTCATGGTTTAAATAATATATAAATAATGTAATAACTTAAAATGTGCCAAAAATAAAATAATTATGGTATGTTTAAATCTGGTGATAGAAGTTACTTGGTTGATTTAGATAAGTATAAAATTTCTTGTCTGCTTGTTTATGCAAACCTTTTACAAACCATGAAAAAAATTGTGTAATATTTAAATGACAAAGGAATTTTATGAGCAAGTTTATAACCTCTAAAATACTTAAAACAGTATGTAAAAACTAACCTTGCTGCTGAGGTGAATATACAAGCAAGGGCAACAAACACCCACACCACACCCCTGGGTCTGCAAGTCTAGGAAATAAAAATGAATTGCTGTTACAGGTCATGTATTTGTTCTGTTTGCAAACATACCTCAACCAAACAGTTATGACCATTTAAGCATCATCCAGATTTTAATGGCAGAGAAAGACCCCAGACAAATGTCTTGGTAGACACCCCTGCACTCTGCAAGTCAGTTGGAAGGTTTCTCATCATGAACATTTTTTTCCCAAACCAGACCTAGCTCTAATGGATCAATCCAGACCTAGCTCTAAGGGACAAATCCAGACCTACGGGTAGCTCTAAGTGACCAAACAAGACCTAGCTCTAACGGACCAATCCAGATCTAGCTCTAAGGGACCAATCCAGACCTGCTGGTGGCTCTAAGGGACCAATCCAGTACTAGTTTTAATGGATCAATCCAAACCTTGCTCTAAGGGACCAATCCAGACCTAGTTCTAATGGATCAATCCAGACCTAGCTTTAAGGGACCAATCCAGACCTAATGGTAGCTCTAAGGGACCAAACCAGACCTAGCTCTAAGAGACCATCCAGGCCTAGCTCTAAGGGACCAATCCAGACCTACTGGTAGCTCTAAGAGACCAATCCAGACCTGGCTCTAAGAGACCAATCGAGACCTAGCTCTAAGGGGCCAATCCAGACCTAGCTCTAATGGATCAATCCACACCTAGCTCTAAGGGACCAGTCCAGACCTACTGGTAGCTCTAAGGGACCAAACCAGACCTAGCTCTAAGAGACCAATCTGGACCTAGCTCTAAGGGACCAATCCAGACCTACTGGTAGCTCCGAGGGACCAGACCAGACCTAGCTCTAAGAGACCAATCCAGACCTAGCTCTAAGGGACCAATCCAGACCTACCAGTAGCTCTAAGGGACCAAACCAGACCTAGATCTAAGGGACCAATCCAGACCTAGCTCTAAGGGACCAATCCAGACCTACCAGTAGCTCTAAAGGACCAAACCAGACCTAGCTAGGGACAGATGAGTTAAATGCATTATATGGCTTCTTTACTCTATTAAACAACAACATTTTTAATGGTAGGCAAGACATTTTAATGTCATATAAATTTATAAAAATATATAGAATTTGTTGCATGATCATTAATGCATACATGTTTACCTTATGAATTTTTCTTCAAATAAATTGTATTTTTTAATTTAATGAAAAGTAACAGAATATGTTGATATAATAACCCTAAACTTGAATCATTTAATTATACCGTAAATTAAGTAATTATAAATTATGTTAAGCATGTTACAATTTATTTGAAAACATTATTAGTAAATGAGGCCCAATTAGAATTATGTTATATTTTACTATTATAGCTACTTTATAGTCTTATTAAATACATATCAACTCAACAGTTAAAAGAGTGTGATACTAGTTACTGTGTAGGCATAATTGACATATAAGCCAGGTATATGAGCTTGGCTCTGTAAGTATTATGCTTATTAAGCTTTTGACATTGTTTTTCAAAATATGATGATGAGTCTTTACAACTAAACAAACAATTTTACCGCAGAATGTATTTACATCATGTGCATGCAATTTTTGTTCACACTTATGACTAGTTATGTTTTCTTGTCATTTAAACACTAGCTGTATTAGATATTTGACTCTACCTTTAAATTATATACTATTGATAAACTGCATATGGTTGTCATATTTACATATTCTCATGTTATATCAATATGTTGTATTTGATAAGAGCTACTCATGGTGTTTCAAGATTTTGTTAATAAAATGTTAACTTCTGTCCTAATTGTGTACATTTGTTTGATAAGGGAAGATAAATATAAACAATACGCAAAACCAAACATTTTGACCATAGACATGGAAATGCACAAAATTCTTATCAGTTGATAGATCATCTAAACTTTATCACAAAGCAACATACCTGTACATCCCATGGTCTTGCCAGGGTATCAGATGACTGAGAACTAATGCCAGTAAGTGATTACATCCCTTCATGCCTAAAATAAAAAATGAAATGTCACTAGCATGGACATATTTAGGTACTTTATATAGGACCTTGGAAACAAACCTTGACTCTAATGGTTGCAGGTGTAAATGGCTTGCACTACACACCTTTAAGTATGTGTTTCTCAAAGACAGCAAAGTTTGACTGAACCACTTTAAGTGGAAGTTTTGACAGACACAAAAATGGCATGGATGGGACAATGTGCATGCACAATTACGAACAGAGAGTGCAACTGCTGTCCTTCAGGAGCATTTTATTTTTCCAAATCATAACAATAATAAGATACATTTACAAAGCAAACCTGAATACTAAGTCGGAACCCACATTCTGATATATCTACAATTTCTTTAAAGAAGAGACATATGAGTGAATGTTGATCATCAAAATTAAGCTAAATAAGATACTCTACAACTATAGATGCATTTAACAGTCCAATTTTCATTAAATACCCAATACATACATGTATATTTTTTAAATAAAATCAACAAAAACCTATTTTTTCTTTAAATTTAAATTGTACTGTTTACTTGGTTACATTCTCAGTCAACCTAATCTCAGGATAATGTTATTGAGAAAAGTATCATATCAGCATGCTATTGCACTGATGGCAGCACTATATGAACTATAAGTGAACAATGTCTCTGATTAACTGAAATAATGTTCTTGGAATGTTAAATGTCAACTTTAAGTTATATATTGGTCCAGGCCAATGTCTTGGTTATAAACCACCTACAAACAATGGTTAAGTTGGATGACTACCCACAATAATGCCTTGACCTCATAGTAAAGGGCCTTTGGGATATTGGTTGACAACTCTTAAAGAGACCTGGACACAGTCGGTTGATTTTTTTTTTATTTTGCACTTATCGATGAAACTTTGTTAAACCAACATGAAATATAGTTTAAACCATCACTCTGGTCACTTTATATCTGCAAAATGTCATGTTGTGCTTCAAATAACGACATTGTCAGATTGGGAAAATTTTAAGGTATTATGCTTTTTAATTGTTACAAATAACAAATTAGTAGACAAACCTTCAATGTATTAAGTCTATGCTTGCTTAACTACATTCACATGTAAGTGTTGAAAGTACAGGTCACAGTCAGTGACAGTCATCAACAATACACTAAATGGGTTAACTGTGAAAGAGTATTAAAATTATAATATTGGGAGGATTAAGTGGTTCTATAAATACAATGTACACATGGGTGTCCAGGACTCTTTTAACAGCTTGGCAAATGGCACATTTGCTATTTCCATTTGACAGGAAAAAATAATCACCTGTATGTATATCTGGAGGCCACACATGGTAAAAGATGAGACTTAAGCCTGCTGTCACAGTAACACTTTCATGAAAACGTAGGGACCTCATTTCTTGATAAAACTGTGTCTATGTAAAAAAAAAGAAAGGCAGATCTTTTGTAAACAGCAAATGGCATTTTAATAAAGTATTTTCATTGGTTTTGTATTTATTGTTATAAATAAATTGCTGTAGCACCATGATGGACACTACAGCATTGTCTGTCTTTTTTGAAACAGGAAGACCCCATACAAATGTATGTGAAAAAGACACCAGCACACCACAGGCCAGCAGGAAGACCTTCTTACAGGAGTCCTTCCACCATCCAGGACTTGATCCCACACAGTTAGATTGGACCAGATCAAACAGCTTCAAATTCAACAATACCTCTAAATATTAGGATAGGATATAGGTGCCCCAAGTGAAGACTTGTTTAATAAAAATGCTTGCCTGTTAAGAAGAAAGAATAAGGAAAAAAAACAAATCAAAACAATTACATAAGTACAATTCACCAATATATGGACAAGAAGAACAATAGAAACAGCACTTGATGTTGATCACAAACAGTGTAGAACAAAATTGACAGTAACACGAAAACTACTTTAATATCATACTATCATACAAATACAGCTAAACAACTATTTTTCTGATTGAAATATATTTGAAATAGCATTTAAATGTAAAGGATTGTAACTGCTGACATAAAACTGAATATTTACCGAATGCCCAACAAATCTCTGTCTTGTAAAGCATCAAAGAATAAGCTAAATAAACAGCAAATATGCACACATAGTCACAGCAGTAAACAGTGAAGTCCCATGAAGTCAAATACTAAGAAAACTTATAAAATACAGGTACGTTTTTATGGATGTGATATAAAATAGGTGTATGTGAAAATATGATAAATTAAAAATTGATAGGGTGGGTACATTTGGTCCAACTATGTCACACCTTTTGATAAGTGTGAATTTTTATTGCTAATAGATTGAAGTGTAAAGGGAGGGGATAAACAACATTTTTGCTTTTGAAGAATATGCCTTTGGACGTGTGGGGGGGGGGGGCATTTTGTTTCATATAATGATGAAGTCAATTTATATGTAATTTGTAAAAACACCCATGTTCAAATCATTTTGGTTTGATTTGTAATCATTTGTAATCATTAGACAAAGACACAAGTACACAAACATTGACAAACACATATCCTATTAAAGTCAATGAATGGAAACATTAAAAACCCAACCTAAAGAGCTGTACTGAGGTGTTTGTTTATTTGGTACACATCTGGTTGATATTTACAATTAAAAACTCACAAAATATTGCGCAGGAGTTTAAAAATGATACGACACCGAATTGAGGAGAGTGTCGAATATTGTCAAAGCGTCGCGACTAAACTATTCCAAATATAAGAAGATGTTGAGGCATGAAATACGATCTAATAGAGGGACCCATAACACGGTTTAATTTTATACAAGGGACGTAACTCTGTAAACTCTAACGAACTACATCTATTACTGTGCTGTAAGTTATTGAAAGATATATCATGCTAGTCATAAACTTTTTTATTTTGCATTGTCAATATCTTTTCCTTGATTTGTTAATGAAATTTAACAAATTATACGTAAAATGTTCCAATTAGACTACTAAGCCAACTGATCGCACACAAAAGCCTCAGTTTGTACTGTGTATTTGGTGATATGTCACATCTAATATATGAACATACGCTTGGTTTATAAATACTATGTCCTCTAGATCAATAAAATGTAGAGTACTGTATTGTACTTTATATTAAATTGATTTGAAGTATGTCAACAATTTAAACAGAATTAATTCATTAAACCCTTTTACAGCAACAAATATAGTCACAAAACATACTCCTAACCGCTCACAAATTTGGTGCGACTCGTTTTTCCCCGACCTCATTTTCTTCTGTCTCTACTGATGGACATTTTACATTTGTTTTGTTTAGTATAATACTTGCATTTTTGCGCCTGGGTGCATGACCCTGAGTCCCGGTTGGTCGCCGAGGGCAGCCCAGGAACTTCTGCCAGGAAGGCTTCCAGTGACTTGGAGTGATCAAAATTCAGCCAAAATCGCATATTTAAAGGGCCTCCAGACAGACTATATATATACATCTTGGGATCATAAACGTTTGCCATCACGTTTTAAGCCACAGGTCCGTGGTAGTGGTCAGTAGAGGGCACCCTTGGGCCTACCTGCTCACACCTGGCCTACAATGTACCTGCTCACATCGGAACTTCTGCACAGAGGGCCAGCGGTGACCTGCCAGGGTTAAAATCCAGGCAAAATGGCATATTTATAGAGTCTCCAGACAGGATACACGTGCATGCTTTCATGCACATGTGCCAGCAAAAGTCTGCTCCCAGGCCCGTGGGCACATGCTGACAATCTGCCTGGAACGCACCCGGTCCCCGGTAAAATTGGTCCCAGTGTTCGATACCCACTCTTACCGGCTGTACATGGGAGTCATTGTTTACATTCCAGAAAGGCATGCGAGTTTGCACGTGTGTTAGCTTGCGCTTAGGCGGAGGCCCCTGGGACCAGGTTGGTCGCCGATGGTACCTCTGGGTCTACCTGCCTACATCAGAACTTCTGCCCGGAAGGGTCTAAATTGCCTTTTTAAAAGGCCCCCCACATTGGTTATATATGCATAGAAATATGTTCCAGGCTCTTGTGAGGCTCTTGTGAGTGGGCTTGCACACATGGACCTTGTTGCCCATGCAAAATCGGTCCGGAATGCGTTCTGTGTCCAGTAAAAAAAAGAGCATGCGTTTTTGCAAGTGTGTCAGCTGGCGCCTGGGCACACGCCCCTTGGACCGGGTTGGTCGTCGAAACCTCTTGGCATACCTGCCCACACCGGACCTTCTGTCCGATGGATTACGGCGACCTGCCAGGAGTCAGAATCCAGCCAAATGGCAAATTTAAAGAGTCTCTAGACAGGCTTTATATGCAGGCAGTGTTCGATCACCTCCATTACTCGGCTGTGAATGGGATCATTGTCTGCATGCAAACAGGCCTGCATTTTGCCCGTTTGTCTGAGCCACGTCCAAGTGAAATCATGACGAAGACTAATAATCAGTTCATAATTTTATTTGCATATAAATAAAGTCCATTACAAAAACAAGTACTCGTAAAAAAGGAATATACTTGAATAAAAGTAAACCAAAACACAGACTACAAAATATGCAAGTTATTACAAATATGACAAATATTATGTATTCACATGTAGCAACCCGCAAAAAAAGAAAAAGAACACACGCACGCATGCGCGCGCGAGCACACGCCCCCCCCCCCCACCCCACCCCCTCCAACCTCACACACACACAAACAAAACCACACGCAAACAACAAAAAACGCCGGTTTTACCTTGATGCACACGCAAACTAAATCTAATTTACAGAAGCACAGACAGTGTATGTAAAGAAAAAAAGATGCACCAGAACATATCTCTAATTACGAGTTTGTTTGTTCAACGTTCAGTTGCAGTCTTCATGTTGAACAACATTGCATACATGTATAAAACTATAACAAAACCTGTTCAAACAATGATACAACTTTTAATTGAAAGGCAAGGAATCATATTAACAAAAAACAAATGGTAAATAATAGTCTTGTTTTACTAATTATTTGATAAATAACTTCACCATTATTCTCAAGCAAGACCTGTCGGAACATTATAACCTAAAAAGTTCCAATCCAACTATGTATAACACAACTATAATTTTTTTTAAATATAAAGTGTACTAAAATGCAAATATTGACAGCAGCTAACAATCTACTCTTAGTTATGTTACCATTATACACAACTTAATATCAATATCAAATCAATTTGAATCACCAATTTCCAATAAACAGTAAAGGAGGAGTTGTCTGCTAAAAGTTTTGCTTTAAAATATAACGGCAATAGCTCCAAAATGAAAAATACAACAGCATATTAATATTAATCATATGTGCATGTATGATTGTTAGTTTATTGTTTATTGGGGTTATCGTCACACCAGCAGTATTTCAGTTATCTGGAAACGGTGTCCACTTAAAGCAGCTATTGTGCTGCCTTCACTGTGTATAGCATGCCGTGAACACCTGTCATGATACCACACCCAGTCGCACTATCCTTATACCCTTATATTTTCTGGAACATTAGCAAGGGAGCTATACCACTACTATTATAACGAATTTGATATGTTGCGGCCCGGGATCGAACGCGGGTTTTCCCGTACCTGGAGACGGCGCTCTACCAATTACGCTGCCAGATCCGGTTGATGAATTAAAAAATGATATAATAAATGAGAAGTTACCTGCACAATAAAATATAAATAGACAGACAAACGGACTGACGACCAATGCCAAGCCATATTTCGACCTACGTTGAGCATATAAAAAGGTATTCCACGTAATATACTCCATGACCACCAATCAACATAAGCATAATGGCCAAAGCAAACAAAATGCAAATGTTTTACGAATCTGTAGATTCTTATTTTATTGTCAATAAAAAATTACCAAAAAACTTATTTATTTACAGTTTTCTTTGTTGTACTTTGTACTGTTTATTGTAATATCTACTAGCTTATCCAGACATTTTACTTGAAGGAGTTATGATGCTACCCTAACCAGACATGACACTGGCTCAGTCACAACGCACACGCAGAAACCACAGAAATCTGCCTGCATATTAAAGGAACAAAACAAAACTGTTTTATGCAGAAGAAATTCTGTAGCACAGAGCCCTTGTAAAAACCAATCATTCTTATAAATAACTGTCAATATTTATAATAATTTTGCATCGTCACTAAAATAATACTATAACCCACTAGTTCTTCTCACTGAATACTTAATACCAGTATATGGTAAATGTATATCTATGTTCCCATAACTCGCTCAATGAATTTAAACTCATGTTGATCTGTATTATTTTTACACAGCACTGAGGTATGTTGAATCAAGAATATGTCGGTTTTGATGGCTCTTTAGATCATATTTATAAAATAAGTTAATAAACGTCATATTCACAAACACTTTGACCGTAGTGATGAATTTTGTAACTACACGAATGTCTCGTTCAGACTAACTTGTGGGACATAAACAGTAAATCTTGAGTGGTTAAAGTTATTAAAACTTTGGCTTAATGTTCATCATTTTACAAACCTTTGATGGTAATAGGTGTGCGGTTATGGGTGCAATGTTTTCATGTTCAAAAAATCAACTTTTCAGTTGTTTCCATTGTGCTTGTTTTGTTTTGTTTTTGTATTCATCGCAGTGACGAGTTATGATCATTGGAGTCCTGTTTAATAAGGCCCCTATTCCACGTCTCCGGATCAGTATCAGTATCCGCATTGCGTATCCGGATGAAAATGGAACAAGTTAAATAACGTTGGGGTATTCTTGTCGTCCGTATCAGTATCCAGATAAATTTCGTCCGTAAACAGCGTGCGTATAGAATCGCGATCTCCAATGCTGAGTTGTCGTTCGTTCCTCTCTCAGACAATGTATGAGCCGATGGTAGAGAGTGATAGAATCGCTCAGTGGGCGATTTTATCCGGATGCGGATAAAGACGGCATATAGCAAGATGAAGGGCAAACTAACATCGACGAAATCTATAGAACAAATAATTGAAATGGTCAGGGATTTCCCGGAACTCTATGACCAAAAAAGGGCCACATAAAGATGCAAATGTCACCGGGACTATTTGGTAAAGATGGAAGATGTTTCGAGTATTTTTATGTTAATATTTTTATTCACAAACATAACCAAAGCTCTACTTTCTTGTATCTTTTAATAGACTTGTTAGTATTAAATTGATAAGACCATGGTAAACTGCTTTATGTTGTTGTAAATAAAAATATACACTGTAGGCTAATAGTTGTGAACATAATGTTTTGCGGCGTGTTATAATGGCCCGTTCCCACCACCTGTGTCTTCTTTTGGAGCGAACTTTTCTGGCATGAAACAGAGCAGCCCCAATTATTTATTTTTAATTATTCTTCCTCAACTGACATGTTTTCTTTTCAAAATACGTTCACAAAAGAAAGATACGCTGTACGTATACGGACACCAGGAATAGGGTCTCCGCATTGAAATCTTCCGGATACTGATACGGATCCTGATCCGGATACTGAAACGTGGAATAGCGGTCTAATCCTTGTTATCTCCCTTGGTAGAGTTATCGTTTGTTTTTCGTTCAACTCCCGGTCGGCAAAAAAAAAAAAAAAAAAAAAAAAAAAAACACCAACAAGACGGTGTATGAGGACAATGAAATCGGTGATCTGTGCAAATTTTCAAAACTATCAGTGCCTTAACTTAAAGACTTTCTTAGAGAAGGAGGGGCGCGTGTATCAGGGAATCGCCCGTAACTTAAAATACGCGCTAGAGCGATAGAAAAGCTTGTTATATGGACATTGACTGAAATTAAATTGGACGACGAACAAGACAGCATCAAACGCGAAGGAGAGTTGTTTGTAACGCCATTTGGAGAGAATCTTCCAATCTTGGCAATCTAGGACTATTATCAGCATCCTGAAACCAAAATAAAACATGCAATTAGGCATATTTTTACAACTTTGACCAAGTAAAATGAATATCAACTCTTGTATTAGCAGCTGCAACAGTATATTTTTATACAACGCTTTAAACTCCAGATAAGAATTATATTGAGTTGAGTAAAAACTCCATAAGACAATAACAATCAAGTAAATGAATTTTAATGTTTTGTTTAAAATAAATGAATAAAACATACATGTGCATTTTCACCCTTTATTTTTGAAACTGCTCGAATAGGGTCTACTGCATTTACATAGTGAAGAAAGTGCTTTGTTGGTTAAATACAGTAACATTTCATTGTACTACTGATTCAGCCATAAACATACTTATGTAAATGAGATTTTCTGGGTGTATCTGCTACGTCTAGAAGTGAAATATATATATTATTTTGTCTTTTTAATGACTAAAATACACAGATACGCCCCTTATCTGGATCCAGTTCAAACTAAAGTGTATGATAAATACATTTATTAAGTTAATCGTGTCACTTTATAGCCAGTAAATAAATGTTAGTGGCTGAAATTCCAAACCACAGGCATAGTTTGGAAATATTTAGATAAATTGGTACAGTGTGTTGTTGAGAAAAAAAAGGGCTCAAAATAGAAAGTGGGGCAATACTATGATTCTCCCTCCCTAAGGAAAACGCATTTCAAAAATAGCATTACTAGTATTCCATATCACACATATGTTCATACTGCAGTTTTAGTTTTGCAGTTGCACCAAAACTACCCCTAAACAAAACGGTAAATCTTTCTCCAAATCCATAAAATAGTGCATGTTTTAACTTTAAAATAGGAGAACGGGCTGAGCATGATCTTTTTTTAAACAGTTTTTCTTTTTGTTCTAATATACAAATACAGACATAACATGTCAGTATATAGTTGACACAATCTTGTCTCTCCAACGATATTCTGGAGCTTTATCATTAAATAAGGCGATGATAGATGAAGAAGAAATTAAAGTGTTCAAAGTTCGCATTTTCCATCATGGATCAAACTGGACTTTTTGAATACTTACTTACAAATGTAAGTATTGTGTACGTGAGTGTGTAAGAGTGGATCTATAAATTGCTTAAAAAAATAAAAGATTGAAAAACTAAGTAAAAAGTGTTCCTTGAGATACCGTCTTGCACAAGACTTCACGTAACACGCAGTGAAACCGACGTATTTCCCACTGCGCCACTGTTTGCCAGTTTGTCAGTCTGCGCCTGAGCCCAGGCCCCTGGGACCCAGATGGTTGTCGGGGGCAATAACCTGACCGCACCGGAAGTTCTGCCTAAATGCGTCCCGGTGACGTGTCAAAGGCCAAAACCCAGCCCAAATGGCATATTTAATAGGTCTCCACTCCACATAGGTGATATATGCATGCATATACGCCCGTTTGTCAGCACGAACCTGAGCTCAGGTCCCTTGGACCAAATAGGCGGTCGAGGGCATGCATGGACCTGGTCTTCCATGCAAAAAAAGAGAGAAAAATGCCCGGAAGGCGTCCGGTGTCCGATAAAACAGAGCCGAAAGTTCGAGCTCCGTGTATGTTTTCATGAAAATAAATGTATGCGTGTTTGTCAGTCTGTGCCTGAGCCCGGGCCCCTGGGACCATGTTGGGCTTAGAGAGAAATCCGTAACCTACCTGGCCACACCGGAAGTTCTGCCTACATACGTTCCGGTGACGTGTCAGAGACAAAAATCTCAGCCCAAATGGACTATTTAAAGGGGTTTTCTTCATCTTTGTACATACTAGACATGCATGCGTTTTTGCCAGTTTGTCAGTCTGCGCCTGAACCCAGGACAGTTGGGTGTCAGGGGTGGGGGTGGGTGAGTGGACGGGGGGGGGGGGGGCGGGGTCTACAGTTATGGCTCTACCTGAACACATCGGCAGATCTGCCTAGATGCGTTCCGGTGACGTGTCAGAGGCCATAAACCCAGCCCAAATGACTTATTTAATAGGTCTCCACATAGGCTATATATGCATGCATGCACGCCCGATTGTCAGAACGCACCTTGGCTCAGGTCCCTGGGATCATATAGGCTGTCCAGTGCACGCATGGACCAGATTTCCTATGCAAAAGAGAACAATGACTACAAGTTCTTCTTGTAATGGCTAATCAATTGCAAAACTCGTTGGAAAGCAAGCAAGTCTCCAGCTAAAATTTAAAGGATACAAGAAAGCGAAAGTCGACAGCCCTACAAAATTATGTATGACATAGATTAAGTTACTGTAATAAAGTATGCATTTATTTGGCAAAGCATTTTAAGTTTGAATTAAATTTGGACAAATACATGTACCTCTTATTAACATCCCTTTCCTTGTTTAATGCATACCATACTGAGCATTCATACGTTCTTGTTATGCTGCACAATACTCTGATTTGCAGAATAGCACACGCATGTAGGGCCTGCGAAGAAACCCCTAAAAAGGGCCCTTTTGTCTGTTTTGTTTTGTTTGTGGCTTCAGTCAGGCCACCGGAAGAGCTTCGGGTAAATCTTGTGATGTGGGCACGTATGCCTAGGAATGGTACCAAGAACAAATCCGGCCGTAGGGCTATGGGCCCATGCCCATGATGACAATCATGAAAAAAGCGCATGTATTTTTTTAGTGTTTTTTTTTTTTTGCATGTAAAAATGATTTCGACTTATAGCCGGGTAAGAATGGCGTCGAATTTTAGGACTTGTATTACCATGTGACACGTGAACCAGGTCAATGTGTGTCCACAGCAGCTGCTATGCTCCCATGACAACTGTGCGTAATCCACAGCATGCATGCACTCATGCAAAGTCCCCTTAGATTGGTCCTTTTGGTTGGGGTTCTTATTGGCGACGCGCTGGAACGCGACACCTATATTATGGAATGCTCACTGAAATTTGCACATGTGGAAAGTTTGTTTTGCGGACTTTCTTAACCTGATCAATACGGGTCCTAATTCGGTAAACGGTGTTCTATTTTATGTTTTTATTTTTATACTTATTTTTGTGTGTCTCTAACTTTCAAAATAACTGAAAATAAACAGTAAGATACTGAAAAAACATACTACGTTCGAGAAAAATACTGTTTGAACAATACTTATTTGTGTAAAGTGAGGCTGCTGCATTTTCTGCCTTTACACTTTAGTTTTATAGTTAATTAAAATATTTTTGCATTTTTATTCTACAAATGTAACATCTTAGAAAACCTATTAAATGGTGTTGGGTTTGCTTTTTATTTTGTTTGAAACCATTCTATGGTCTCAGGAATAGAAAGTTACATGTATAAAGGATTTTTCCCCGAAAGATTATAGTATACTGAAAACTTTCAAATAAAAACCATAACGTTTCAAGTGTCTTTGTTACTTTCTCTCATATTGCTTTAATCTCTTTACAACTCCAACTGATTGCGTCGCCTTTAATGCTGCGCATCGACGACTTTTCTTGTAGTCTCTGGCAGGACTATCCCGGGCAGATCTTCCAAATCTGGCAGGTGGGCGCCACGGTGCAGTAGACAAATATCCCGGTCTCAGGGGCCAGGGCCTCGGCCTAGGCGAAGGATGGAACAGTTTTTCTATCAACAGCATGCAAATATAATAAATACACATTTCTACGAACTCAACTGCAAAAGTAGTTAGACCTCTAGCAGATCTGGGTCTGCACTGTTTGCCTTGAATAAATTTGATACCTCATAACGATGATGATAATTATTATGATGATGATTGAAGTATAAAGGTCTCTTTTCTATTTCTCTCATTTTTTTCATTTTAAATAATGGTAAAATACGATATACATATATGCATGTTGAATGAGGATACTTTTGGCTATTTTATTGTAAGTTCATAAATGTTTTTTTTTTAAATTGAAGACTTTTAGAAAGTGTGTTCATGAGTAAGTTTGTAATATCTTGTGTTCAGTTCTGTTCTATTACGTACCACAGCATGTGTTCGTGGCCACGTATGTTAATAAGCCTACACAGTAACTTGTGTCACTTGCTTATCAAAATACCGTACATGGATATGGCCTAACAGTAAGTTCTCGGGGACAGACCTGTGATTTTACCGTAGATGAAGGTGTTGACTGTTGTGTGTTTCTTTTTTTTGTGTGTGTTTTTTTAAATGCCAGTCACGCGGAATGAGTATTGTTTTTGAGTTCTAAAATTTAATAAATGCGTTTTGGTGTGTCTCAAAACTAAAAAATTAATGATTCTTTTTACTGTTTTATTATATTGAATATATATATATATATATATATATATATATATATATATATATATATATATATATATATATATATATATATATATATATATATATATATTACAGATATTATCTCTGTTTACCTGACCTGGTAGCGCAATCGGTAGAGCGAGGGCCGCGATAAGTCGTTAAAAACATTAGTCGTATAGCTCCCTTGCTAACGCTCAAGCAAATATAAGGGTATTTGCAAAACTGGTTGGCCCGGTGTCAGGATAATGTGACTGGGCATGATAGCATGCTATACACAATGAAGGCAGCACTATATCTGCTTAAAGCGACACCGTCGCTAGATAACCTAAATACTGTTGGTGGGAAGATAAACCCAATAAACAATATTAACTGTTTATAACGGCGCTTGCGCTGTGTCTTCCCCATCTTTATCCACCCCTGGTCAAAATAAGTTTGTCACGGCCTGTGAGGTAACCCGTGGTGCATAAGATTTTTAATCCGGGTTCGTCGCTTCTAGCCACGACATCAATGAGAGATATTAATGAATAGTCTCCCCAGAATAATCCCTAAATACAAGTAGGTCCTTTCATTTGTTTTACTCGGGTTTTATGCTTGTGCTCTTTGGAGTGTATGTTGACTTGTCTGCTTTTCTTGTGATACCCAGCTTAACCATCATCATCAAACACTTTCATTTTCTTTTTTTAATAATAAATTTCTATAAGAATGTAAATGAATTTTAAGCTTATATTTATACAAAAGTAAGAAATTTCACTGTTTTAATTGAGATATCTACAAAAGAATAGGTGATAAAGTCCAAGAATTTCAACTATAAGGACCTACCTACTGTTTGGAATACCTCGGATATTATCTAACAGGGGAGACAATTTCCATTTCAGCAATGTACCCCATTAATCCGGGTTCCCCGCTTTTAGCCACGCCAACAATCAATCCGGGTTCCCCGCTTCTAGCCACGCCAACAATCAATCCGGTTTTCCCGCTTCTAACACGCCAACAATCTGACCGCAGTATCTACTTCAACGTTGAGTTATTCACGCCTTTCGACCTTCGCATACCAATTTTGGTTAAATTCAACAATGTTTAGTTGAACACAAATTAAAAGAACGGAGCGGCTTGTAAAAAAGTGAGTACTAGTACTATTTATTATACATTTATATTTTGAATAATGCCATTTTACAAACAGCGCTACTTGTTTGGTCTTCCCAGACCACATGGATTCCCATATTTTATCTAGCCATATATACATTATATATAAATATATACGTATATTATGAATCCCAGTAAAATATTTCTGGTCAATCTAAGATAAGTGAGAACGTCGCCATATTGACCATGTACTTATTGGCGGCGAACTTTTATCGCAAATGTCTTGGTGGAACCACCGGATGTGCACCGCAGGTCAGCTGGAAGACCATGCCATTTTAAGACCTGCGCCTAAACGGGGTTCGAACCTCACGGTGGGAGGAGAAGTGACAAGAAGGAGTTGCAAATCGGCGACTCTACCACTACCCCAAGTGCGCACCCTTGTTATGCTGATAATAAAAGTGATAAGACATAAACGGGACTATATGTATTCTGCATATTTGTCACGTTTTGTTGGGTTTAGTTTTTATATATAGGCAATAAATATTTGTATAAAGAATAATTTTATCTGTATTTATATCATTGAATAAATCATTATAATGACTTTAAGCCCATAATACATTGGGCACCTATTTCAATAGTTATATTCAAAGTCGTTAAAAATGGTGGTGGTATAGCTCCCTTGCTAACGCTCAAGCAAATATAAGGGTTGTTCCACGACTGGTTGGCCCGGTGTTAGGATAATGTGACTGGGTGTGGTATCATGCCAGGTGTTCGTGGCATGCTAAACACAGTGAAGGCAGCACTATATCTGCTTCAAGTGGACACCGTCTCCAGATAACTGAAATACTGCTGGTGGGACGATAAACCCAATAAACAAACAATAGTTATATGACTTGGTAATGTTTACCTTAATATAATAAACTGCACGTAATATGTTTTTCCGGCGTAGCTGTCTAACCTCACGTTTGACCTAAGAGATGCCGACGCATAGACAGTTTGAATGTATATCAAAACGGCCCACATTCGAAGAATTTACCCATTGTGTCAATATACTCATGTCAATAAAAACAAATTAACCAACGACCGATAAACACACTTTGTGATTTAATCTAATACTACCACTGTAGGCTATGTTTTTGGCAAGTGTACCGGCATTCAGAACTCTTCGACGATGACCGCCTTATCACTACAATAAAGTGGCGTGTAAAAAGAAAAGTTACTTGCGTTGTTAAAGCTTCACAGAAATTAAACGTCTTTGGGTATAATAATGTATAGTGTTGGTTTTTTTTCTTCTCATTATTCAATATTTAAAGAGAAGCAACTCTGTCAGGATTTAAAATTAAGCTATATACAAGTTATTTCCCATTGACCACTAACCAAAAAAAACAAAAAACATTCGCATCATCTTCTGCTCTTTCTTTCTGTACACGTTCTGAAAGTAAAATAGCCGAGGTGGTCCAAATGATAAAAAACATAATGCACGAGCTCATTGCTGCCAAATACTCCCTAATGATTAAAGTAATAAATTCACTGATTCTACAGAAAACGTACATCTATTGTCCCTGTTGTATTTTGTTTTATAAACAAATAGTTTTTTGTTCTAAATGCAGTTTTAGTAAACATTTAAGTAATCTAACCCTTTTTCAAGTACTAATACAATATTAAACTCCATACTTTCAAAAGAAAAAATAACTAATCTTATTGGTCACACAATGTTTATCATTGTTAATGCCGTGTCCCGCTGTCACCCTTATAGTTGTTCACTTCTCCTCAAAAAATTATAGCTTAAATAGTTATCACATATTTCATACAATATGCCAGATAAAAACTAACTTACTCATTAGAAGCAAGAATTTACAAAAAAATT
Organism: Sinonovacula constricta; assembly: GCA_007844125.1. Lineage (NCBI taxonomy): Eukaryota > Metazoa > Mollusca > Bivalvia > Cardiida > Solecurtidae > Sinonovacula > Sinonovacula constricta. The sequence continues at coordinate 16,934,589 of CM017559.1, forward strand.
AAAAAAATCCATGAACAAAATAATGAAATTCGCCTGTCCCGTCAGTTCATGTAATTACCGTTACGTGCGTTTTTTTACGCGAATTTGATGCTGGGTAACCTTCAAGCTCTTCAAATGTTTTTTTCAAAGTCACAAAGGCGCGAACTTTAAATCGACGCTTGATTTTTTTTAACCATGTCAATCATCTATAAACCAAGAATCGGTATGTATGTACTTATTTTGAGTATATCTTAAAATTGTCAATACCGTTCATTATCTGTAAACCACAGAAACACTTTTACCTTTCTTGTTTCTCAACGTTTCGCAGACAGAATGTGTATGTTTCATAATGTACCACATGGCTCCCTTTTAGTACACAGTGGGCACCATACAGGGAATTTTATGTTACGGTCATCATTACCGTTCTTAAGACTTTGTAACGGTATTGACTGTTCCGTAACGGTAATGAGTTCAACATCATAATTCTGCAGTTTATTGTAGATTTAGATATTTTTGTTTTTAAAACTAAGTTTATTAATATTAAAACATTTCTATGTACTTTTTTACAGGAGCAAAATGGTGACTTCATCAGGGGCTATAGATCTACATTGGTTAAAGGTGAAATTAGCACGCAAACACTACTAGGTTGGCAGGGTGTCTTCATTTTTTTTTAAAAAGGAATGTGTATGGAACAATGCCGTCTTCAGCAAAGGAAAGAATGGCTAGGTAAAAATTGTGAAATAACTGAACTTATTATACATTGTATTATCTGCAAAATGCAGTATGATTTAACGAGAACACTCGGCAACATATATTGTATTCAGTATGTATGCTTACTTTTATTTGATATAAATTTTACAAATTTTAAACTTATTTACAGACTATAGATATATTCACTTTTAAATTTAATTTAAACAAAATTGAATATTTTTTTAAAAGCTACTTCAACATATCTTCACTTGTCGTTGCCATATTTGCTTTCATTTTTATAATAGAGCATATTATTGATCAATTAAACAAACAACAAAAATCTATTTTACAAAAAAACTAAAATAACAAGATTACATTTACAAATACATTTACAAAGCATATAATACATGCGCATATGCACGCCAAATAAACCACACACGCACACATACACACATTTATATATAGATAAAATAAAAGAACAACTCATTCTTTTCAATAATTTTAATATAAATAAAAAATATCTCTGCCCGTAAAGGTATAGGCAGCGAAAACGTGACAACCCAGCTGCACATGAAGCGTATAAAGAAAATGAAAGAGAGAGAAATAAGGAGCGAAAAAAGCAAGGAAAACTAAAGAGTGTATCAGAAATGACACCAAGAGAACTAAGAACATCGAGTAGAATATGGAGACATCATTCCAGGTCATTCAGAGAAAAGCAGAAAGCCTTTTGGTAATGTGCTGACTCCACCAACATCTCCTATAAATTCTATTTCACCGCAGCGTGTCGGCGCTAACGATCTACCTGTAAACGCGATATCCCCCAGTAAAACCTTGGGAGACATAATTGCCCCAAATAATGCTGGCCTAATTATCAATAAAAAGGCAACTTACTTACATCCTGCTACAGGACATTAATAATCTCTTGACCTTTCTTTATATCACCCTTCTATATAGTTTGATTATAGCTAGGATGTGCATGATTATTTATGTGTAAGTGATCACATTCCCATAATACTTAACAACGAATTTTTAAACCTAATTTACAATAATACTTACTGGAGGATGGACAGAGTGAATTGGAAATTATTTTCAATGTATTGCATCGAAAAATTGACTATTTCAACATTTGGGATTGCTGATGAAAAAATACATTCATTCTAAAAATTATTCATATCATAGCAGAAAAGTGTATACCTGAGACCACGACAAAGTCAAAGCGTAACAAACCTAGGTTTAATGATGAAGCGGCACGTAGAGCGGCACTTAAAATGTAATATTCGTCCCTCTAGTGCTGATTTAAATAATGTCCAAAATGAAACGACAAAGAGCAGGTGAATCATTAAACAAGCCAAAAAGAACATCTTGACAGAGAATTGTTTCAAATATAACTAGTAAAACATCCATTAAAATGTTTGGTCAGCCATTATAAACATTAGCGGGAAGTTCTTCAGCAACAGGTAATCAATTAAAATATAATGAGTCAAAAATAACAAACAAAAAAGACATTTTAGACACACTTTCTTAAAGTTTTGAATAGAAAATCGTCTTCCGAAAATTACTCTTAAAGAATTTCAAAATGTGTAGAATCGGGTTGAAAAGAATAAATCAATTTTAAATCGAACAGTAATGAAAATTACAACCAACTATTTTCTTTCATAAGACTTAGGGAAGCACTGAATGAATTCCGTGGTACCACTGCTGGACCAGATGATATTCACTATCTTTTTTTTTGAAACACCTGCCGCATACATCATTAAATTTATTTTTCTCTATTTTTAATGAAATTTGGTTTTCGGGAGAAGTACCAAATTCATGAAAAAATGCCTTCGACATTCCAATACCTAAACAAGGAAAGGATCAAACAGACCCTTTAAGTTACAGGCCGCTTGCTTTTACAATAGGTAAATAAGAAAAGGTCCTTTCAAAATTTTCAGATATTTAAATTTTATCTACCAGTAAACAAAGGCAAACAAGGTAAATGTAAATGTGACAAAAAGACAGAGGCGAGACATAACACACATAAAGAAAAACCATCAGTTACCGCCTTGGAACGGTCAATCGGCAAAATGGCCGACTGGGGTGATTAAACCTGGTTTGTGGAGCGCTCCAACCTCGCACTTCCTGAAGGTTTTTCTATCAAACAAACAGTATAAATAACAATATCCCGTCAAAGTGAAACAACTAACAGTAAGCACCTGTTTCGGGAGTTAAAACAGATACAATGAACTTATATACATACATAATATCTAGTAATAAAATAAACTATCAACATATGTACCGTATGTACAGTAGATAAATGCATCGGCAAGAAAAAATTGCAATTGACAGATTAGAGTGAAATAAAACTGCCCAAGCGCTGATAAATTATAAGCAGGTAAATAAGAAAAGGTCCTATCAAAATTTTCACAAATATTTAAATTTTATCTACCTGCAGACCAAGGCAGACAATGTAAATGTGACAAAAAACACAGAGACGAGACATAACACACAAAAAGAAAAACCATCAGTTACCGCCTTGGAACGGTCAGTCGGCAAAAGGGCCAACTGGGGTGCTTAACAAATAAAACAGTCCAAGCGCTGATAAGTTATAAGAACAAATAAAACAGTCCAAGCGCTGATATATAATAAGATCAATTTAAATGTGGCATACAATGCCATGACATCATATGCCAAAAGTGCCAAGTCAAAAGTTAAATGTAAAAAAAGAAAACCAAGAAAACCTCGAATTTTAGAAAACAACCTACCAACAAAATAAAATGTAGTATTATTAAGCGTTAATAAGTTAAAAAAAAAAACATATCATAAAAAGCCGAGGATTTATCCGCCGTTGGCATATTATATATAATAAAGGTACTAAAATCCCGATGTTATACCTACTGTGCAATTTCACGTAAAGGGTATTGAGACTTCTCAAGTTGTCTCACCTATATAGGGCACGACTGGAGAGATGAAGAGACAAGATTTCCAACAGTAACTGTCCAATTATGGCTTTAAGTCACTGTTTTCATATAGTCTCAACGACCTGTCCGGTCATCGTGTAATTTAAAAGCAATGCAAGTTCTTGACTGTAAAAGGGTCAATTGCAGGCAATGCAGTACAACGAAGGATTACCGAGTTGTAACCGTCTGCAATACATTTTCTGATAAGTTTTGTAAAGTGGTCAGAAAAGTTATTGAGAACCTTGATTTTCTTTAACTTGTATAAAACATTTCCATAAAATGCAGGATACAAGTTGTATTTATAAAACGTTAGAACGGATGATAATAAATAGTCTCGTTTGGTATCTTGAATCAAATAATTTATTAACAGAATTTCAAAGTGGATTCAGACACCAACGCAGTACACTCGATCATCTAGTTTGATTTGAAACTTTTAAAAGTGATGCCTTTTCAAGAAAGCCACCTTGTAGCGATGTTCTTTGACCATGAAAAGGCATATGATGCTACATGGAAACATGGGATTTTAAAAGATTTAGGTCTAAAGACCATGGTCTCAAGGGTCGTTTACCCACATTTATTGCCAACCTTCTTTCTGATAGAAAAGTTCAAGTTAAAATTGGGTTTACTTTGTGTTCTGTTCATAAACAGGAACAAAGTGTCCGTCAGGGTAGTATATTGTCAGCTGCTTTCTTTACCATCAAAATAAATAACAATGTATGGAGTCCATTGTTCGCTCTATGTCAAAGATATTCTTAATGTCACAACAAATTGCAAACTTGGAGTAACAACAATGGTTTTAAATCTACCACAAAAAGAAACTGCATACATTTCTGCCAGAAAGAACTTAACACAACGATCCCGAAATAATTCTTAATAACATTCGTATTCCCATCGTCAAGGAAACTAAATCTTTTGGTGTCATATTTGACAGCAAATTATCGTTTATACCTCATATTAAATATGTAAAAACCGAACGTCTTATTTCTCATAATATGTTAAAATTTTTATCACATACTGGCTGGGGAGCTGATAGAAATATTTTATTACAACTTTATAAATCACTGGTAGGATCGGAATTAAATGATGGCAGCATTCTTTACGGCTCGGCCAGGAGATCATATCTCCAGTTGCTAGACTTTGTCCACAACCAGGCACTAATTCTGGCATTTAAATCCTTCAGGACACGTGTAGAGAGCCTTCACACTGAAGCTAATGAGCCATCATTATACCTTCGACGAGAGAAACTTGCTCTTCAGTTCATAACACAGTTAAATTTAACCCTAAAAATCTAGCACAAAGTGCTATTTTCAATCCTAAATACGAACACATGTACGGGCGTAAACAAAAGGCAATGAAACCTTTTGGTTTGCGAATGTTAGAAATCATACAATCATCACACGTTAATTTAAATCAAGTTATCGATAATAATGTATTGGAATTTTCACCATGGTAGTTAAAAACTCCCACTGCTGGATTTAACTCTTTGTACAAATAATAAATATTATCAAAAACAGACCTTCTCGTACTACATTCAAATTTTATCGAACAGCGAAACAAGAAATACCCCAACTACCTCGAAATATATACTGATGGCTAAAAAGCAGATTCATATGTCGGCTGTGCATCCATAAGAAAAAATATTGTATAATAAAAATTTCAGGCTGTTAACCTTTCTATTGACTTTATTTCAGATCATCCTGGCGATAAAAAATATAGTGTTTACTGACTCTTTGTCAGTATTACAGTCTATTAAACATTTTTATACCTTAATTAAGTTTCTTTAAACAAGAGTATTGTTTTTTATGGCTACCTAGTCATGTATACATAAAAGGAAAGGAGGATGCAGATAAAAGTGCAAATTCTGGTTCAGTCCTTACTAATGACAGAACATGACCAACAAAGACAAACATAGATCAACAGTTCCGGAAATTTTCTTAAGTATTAAAGGGTACATTATTGTGAATTAAGAATATTTTATGGATGGTTGATTTAGATGATGATGCATATATTAGAACAGGACCTGTTTATATACTAAAGTGTTTTGTTAATTAATAATGTACATGTTGGTCAAGGTAAAAGATTGTCAAGGCTCAAAGATGCAAATGCATTGCAACTTTCTTCTGTTGAATGCTCTGTTAACATTCTTGTTCTACATTACTTTCCAGCGACTTTGATGTTCCGCATGAACCTTTCCCTGTTTATCAGGTTATCACGCCTGCAAACACCGCCCGACTGAACAAGATTGCTTGCACACTGTGCATGTACGACTTTAAATGACGACATTGCCGATTCATTTACGGTAATCGTAAGGAAATCGGCGATTGGTTTGATTTTTACAAACTGATACCGGATTATAAGTTGTTGAGTAAAAAACTTTAAGTATCTTCACGGGTTTCTACTGTCGGAGATGCGTTCCGAAGTGTACCTTGACAAAAGGTTAATAGTTTATTAAATTGACTCTGAAAATGCAAACCTTCATCTACATAACTTTGTTCTTCAGAACGGCTTTATATCCTTCCATAAATATGACGAAAGATGCTAACACATACTTCCCTTTGAGTTGAATTGCAGTTAGATTATATTTGTAGCTCCGTTTTCTATCGATCGTCTTTTGCATATACAAAATGTATTAAGAATTATAATAATAATATATGACAATATTTATAATATATAAAAATAATAAAACAATCTTGATATATATATTCTTATTCATGATCACAACAATGTTACTTGTGCAGTGTGGCGGTCGTAAAAAATCTCCCCGTGCATGTAATCTATGTTGTCATTTAATTAATCCTATAAGGATTGTTACGTGTATTTCCTTTGATGAACATTGGACTTTGGTTCTTCAATTCCATCTTCACATGAACAGGATGCTACAACCATTTATTCGTCTCTGGTCATGTTTGTTCATGATTCAGAAAGTTAATTTTATTTGTGGTCAACCATTTTTGTGTTGTTTTTCAAATCGAAATAATACCATATTCCTTTTCTGAACACTATGTAGACATTATTTTTCGATGACGTCACTACTTTCGTCATAACGTATAGAAAATATTAGCACATGGACATTTTGATTTCAAATAGATCGTTTTTCTTTTCGTTGCTTGCATTTGAGAAACTCGTCAGGAAGTGCGAGGTTAGAGCTCTGTAAACCCGGTTTAAGCACCCCAGTCGGTCAATATTACCGACTGACCGTTCCAAGGCGGTAAATGTCGGGTTTGCTCTTTTCCTTAAATGACTCATCACAAATGTGTTCTTACTTTTCGCTTGGCTTGCATGTGAAATACCTTTGTTCTGTGCCTTTTCGGAGTTTGGTATATGTTGCAATACTCATAGGACTTTGTCATATATTCTTATCTTAGTGCATTTTTTCAGCAAACAGCCATTGCAGTATCGTCTGATATTATGCTTACCAAGCATAATAAGTGTTTCCTTATAAACACATACCGAATTACTATAGGAGCCATCAATAAATGGTGTAACAATCAAAGTAGTACTGATTTGTCGCGAAGGATTTATTAGATGTTGGACGAAATACAACTGTCAGTAATTATTGAAGAACAAACGAAATATATTTAAGTCTTTTCAAATTTAGATCTTGTCCCTAAACTATTCATTGGAGTTTTCGGCACTACAACTAAGCAAACCGTTTATTAAAACTTGGACCAAAATATAACAGTTTGTGCACACATCGTCATACTTCCGTCGTGTTCAAGTACACTGTTCATTCGGATTTTAGAATAAAAAAAGATAACTACAATTGCCAAAGCATATAATAGATGGGTTTAATGTTTAAAACAGCAGCATTTCTTGCCAAAAAAAACTGCACACATTGTTAAGTACTATTGCTACTCATGGTGCTTCTTACAGACGCAGATCACCAAAGTATAAAGTTACTCCCAACTTTGCAATTAATCTCAACTTTTGTCTTTTAAGCAACTTGATACATAATTCTTTTAATTTGGGGTATTGCTAAAAACGGAGTAGAACTGTTACCACTGTTTGCGTTTATATTTTGCTAGGATATAACTATTTAACTTTATTCTTTGTCAGAATAAATCTCGAAGCTCAATTTATTCTCACAAAAATGTCCTTATTATAAAAACGAAATTATTGTTTAATAATGTTTTAACCATTTTGTCATGACCTGACTTTAATTACACACCAAATGTTTGTGTGGGGGAAAGTACATTAACAAGTGCATGGTTGAAAACATTAGGATCATGAGGTGGGCACTATTTCTTCAAAGCTACAGCCTCGCCATAAAAGCCAATAAAGCGTTCTGAAAACGCGTGTGCTTGTTATTGGAGCAGACAGAAACAAAATTTTCTGTGTTTTGAGAAAAGGGTAAATGTTTTCTAAAAGAAGGACCATCTTGTCAGAAGTTTAATGCAAATAACGTATCTGCTATATACTGTACCAAAACTTAATATCAGCGCATGAAAACATACCACTATTTAAGTATCAGCGAATCTTTTCAACGTGCAATGAGATCGTGTCTGCACTAAGACACGCGCAGACACGACAAACAACATTACTCAACATTGACCTCGCCACGTTGTCATCATGTTATATGGAATTCATATTGTTTGGTTTCATGTTTAATCACTTTTTGTTTTCTTATGTTTGTTTTAGGTGGTAAATGTTTTTTTTCAGAAGTTTCTGCAATATAAGTAGAGCAACTGGTGTCGAGCACATGTTTGTAAACATGATGCTCATCTTAACCCTTTGAACTCAATGCCGGGTAGGTAATTGTAGTCATTTAAAGGAAAGTCACGTACGCCTTAGTGCCAGGACCGGTTTCTTCAGTCAAGGTGGTGCCTAGAGCGGTAGATTCGAACATTGTAGTTCAAGAGTTATCTGCCCGAGCTCAACTAGAGTTTCTTAAGTCAAGGTAGTGCGAAAACGGTAGATTCGAACATTATAGTTTATATACGCGACATGCTTAGGAGTAGGAATGTACTTAGTTAGAATAAAGATAACATGCCACCAGTGTACATGGTAGTTAAATACAAAATAAAGATAATATACCACCATATATGTTATAAGCTGTCACTATGTTGCCGGCTTTATTATTCATAATCCGTGTTAGTATGTTACAGTAGAGAATCATGGTTAGTGGGTTTAGGCTGAATTAAGAATCAATCGTGCCCTAGGAAAATCAGAATTATTGCAGAAAAAGCAATCATAAAAATAAAATTAATCTTAACATGTTCTTTTTTGTTATTTTACAGTGCTTAAATGCAAAATTAGTACGTGCTTATCTTTATAAACACTTATTATATTAAGGAAATCTTCAATATGATTAAAAAGTAAAACATGTCATATATAGCATGCACATTTTTCCCTTAATGACAGCCTTATAAATAAAAAAGGGTTAAAGACATCATGTGTTAAACTAACCCTATGACCTAAGGTACTTGTCCCTGTGTCATCCTTCTACTCCTAAGGACTATAAGCACAGGCTCAGGTTGAGAAAGAGGTGGGGCCTCTGACTCCATTGTCCCTTCATGATGCTCAATCCCTACAGACTTCGACGCATCCTGGGTCTTATGAGGCGTCAGGTGGGGGTGGGTAGGGGGTAGTAAGTACTTAGTCCTGGGATGAGGGGTCCAAGACACTTGTGTAGCGTGGTGGGGGATACATACATATATAAAGGTCCAGGTCAACAGGCCATCTTATATTTTCTTCCGATTTCATTATTTTTTTAAAGCTCCACAAATTCAATACACAAACTTACAGCCATGGCGATAAGATTGCCGTGCATTTTAGCACAATCCAGGGAAATATTGTGTGACATATCCTGTAAAACCAACTTCCTAAAGTCAACTTGTACATATATTGGCTAAATAGTGACAATAGTTTGAATATATTAGGATAGAAGTCGAAGTTGTATTTTGTGCGTTTGAAAGTATTTTAGCAACATGATTTTGGTAAATATTTCAATGTCTAGCATTGTTTGACAAATCATCTGCCTCGCAGCAAGTCACCTTGAAGACCTTCCCACATTGTGTCCTTAACAATAATCTAGACTACAGTCCACCTCTTTTATAACAGCAAGCACCGTATTTAAACAAATAATGACACTAACATTCCATTTCATTAAAATCATAAAGAATACAAATTAGACTTGGTGCTGACAATGCGCAAAAATATTTTTTTTTCATTGAAAATCCTAACTCGCACGACATATGGAAACCCGCTCTTTAAAAAGTCATGATACTAACACCCATGTCTTAGAAATTGATAAACTAGAGTACCACAAGGTCGAGCCAATCGTCAAGTGCACATTAATATGATTCATCTATGAAAAAAAAATAATCCCAAAAAGTGCACATTTGCAGAAGTTGCAATATTTTTTTCAACACTCATGCAAAACCTCTTTGCTATTATCATGAGCAAACTGTACGTTATCTTTGTCTGCCAATATTGCATCCATGAGGAACATTTTAACATTTATATTTCTTATATGAATTTTATTTTTATTCCCATAACCATCCATGAATGCCTAAATTAACTATGTTAAAGAAAGGTACAACCGAAGCCGATAAACAGACTGTCGGCTCCAGGTATCCCGGCCGCAATAGCTCAGTTGGTATAGCGTCGGCCTGCGGATCGGGAGGTCGCGGGTTCAAATCCCAGCCGGGTCAAACCTAAGACTTTAAAGTTGGTAGTATTGGCTTCCCTCCTAACGCTCGGGGCTAAGGGGACAGCATTACTCCTGACTCGTGGGTGTCAGTATGATGGTCTGGCCGGGTTCAGTTCCTGGGCACCTCATAAGTGCCCCTGCGGTATAATGATAGAAATGTCGCTGCACAGTATCGGCAAAAATCCCGGCAAACCCCATCCCATTCCAAACTTAAAAAATCGGTTTGTAGTTTAAAAAAAACGAGTAAAACCTGCAATATAGTCTAATAAGTCCATTGCAGCATTTCAGTGTGACAGTCCTATAATGATAAATACAATTTTTCCGAAACACCATTTCTCCTGACTGAAGGCTGACAAGACATGTAACTACCCTTTACCCTTATAAGGCCCAGTCGGCTGTATACATGCAGAGCGGCATAACTCTGCCGAAAATGGACCGTGCGTTTGCCGTGCATGACATTCATTGAAATCGGAGACATGTATTCTAACGGTTGAGAACACACGAGATGGGCGTACGGTGTATATGGAGTCACCCGTCTATGACCCCGTATTTGACACTGACGCGTGGTTGTATGGACCCGGTACGATCAATCGGCTGGTCAGGCAGAGTCCTAGGTTAATAAACCATCACCTATTTTTTTATCATTACGTATCTACTTCTGATAGACACTTGACTTTTCTTAACCCTTTCCTATAGCATAACCTAGAAGTCGATGGCTTATGGCCTTAATCGAATTGTGGGTCCATGTTGACTGCGCTATTCATCATCTGAACCGCCTAAACCCCAACGTAAAACCAGCCTAAGACATTTATCCAGTTCAACCTGCTTCATCGGCATTCCCTGTCCCTTGCCAAACCAACGTGCCCTTACCCAGACCTTGTCTAGGTCCTTGGCCCTTCTCCAAAGCACTCAAGACCAGGCTTCCCTGCAGATAGGTATAATATTGCACAAACCTAAAGATTGCACTAGAGAAAAAAATCTTTACAACTATTTACAAACATATATACTTTATTTACAACTTCCTTGTGAGTCATGTGTGTCCATGTTGATCAGTGCCCCAATCACCATCAAAACCGCCTAAACCACAACACCAAACCAGCCTAAGACCCTTACCCAGTTCAACCTGCTTCACCAACATTCCCTGTCCCTTGGCAAACCAACGTGCCTTTGCCCAGACCTTGTCTAGGTCCTTGGCCCTTCTCCAATGCACTCAAGACCAGGCTTCCCTGCAGATAGGTATAATATTGCACATACCTAAAGAATAAAGATTGTACTAGAGAAAAAAATCTATACAACTATTTACAAACATATATACATTATTTACAACTTCCTTGTGAGTCATGTGTGTCCATGTTGATCAGTGCCCCAATCACGATCTAAACCGCCTAAGACCCTTACCCAGTTCAACCTGCTTCACCATTTCCTGTCCCTTGGCAAACCACCGTGCCTTTACCCAGACCTTGTCTAGGTCCTTGGCCCTTCTCCAAAGCACTCAAGACCAGGCTTCCCTGCAGATAGGTATAATATTGCACATACCTAAAGATTGCACTTGAGAAAAAAAATCTATAAAACTATTTACAAACATTTAAACATTATTTACAACTTCCTTGTGAGTCATGTGTGTCCATGTTGATCAGTGCCCCAATCACCATTTAAACCGCCTAAGATCCTTACCCAGTTCAGCCTGCTTCACCAGCATTCCCTGTCCCTTGGCAAAGCAACGTGCCTTCACCAAGACCTTGTCTATGTCCTTGGCCCATCTCCAAAGCACCCAAGACCAGGCTTCCATGCAGACCATTGCGTAAGATAAAAAGATACCGATAGCTGCTAATAGTGTCGTAACACAACATTATATAAACCAGTTGTGATAAAGATGGTGCCATCATGGCTAATAAAAGTAAGTATGTTCACCGCATAATGTACCCAAGTTGTGTAATAGACAATGGGTGCATCTGTTCATGCCTAGCAATAGGTACACAACATAAGCAAGTTGTGCAACAAAGGTACTGCCATTATGCGGCCCTGTCGTCTGGGGCCGAGAATACGCTGGCTGTATTCATGCAGAGCGGTTAAACTCCGCCGAAAATGGACCATACGTTTGCCGTACATGACATCCCGTGAAGCAGGAGATGAGGATTTGGGCGGTTGAGCACTCACGGCATTGGCGTAGGGTATATCCGCAGTCACCCGTGGCACATACTTAATTGCTGAAGAGAAAAATGATGAAAAAAAATGTCTGTATATTAAATTAAGGTTTATTAATTACAAATCACAAAAATATTGCACATACTTAAAGATAAAAGCTGTACATTAAATTAAGGTTTATTAATTACAAATCACAGACAAAAAAATTGCACAAACCTAATTATTGCACGAGACAAGAAAAAGGATCTGTACATTAAATTCAGGTAAATTAATTACAAATCACAGACTAAAATATTGCACATACTTAATAATTGCACGAGAGAAAAAGGAAAAAATATTAAAAAACAAAAATATCTGTACATTAAACTAAGGTTTATTAATTACAAATCACAGACAAAATATTGCACATACTTAATAATTGAACGAGAGAAAAAAAATCTGTACATTTGATAACAAATTAGACAAAAATATTGCACATACCTAAAGATTGCACTAGAGAGAAAAATCTATAGAACTATTTACAAACATATACATTATTTACAACTTCCTTGTGTGTCCATGTGCCCCAATCACCATCTAAACCGCCTAAATCACAACACCAAACCAGCATAAGACCCTTACCCAGTTCAACCTGCTTCACCAACATTTCCTGTCCCTTGGCAAACCAACGTGCCTTTACCCAGACCTTGTCTAGGTCCTTGGCCCTTCTCCAAAGCACCCAAGACCAGGCTTCCATGCAGACCATTGCGTAAGATAAAAAGATACCGATAGCTGCTAATAGTGTCGTAACACAACATTATATAAACCAGTTGTGATAAAGATGGTGCCATCATGGCTAATAAAAGTAAGTATGTTCACCGCATAATGTACCCAAGTTGTGTAATAGACAATGGGTGCATCTGTTCATGCCTAGCAATAGGTACACAACATAAGCAAGTTGTGCAACAAAGGTACTGCCATTATGCGGCCCTGTCGGCTGGGGCCTAGAATACGCTGGCTGTATTCATGCAGAGCGGTTAAACTCCGCCGAAAATGGACCATACGTTTGCCGTGCATGGCATTCCGTGAAGCAGGAGATGAGGATCTGGGCGGTTGAGCACTCACGGCATTGGCGTAGGATATATCCCCAGTCACCCGTGGCACATACTTAATTGCTGAAGAGAAAAATGAAAAAAATGATAAAAAAATGTCTGTACATTAAATTAAGGTTTATTAATTACAAATTACAAAAATATTGCACATACTTAAAGATAAAAGCTGTACATTAAATTAAGGTTTATTAATTACAAATCAGACAAAAAATTTGCACAAACCTAATTATTGCACGAGACAAGAAAAAGGATCTGTACATTAAATTCAGGTAAATTAATTACAAATCACAGACTAAAATATTGCACATACTTAATAATTGCACGAGAGAAAAAGGAAAAAATATTAAAAAACAAAAATATCTGTACATTAAACTAAGGTTTATTAATTACAAATCACAGACAAAAATATTGCACATACTTAATAATTGAACGAGAGAAAAAAAAATCTGTACATTTGATAACAAATTAGACAAAAATATTGCACATACCTAAAGATTGCACTAGAGAGAAAAATCTATAGAACTATTTACAAACATATACATTATTTACAACTTCCTTGTGTGTCCATGTGCCCCAATCACCATCTAAACCGCCTAAATCACAACACCAAACCAGCATAAGACCCTTACCCAGTTCAACCTGCTTCACCAACATTTCCTGTCCCTTGGCAAACCAACGTGCCTTTACCCAGACCTTGTCTAGGTCCTTGGCCCTTCTCCAAAGCACTCAAGACCAGGCTTTCCTGCAGATAGGTATAATATTACTCATACCTAAAGATTGCACTAGAGGAAAAAATATATACAACTATTTACAAACATATATACATTATTTACAACTTTCTTGTGAGTCATGTGTGTCCATGTTGATCAGTGCCCCTATCACCATCTAAACCACAACAACAAACCAGCCTAAGACCCTTACCCAGTTCAACCTGCTTCACCAACATTTCCTGTCCCTTGGCAAACCAACGTGCCTTTACCCAGACCTTGTCTAGGTCCTTGGCCCATCTCCAAAGCACCCAAGACCAGGCTTCTATGCAGACCATTGCATAAGATAAAAAGATACACCGATAGCTGCTAAAAGTGTCGTAACACAACATTATATAAACCAGTTGTGATAAAGATGGTGCCGTCATGGCTAATAGGAAGTATGTACACCACATAATGTACCCAAGTTGTGTAATAGACAATGTGTGCATCTGTTCATGCCTAGCAATAGGTACACAACATAAGCAAGTTGTGCAACAAAGGTACTGCCATTATGCGGCCCTGTCGGCTGGGGCCTAGAATACGCCGGCTGTATTCATACAGAGCGGTAAATCTCCGCCGAATATGGACCATGCGTTTGCCGTACATGGCATCCCGTGAAGCAGGAGATAAAGATTTGGGCGGTTGAGCACTCACGGCATTGGCGTAGGGTATATCCCCAGTCACCCGTGGGATGTAACACACCGTCTTGACCCCATATTCGATGTAGACGGGTGGTCGTATGGACCCGGTACGATCAACCGGCTGGTCACGCCGAGCCCTAGGCTATTATACTCTCACCTACTTTTTATCTCATTACGTATCTACTTCTCCGATACAAACCGGACTTGATCCTTCTTAACCCTTTCCTATAACATAACTTAGAAGGCGGTGGCTTATGGGTTAATCGAAAGGTATAGTAGTCTCTTCGTACTAAAACCTTTCGAGTATAACACATGTGTAGCCCTGGCGCTTGGAGTTGGAGATCCACTCCGTATAAGCGCCCCCTTGTTGGGCTCCGCGGCGGGTGGTGAGCCAGGATGCCGAATAATTATAATAATCTCTCTTGGAACGCAAACGTAAATGCAAAGACCCGATCCCTACTTTATCGTCCGAAGATTCCGATACCGAAACACATACAAGCACGTGCTTTCCTCACTTTATTGTTGTTGAATCGACCGAGAAAAAACCGCTTACTAAAGTATCCCCTTTTGTCATAGAAAAATCCATCAAAGGTCTTTTTGGCAGTGTAGTATCCGTCAAAAAACTAAAAAACGACTGCTTACTTATCGAAACAGATCGCAAAACCTACTCCGATAAACTCCTTAAACTGACTTCTGTTCCTTAAAAGTAAAAACATATCCCACTCGTAGAAAGGAGGCATTCGATGCCCTGACCTTGCTGGTGTATCTGGGGAGGATATCCTCAGGGAACTCACGCCACAGGAGGTGTGTGGTGTCCGCAGGATTTCATTACTGAGGGACGGCCGGCGAGTTCCAACAAATACTTTTGTTTTAACTTTCGCCAACCCATCACTCCCTACTTCTATTAAGATCGATTACCTCAACGTAAAAGTGAAGGTGTACATACCCAATCCGCTTAGGTGTTTTCATTGTCAGAAGTTAGGCCACCACGAGTCCCAGTGCAAGGAGGACGACCGTTGCCCACGTTGCGATGAACAGTCCGCCCAGCACAGGGAAGACGTATGTCCTAACCCACTTAAATGTGTTAATTGTTCTGGACCACATAAGACCAAATCTAGGGATTGTCCTGCTTGGAAACTAGAAAAGGAAGTACTAAAAATAAAGTACAAATAAAATCTCCTTTCCAGCAGCCAGAAAATTGGCAAAAGACAAGGCAACTCCTGCTGGTGGCTCAACATATGCCACAGCAACCAAAAAAAGCATCTCAGTGCACAAGGACAATTTCACCCAGTACGAGGTCCCGACTGGTAAGCAAATTTCTGACAAAGTCATCATTCCCTTCAAATACAAGGTATCGGAATCTTCTGAAACTCATACTTCCCCTTCAACCAAAAACACTTCCTCCACAAGTCATTCTGTGAGGAATAACGCAAAGGTACAAAACAAGCCTGCAGCAAAGAACCTAGTCTCCTCTTAGGAGACTCCTGGTCCTTCGGGGCAGAGGAGAGGACATAGTCTTCCCACTGCTCCATACACTCGGGTGATAAACACCCATCAAAACAAATTCGAGTGTCTAATTGAGTCTCCATCGGACACTAAAAAACTACCAAGGTCACCTGAAAAGCACCTAAAGCATAATGTACCAGGATTAAGTTGAATAATCCCATGAATAATAGAATCATTCAGTGGAACTGTCGAGGTCTTAAGGCCAATTACAATGAAATACTTGATCTACTATCTGCACTTAATCCTGCTGTGCTTTGTCTTCAGGAAACCTTTCTTAAAGACTCTGATAAATTCAATTTTAAGGGTTATACTTGTTATAATCATATACATACAGCTTGCGAGAGGATCGACAATAATTGTCAACTCCAAAATTGCCACACTTTTAAGTTGAACTTGACACAAACATACAAGCTGTTGCTATCCGAGTAAACCTACATAAAGTTGTAATTATTTGCTCTGTTTATCTTCCACCGAATTCAAATGTATCTTAAGATGATTTAGATAATCTTATTAATCAGCTGCCTACTCCATATATACTCGTTGGAGACTTCAATTGTCATAACCCGCTATGGGGATGTTGTGACTTCAATAATATGGGCAAGACGATAGAAAACTTAATTGCCCATAATGACATAGGTCTGGCAAATAATAAAAAGCAAACTTACTTGCACCCCGCAACTTGGCATTATTCATCGTTAGACTTAACATTGTGTCACCCCTCTGTATATTTATATTACACTTGGGATGTACACGATGACCTTTGTGCAAGTGATCACTTTCCTATAATCCTTACAAACTGTATTTCGCCAGTAGGCGACAATAATCCTCGTTGGAAGATGGACAGAGCAAACTGGGACCTGTTCTCAGCACTTTGTTCTGCAGAACTTGTCCCAAATTCAGTAGAAAATGTAGATGACAAAATTGTCGCATTTTCAAACACTTTGCACAATATTGAAGAAAGGTGTATACCTAAGACCTCGACTAAATCAAAACGTAATAAGCCTTGGTTTAATGAAGAGTGAAAAAAATCAATTCGTAAACGTATGCGGCATAAAAGCAATTTAATGTTCGACCTACCGATACAAATCTTAATACCTTAAAAAAGAACGGGCTTAAAGTCGCCGACTATTAAACTTGCCAAAAGATCATCTTGGCAAAAGTATGTTTCAAAAATAAATGGCAAGATTTCCATCAAAAACGTTTGGTCTGCACTTAAAAAAAATTAGCGGTTAACCATCATATTCAACTGTTAACCACCTTAAAACAAATCGCACCGTAATAACAGATAAACAAAACATTTCGAACACACTGCCTGAACGGCTGCCGCTACCTGTAGCGGGGTAAGAACCCTTCAAAGGTAGCCACCTGTTTGCCGTGGGTGGCGACCCAGTATCTCTACGACGAGGGGATCCTGGTGGTTGAGGTCTTTGTTGGCTTGTCAGGATATTGATACATAAGTCGACCCTGACCAACAACCACTTTGGCCCTAAGTTGTGGGGTAGACGGGCGGGGTGCTGGTCCTGTATCCCCAATCGGCTAACCCCTCGGCCGGTGCTGGGTTAGTTTTTACTCCCTTTCGTCTCACTTTCTTGCCTCCGACTTTCCACTCCTCTTCTCCTTTAAATATATCGTGTCCCGTAAACTCCTTTTCTGAAATTGTCTCCTATTAACTATAACCCAGTTGCCGGTCGACACCCCCTTAACGGATCAATCTGGCATTTTTTATGCTTTAGAGTATATTTTATGTCGGAGTATCGCATCCTGGTATCACTGGCGTTGGGAGGTCGGAGATCCACTCCCATAAGACGTCCCCTTGTTGGGCTCCGCGGTGGGTGGTGAGCCAGGATGCCGAATAATTACAATAAATCTCATGGATCGCAAATGCTTTGACCCTATCCCAACAATGTCTTCAGAAGACTCTGATACCGACTCTGCATTAACAAATTCTAATTTTCCTCGTTTTCTTGTTATCCAGTCACTCGAAAAAACTCCAATCACCAAAATTTCACCTTTTGTTATCGAAAAGTCAATTAAAGGCATAATTGGAACAGTTGACTCTGTCAAGAAAATAAAAAATGACTGCCTCCTTATTGAAACTAAAAGAAAACCTATTTCTGATAAAATTTTGAAACTAAATGAATTTTGCTCACTTAAAGTCAAAACTTTCCCACACAATTCCCTCAATTTTTCAAAAGATGTCATCCGTTGCCCTGATCTTTCTGGACTTTCGGAGGTGGAGATCCTGACAGAACTCGCACCACAAGGTGTGAGTGGTGTCAGGAGGATTTCCTTCTCCAAGGAAGGCCGCAGGATTCCCACCAATACATTAGTTTTAACTTTCAACAACCCAAAACTTCCATCAACAATCAAAATCGGTTATCTTCTGGTCAAACTTCAAGTCTACATTCCAAATCCATTACGCTGTTTTGAATGTAAGAAATTTGGTCACCATGAGTCTAATTGTACAAATGATATCTGCGGACGATGCAGTGAACCCGGTCACACCCCAAACTTTAAGTGTGAAGCTGAACCGAAGTGTCCAAATTGCTCCGGACCTCACGAAAGTAGGTCCAGAGATTGCCCAACTTGGAAATTCGAGAAAGAGGTGCTTAAAATAAAATACACCCTCAACATCTCATTTCCAGAAGCGCGTAAATCAGTGCAAGAGAAACAGAAATCTGTCTCTTCCAAAACATCTTACGCTGCAATTACAAAATCAAACACTTCGGTTTGCCAGGACAATTCGACTCAATATGAAATACTCTCTGGTGACCAAGTCTCTGACAAAATAATAATTCCCACAAAATTCAAAAACACAGAGTCTTCTGGAATAACAAAAACTACCCCACCAAAACCAACTTCTACACAATCTTCTAAACCTTCCTCTACACAACCTACCAAATCCTCTTCTACCCAACCTTCAGAGCCTACTTCAAAGCAGACGCAATGGCAAAAGTTTCAAGCCCTTCCGGGAAAACAAGAGGACCTAGTCCTCCTAATTCCCGGGAGAAGAGAGTTGGCCGGTCCAACTCTCTCAATAGATTTGATTGTCTGATGGAGACAGATTCTCCACCAGACAAGGACAAAGCATCAAGGTCACCAGTTAAAGCTCCAACATAACCCATTTTAAATACCACTTACATTAATCCCATGAACAACAAAATAGTGCAATGGAATTGTCGGGACCTTAGAGCCAATTTTAATGAAATTTTACTTTTATTGACCACTTTCAACCCTGCCGTGCTATGCCTTCAGGAGACAGGAAAGTGATAATATTGACTTTAAAGGTTATTCTATATATAATCACGTTCGCACTAGGTGTGATAGGGCGTCTGGAGGATCGACAATACTTGTTAACTCCAAACTGCCACATTCAAAAATTAACCTTAATACTGATTTACAGGCTGTTGCCATTCGTGTAACAGTCCATAAAGTCATTACAGTTTGCTCTGTTTACCTTCCACCTAATTCAGATACTCCAAAATCAAAATTAGATGATTTAATAAACCAATTACCGTCGCCTTATATTCTTGTAGGGGATTTTAATGGACATAGCCCATTATAGGGATGTTCCGATTATAATAATATGGGTAAAACGTTAGAGGACTTTATTGCCCAAACTGATATATGCCTAATGAATAATAAAAAGGCAACTTACTTACATCCTGCTTCAGGACATTATTCATCTCTTGACCTTTCTTTATGTCACCCTTCTATATATCTTGATTATAGTTGGGATGTACATGACGATTTATGTGGAAGTGATCCTTTTCCTGTAATATTAACCAACGATTCTGTCAACTTAAATGACAATAATACTTATTGGAGAATGAACAGAGCAAATTGGGAATTATTCTCACTATTTTGTACTGAAGAATTGACTATTTCAACATCTGAGAATGCTGATGATAAAATACGTTCATTCTCAACAATTCTTTATAGCATAGCAGAAAAGTGTATACCTAAAACCACGACAAAGTCAAAGCGTAACAAACCTTGGTTTAATAATGAATGCAAAAAAATCTATTAGAAAACGTAGAGCGGCACTTAAGAAATTTAATATTCGTCCTACTACTGCTAATTTAAGCAATGTCAAAAATGAAAGGGCAAAGAGTAGGCGAATCATTAAACAAGCCAAAAGAACATCTTGGCAGAAATTTGTTTCTAGTATAACCAGCAAAACTTCGGTGAAAAATGTCTGGTCAGCCATAAGAAAAATCAGCGGCAAATCTTCTTCAGCAACAGTAAACCATTTAAAATCTAATAACTCGATAATAACAAACAAAAAGGAAATTTCAGACACTCTTGCTAAAAATTTTGCAAAAAAATCGTCTTCCGACAATTACTCGAAAGAATTTCAAAATGTAAAGAATCGAGTTGAGAAAAGTAAAATCAACTTTAATTCAAACAATAATGAAGATTACAACCAACCCTTTTCCCTAAGAGAACTTAGGGAAGCATTGAACAAATCTCATGATACCGCTGCTGGACCTGATGATATTCCTTATCAATTTTTAAAACACCTGCCGCATACATCGTTAAATTTGCTTTTGTCTATTTATAATGAAATTTGGTTTTCCGGACAAGTTCCGAATTCGGAAACCGGAGTCCAACAAGATGACGCTTATCTGGAGTGGATTTCCGACTCCAAGCGCCAGGCCTACACAGGTGCTATACTCGAAAGGGTAAAGTATGAAAAGACTCTCGATTAACCCATAAGCCACCGCCTTCTAGGTTATGTAAGAGAATAAAGTTAAGAAGAATCAAACCCAGTTTGTATCAGAAGAATTGATACGTATGGATAGATAATGAGGTGAGAATATGATAACCTAGGGCTCGGCGTGACCAGCCGATTGATCGTACCGGGTCCATACGACCACCCGTCTACACCGAATACGGGGTCAAGACGGTGTGTTACATCCCACGGGTGACTACGGATATACCGTACGCCAATCCCGTGGGTGCTCAACCGCCAGAATCCCCATCTCCGGTTTCACGGGATGCCATGCAGGGCAAACACATGGTCCATTTTCGGCGGAGTTTTACCGCTCTGCATGAATACAGCCGGCGAATTAAAATAGTTTTAGAAGATGAGAATTACTATAGGTTATTAAGTGTAGCTAGCTTAGGGTTAGATAGTTTTCACATTAGGTAGTAAAACTGTTTAATATGATTGAAAGGGAGCAACATTATACATTGTCAGGTAGAAAATTTCTATTATGGCATTCGTCTGTATGATTGTTCGTATTTAAGGTAAAATTTAAAATAATGTGGATTAAAATCAAACAGAATTCCATTTTGATCAACAGTATTTCGATCCACTGCAAAGCTGCATGCTTATTTTCGTTATGTTGACATCTTGGCACTTGGGTTACACAATGACATGAACATCATCAGGTTTGGCATAAAATTGTAATTTACCAGACCTTGTAGCGCAATCGGCAGAGCGTCGGCTCCAGTAAAAGGAGGCCCGGGTTCAAATCCAGGCCGCAACATACTAAAGTCATTAAAATGGTAGTGGCATAGCTCTCTTGCTAAGGCTGAAGCAAATATAAGGGTAGAACCGCTTGTTGGTTACAGTGTTCAAACAAAAGTGTAGTAAGTTATAAGTACATTATATGTCCATAACTGTAACATTTAGGAAACTATTATGATATTTTCGGCAGTCAAGTGATTCTTTTTAAAAAATATTTTAGATTTGAAATTGCACCTGGTAAAATAATAACCGATACTTATTAAATTATTTAAATTACTAACATGCTAATGACTAATTTTGAGAGATGGACGAAAAAAAGGAACAAGATAACAAGTTAATATAAAAAGTCAAAAGACAAATGCAGTAATACTATTTGAATTGAAAGGCTTCACAAACAGAACTCTTTTTAGGGCCTGTCATCTTTACATTGTTCTGGTAAATGCACCTTACAGTACTGAAGCTCACATTGGTGGAAGATAATTTTAATTGTAAATTGAACAAAACTTTTGTCCTAAACTTAAATATTAGAAAGTATCTCAAGTCATTTTTTATGCTCCTCGAAAAGTTTCGTGGCAGCATATAGTCATCGCCCCGTTCATCCATCCATCTGTTCATCTGTTTGTCCATCTGTCCTGCTTTTGTCCGGGCTAAGTCTCAGCAGCCACTGGTTTGAATTCAATGAAACTTTATGTTAAGCTTCACCAAAGAAAATGAAATGCGCATATTGTCAACACATTTTGTTTTGTCGATTTTTCACAAAGTTGGAATTCAGTGACACTTTATGAGAAATTTCACTATTAAGTGCAGATGTGTATATTATCAGTACATTATAATTTAGCAATGATTGCGTGGCCCCTTTCCTTATATGGCTGTTTAGTAAAAATTTGAAAATCATCTTGTCAGAAACTACAAGAGCTATTGCTTTTATATTTGATATACCTCTTCCTTGAGTATCCCTCTGTCAAGATTGGTAAAAATATTTTGATTCATCCAAAACATGGCTGCCAGGGGCATGGTCATTTTCCTAGATGATTATGTGGTCCATAATGGCTTATCACATACCATCGTTGAATACCCACGCTTCACTTTTCCATTTTACTTCATTTGTCGACCGTGGATTTTTTGGTAAATTAACAAACTGAATATAAGAAGAATTGGCCAATAATATTGATTACAAAATCCATCCTCTTCAGCATGCAGACTAGCAGTATAACAATGATGTCGCCATTTTGACAAGTCTGTCAAATCATTGATAGAACGAGCTTTATCATTAGACTGAAATCTTCATCGTATTGTGAAGTGACCAATGAAATACCACTACCAGAAACGGCGAAAAGTGATCTAAATATCCCACGGGTGATGAATGGAGAGTAACAAAGTGGATTGGTCGTGGGTGTCCAATGATGGTCACACTCAACAGATTGAGTAGTTTTTGCCAAATAGTTGTGTTTGATGTAAAATTTAGTTCCAAAAGAGATGTTGCACTTAAAATTTGTAGAATTGGGAATATCTGACATTATAGGATGTTAAGAGCCCAAATGAACTCTCTACTGATATTACTCCCTTGCTAATGCTCAAGAAAATATAAGGGAAGTCCCACGAGTGGCAGAAACGGTCTCAGGACAATGTGACTGGGTGTGATATCATGCCAAGTGTTAATTGCTTGCTATACACAGTGAAGGCAGAACTATATCTGCATCAAATGGACACAGTCTCCAGATAGCATACTGTTGGTGGGACGATAAACCCAATAAATTCCCAACTGAAGTCCGCAGTCAGAATTCTGTCTGGTAAGCAAGTTGGTAAAGAAAATCCAATGCACTCAGGTTCTGTAGCATTGTTAAGTCTGCTTATGACACTCAAGCATGATTTCGTTGATTCTGTTATATGGCAATTTCTGAGAGTTTGTGTGTGTGTGTCTCTTTCTTTCTTACGAATTAGCTGTATTAAGTCATTTTTGGGAAAACACATTTTTCTTGAAACACTGGTGACACTTTGCATTGTAGGCTGGACACATCATCAAATGATGTTGAAGTCCACATTTTCAGTAGCACAGTGCTGGTATCTTGATACAACTGCTGAACTGGGACCGCTAGGAGCTTAAACATCCTTAGTCCAGATTCTGTCACCAAAATTATTATAATTATAAAGTAAATTTTGAAAAGTTGTTGTTCATATAAATCATTATCAGAAGTCACAGCACAGTTACAAAGAAATATGAATATGACTCTTAGATTTTGCATAATTGACTCCAGGCTCAGCCAGTGATCATTGTTAAATGATTGTGAAACATCTGGACTGTTTGTATTTGACCAAAATCAATAAACTTATAACATGTCATCATTTATACTTCCCAATTATAAGAAATAATTGAATATTGTTTGAACTACATAGTGTTGAAGTATACATGTAAGTAGAAAAAGAATATATGACAAAGTCCTATGAGTATTGCAACATATACCAAACTCCGAAAAGGCACAGAACAAAGGTATTTCACATGCAAGCCGAGCGAAAAGTAAGAACAAATTTGTGATGAGTCATTTAAGGAAAAGAGCAAACACGACAGTTACCGCCTTGGAACGGTCAGTCGGCAATATGGACCGACTGGGGTGCTTAAACCGGTTTAACAGAGCTCTAACCTCGCACTTCCTGACGAGTTTCTCAAATGCAAGCAACGAAAAGAAAAACGATCTATTTGAAAACAAAATGTCCATGCGCTGATATTTTCTATACGTCATGACGAAAGTAGTGACGTCATCGAAAAATAATGTCCACATAGTGTTCAGAAAAGGAATATGGTAGTATTTCGATTTGAAAAACAACACAAAAATGGTTGACCACAAATAAAATTAACTTTCTGAATCATGAACAAACATGACCAGAAACGAATAAATGGTTGTAGCATCCTGTTCATGTGAAGATGGATTTGAAGAACCAAAGTTCAATGTCCATCAAAGGAAATACACGTAACAATCCTTATAGGATGAATTAAATGACAACATAGATTACATGCACGGGGAGATTTTTTACGACCGCCACACTGCACAAGTAACATTGTTGTGATCATGAAAAAGAATATATGACAAAGTCCTATGAGTATTGCAACCATAGACATAAGAAAGATAGACCGGCCATCCTATTGGCTGAGTGCTGGTGCGTCATCGTACCATTGGCCGCCATATTGGAGAGCACAGCCAGTTGCTGAAAATGGCGTCTGCCATTGCGAGCAATGGAACAACAAAACTTAAAAAAGGTTTATAATGGCCATCAGTGTTTTGCAATCAACTGCAATAATCGTAGAGATCTTGAAACAAGATCTAAGAGGATTACCTTTCAACAGTAAGTAGCTTTTTATTTGTTTATATCAGAGAAAAATCTCGCAACATTGAACCTGCATTTGCTGACTGTCACTTTCAGTACAGACAGAGCTCTATTTCATCGATCGAGAGAGAGAGAGTGAAAGGGAGAGAGAGAGAGCTGGTATATGCTGCTTATTTCTAATCAGTTCCTTCATGATCCTTGGTCTGTATTTTGTAAACAAGTAATGCTGATTTCTTGTTGAAATGATTCTGTTGCGCCCCATGACTGGGCTACGTACATGTAGTCCAATGTCACAAGACGTTAGGATAAGGTCTGTATTTACATTGTCGGCTAAGAGTTGATTTTTTCGCTTAAATGGGATGGCCCTGTAGATATTATGTAGTAGCTTAGCTACTGGTATTTTCATGTCTGATTTAGCACATATTCAGTACACATACCTTGGACATCTTCTAGTTCCATGAATTGTTCTGTAGAGCATATAGGCATAAAGAAAATCTTAGAGGAGACAATAATCCTGGCCCTAACGGGGACTTGAACCCGGGACCTTCAGATCAGTAGGCTGGCACTCAACCACGTCACTAAAGGTTTAACCCAACAGCAAGGCTGTTGAAAGTGCCTATATGCACTAAACTCCTCCCCCTTTACTTTTTCTGGGCACAAGCCCATCTCATGACAGCCACACCTGGCTTCCGTTTACTTCTGACACCATTAAAGTAAATCTTAGAGGAGACAATAATCCTGGCCTTAACAGGGATTTGATCCCGGGACCTTCAGATTAGTAGGCTGGCACTCAACCACGTCGCTAAAGGGTTAACCCAACAGCAAGTCTGATGGAAGTGTCTATATGCAGTTCAGGCACTTCCAACAGCCTTGCTGTTGGGTTAACCCTTTAGCGACGTGGTTGAGTGCCTGGACTACTGATCTGGCGACTGCGTTCGAATCCTAGTTAGGGTCAGGATTATTGTCTCTTCTGAGATTTACTTTAGTTCTTAGTATTTAGGTGAGGTTTAGTGAGCTTTTAATACACTATACTGGGTAATACCATACTTAAATTTCCTGTTTATTTTTCAGTTTCCCAAACAAAGACAAGTCGCCAGAACGGCACAGCAAGTGGATTGTAGGTTGTAGAAGGGCTGGTGCTACACCTTCCAAGCATGCGCTTGTCTGCAGCCAGCACTTCACTGAAGACGTGAATGACCGCACTGGCCAGATGAGACTGCGGGGTGGAGCCGTCCCAACAATTGTTGACCTTCCAGTACATCTTCAGGTATTTTATACTTTATAAATTTATTTAATTACTGCATTATTGTGACAGTAAGCAATATTTGTTGGTTGTGTTATACCATTTGAAAATATCATTTGTTATCATTTAAGAAGAAAAAATCCTTGAAATAATACTGTATGGAAAATAATTTTAAATAATCAGCTTAGAAATGAGTTAAATATCCATGGCAGCTGAAAACAAACATAATACAACACCCAGATACAGTTACTTTATAATATGTTTGCGTTTATTATTGACCTGATTATCTTTGTAATTAATTGTAAGTATTATTTATTTTTGCAGAAGAAAATGGTTCCTTGCAAAACTCTGACGTCACTGCAAGAGTGCACCACATGACCACATGACCAAGACTTTAAATTTGTGACAGAAGAGAAAAACAATGCGACATAACTCAAACAAAACAGTTCTTTTTAAAAGACAATAAGTACACGTTTGTAAGAGATACAATATTTTAGTTGAAGTCAACTGAGATAAAGAGAAAGCCCCAAGGAAGCATAGCCTGACAGTGTTAAGTTTTGTACATCTTCACATCCATGTATACATGTGTAGTTGAAAGACTTTAATTCTGGGGAAGATTTAAGCGACATTTGTAGAATATTTGTCCAATATCTTTGCTTTAAAAGACCGGCTGTTGTAAAGCAGCTTTATTCTTGTGCATTGTTTAGTAAATTCATACTTATTACAATGATTTTTTAAAGTCTCCAGGACTCATTATGAGCATAGACATTGTAAATATTTTTTATAAAACTCTAATGATTGCTACTAAAGCATAAATGAACTTGAGATTTCATATTCTAGTTTGGAAGAATTATGCACACACAAACTATACACATTTTGAGAAAATCAGTTCTTGTCCATGTGATAGAAAATCACTTGTTCCATATTATGCATTTTTTTCTACTTCACTGTCATAATACTTATTCGTGTTGCCCTTTCAAAGAAAAGCAAAGGGATTGCTTTGCCGCTTTATGTTAACTTTTTTATTTTGACCAAGGTGTTCAAATGAACACTTATCTACATGTAGTTGAATTGGAGATTCAACATTATGACTTCTTGAAATCACACATTCTGTGCTCTGGTTCCTTCTAACAAAGATATTATGTAAGCTAATTAAAAATTAATTAAGATTCATAGTATTATAAAGCTATGTTTTAGTAAACATTTCTGAAAATGTTTTATTATTTCAAACATCTTTTATAAACTAGCATAGTGAGCTGAAATTTAACAAACAAGTTTTTATTAATAACATTAATATCAGGGCATGTCATGCATGTTACCTTAGTATTCTACACAAATTAAAAGTATTTTTACCTCAACCAAAACCTTTTGCAAATCTTGAGCATTTAACTTTGCTGTGTGAACATTTATTTCTTTAAATGCTTACAGTTTGTATTATTGAAACAAGTGGCATATTTAATATTTATGTTATGATGTCACATGTAAATTAGTGATTTTCATTGTTTGGTAATAATAATTTAGTGTATAACTGTGGTAAGAATACAAAATTGTATTGATAATGAGTATAAATAAAAGCTACGAACTGATTGACTTACTAATTCTTATTGTTGTGTCCTGTGATGTTGAAGATTTTGGTGCTGCCATGTGTGAATCCTCATGCAAAGTGAACTAGATAGATCTAGTATTAACAAAAATTATTATCTTTAATAAAACATACACGCCAAGTATAATCAGTAACTTATATGGTACTCAAAACCTCAATCTCTGTAGGTGTACATCTACATGTTTGCATATATACACGGCAAACATATTAAAGTTTTTTTTAATGAAAAAAACAATAGTGTATGCATCATCTTCTGGGGTCGTACAACAAAGTACTGAAAATTCTTATAACTATTTTATTCATATTTTTAAATCCAATATTTGGCCTCAGTCTGCCTAGGCTAGCAGAAATACTTGCTTATGTGGTTCTTAACATTAGTTTATGAACTGAGAAGATTTAAATAGTCCGTTATAATTGAAATAAAAGAGAAAAATAACATTACTCTAACTGTAGTCATAGTCATCAGTATATTAATCCTGTACAAAAATCCTATAAGAGCGATACAATAGGGGAAAATCCCCTATATACTTCTCGATCGTTACATCCAATCTAGTTTCCTACTATGTACAGCATCATGTCTATAAATCGGATCAGGTAAAATTAATTTAAATAATACGAATTACTATGCATATAAAGACACAAAAGATATAAACTACTGCAGCAACTGTGTCGTTTAATACTCTGAAGGAAAAAAAAAATACATAAAACGCGCAGTGTTATCGGAAAATATTCTTAAGATTTTCCTTGTATTATCAAAGCGTATCTATAGACGCGCTAAAAGACTGTGCTCTCCAAGATGGCGGCCAATAGCGCACGGGTTATAAATAGCGCGCCCGGTCTATCTATTTTATATGTCTATGATTGCAACATATACCAAACTCCGAAAAGGCACAGAACAAAGGTATTTCACATGCAAGCCAAGCGAAAAATAAGAACAAATTTGTGATGAGTCATTTAAGGAAAAGAGCAAACACGACAGTTACCGCCTTGGAACGGTCAGTCGGCAATATGGACCGACTGGGGTGCTTAAACCGGTTTAACAGAGCTCTAACCTCGCACTTCCTGACGAGTTTCTCAAATGCAAGCAACGAAAAGAAAAACGATCTATTTGAAAACAAAATGTCCATATCCTGACCTAAAAGCAGATAAATATGGATTAAAATGGTTGTCAAAAAATTCAGTTAACTGAGTATTTATTGACCTTTCAAATATTTTGGACATTATAGGAAGGATACTGACTGGCCTATAGTTGCCTTTGTCAAGAGTACTGTTTTTCTTGTGAACTGGGGCTACTTGGGCTATTTTCAAGCTATCAGGGAATATTGAAGATTTAAAACTTAAGTTGACCATAGCTGTAATTGGTTTTATGACTGAGGGTTTTGAGTACTTTAGTAATTTTGCTGAAAGCCCATCGTGTCCTGTTGCCTTTTTAGAGGATAATTTGTCAATTTGTTTACTAATGAAGTAATCACTAACGGGGTTAAAGCTGAGTTCCACATGATGCTTCTTGTTCTGACGGATTGAGTTTAAACTTGGATGATTTTCGTCAATAGGAATTGAATTCTGACTAATATCCTTAGCCTCATTTATAAAGAAGTCATTGAAAATATCACAAGCTGAGCTTGATCATTAATAAGAGTTTCATTTTCACTTAAAATTGTATCTTTTTTTTTACAATAGTACCTTTATTAGTCAAAAAAGGTTTAACTGTTGGCCAGAAGGATTTGTTTTTACACCCACCTACACATATTTCAATAAAATATGTATTTATAGATTTTCTCTTCAATTTGGTCACTAGATTTCTTTGCTTGCGATACTTTTCCCAATGTTTTGAAGTTTTATATTTATTATAAGTATTTTGTAACATTCGTTTTTTATAAATTGCTTGTTTCAAGGTTTTGTTCATGTATGGGACAGGCTTATCAATACACTTTTTACTTTTCAAAGGAGCATGTTTATCTGCAACAGAGTTAAAAAATCTTGCTAAAATTATTGCACATAGTATTTACATCATTATTTTCAAGTTTAGACAAGTTTGATTGCAAATCTAGGTAAAACATATCAGCATTAAAATTTTTAAAAGATCTATATGAGCACCATTTAGTCTTGTTACTTGGAACATCAGCCTTCAACTGAAAAGCAATCATGTGATGTAATCACTTAAACCACAATTAAAATTACAAGATTTCCCAAACACATTCTTACTATTTGTTAAAATAACATCTAAAAGTGAGGGTTTTCCATGTTTTGTAAAACAAGTTGGTTTCTTTACCATATTAGACAATTCGAAGACATCCATTATATCATTTAGGGGAGAGCATTTGGCATTGTCCAGCAAATCAAAATTCAAGTCTCCTAACAGGATATAATTGTCATATTTAGAACTACATTTGTCCAGAGTGGTCATGCAGTTTAACAGGAAAGTATCATTTGACATACATGGAGGTTTATAAGCACCTAATAAAAGCCATTTTTTCTTGTTCAAAATTTTCTCGATGCTAATACTTTCAATATCTTGAAATTCAAAAACAGGTTTTCTGTCACCTGCTATATCTGACCTAAGGTAAGCTGCTACACCGCCACCTTTATTGTTTCTATCAGCACGCCAAAAAGGCCATTTACCACCATTTGTGCATCTGGAAAAGAATTATCAAGTTTAGTTTCTGAGATGAACAATATAAATTTGTTTGGATTAGCTTTCTTCAATTGTTCGAGTTCATCAAAAATAGATGGAATGTCACTGTCATCTGGCGATGAATATGAAGAATTGTTTGACTAGTCTTCGTGGTCAAAAAAGGAGTCGCTAAAATGAAAGTTTACACATTTTTTGCACAGCCATGGGTCTGCGAGTTCAGTATAATAGTTGTGGAAAATTCCAGCACATTTGATGTGGCACCAATTATACACAGACCTCGCAGAGAACTGCACGGTGGTTGGATGCTACGGCCCGGTGACAAAAGCCACAAGGGTTCTTTACGGGTCCTGGATTTAGGGCAACATCTCCCGACAGCCATATCATCATAAATTTTATACTGAAGCATAATTCAATGGGCTTAGAAAATCTTCTCCTGGTATAAAGAATATGATAGTATACTTGTTGAAGAAATGTTAATTGTGATTCATTAAGGAATTGAGGATCATCTTGTAGTTGTACCTTTGCAGTAAAGTTATAGTTGCTGACAGAGCTAGGACAGCAGTTTTTGTAGAGCACTCCGACATATCCATGAAGGGAGGCCGTGTCGGTAAGCAGTACTACATGACGAGTGGATCCTTTCCATACTTGATATCGAGTCAAAGGAAAAAAACTCGTTTACTATACTATAAGTTTAATATATGACTGAGTTGCTTCCCTTGGACCACTTAAATTGATAAATCCTGCCACAAAATGGATCTCTCTGAACATGGCCTTAACGCAAGAATAAATACTCGTAGTCATTGGCACGTAATATTTTATGATGATTAACCTGTGTAAATTTGTTATATTATACATTACAAAGATCGATGAAAAGGAAATGTGACTCAGTTCTGATAAAAGATGGTTTATTCACTACAGATACCTACACAATTACAAACATGAATTTATTGCTTTGAACATATGAAGTTGATAACATGTGCGATTGTTTTGGCTAATCTTGAACGCATCTAATTGGCCAGATCTCAATAAAATTCAAAATCTCGTAAATTAGGCCACTTGATCGGTCATGTATTAATGAAATTACACCCCACCATAATTATGATTGTTTACATTCAAATTAAATTTAAAATTACACCAAAGAAAGTGGCAATTAATTATTACATTAATTATTACATTAAGGCCATGTCTAGTTGCGTTAAGGCTTTATCTAGTTACATTGAGACCATGTCAGTCAAGGCCCTGTCCTTATAAGTTTATGCCACGTCTAATTACATTAAGGCCATGTTTCTATTTCTACATTATACTTCTGAACATCAATATATTGATGAAACTAGAAGGCGCACGTCAGGGTCTGGGAAATAAGATTTAGTGAATATATACAATTTGTGAAAATTGTGTTATATAACTCTTTTTTTTTTTGGTTATTTTTTGTGTAAGATAAAAACAGAAAGCTATGAATTTACATGAAGAATGATTTAGCGCCAGCCTTAAAGGATGTCAGGTCTGGGCTAGTAGCTACATGGCTAGGCCAGGAACTCCACAACTTTATAGATCTTGGAAAAATGTGTTTGAGTGGTAGTTTGTGAGTGAGTGTGGTTGTACAAATTTGTGTTGGCGAGTTGGAATGAGATAGTTTGGTGGTACTGTGATGTTCACTAAATTATGTTGTATTGTAAAGCATTATGACTGTTGTAAGGTCTCTTCTTAGCTGCAGTGTGGGCCAATTGAGTTGATGCAGCATAGCACTGACACTACTTTGGTAATTATATTGATGTAAGGTGTATCTAACAGCCCTTCTCTGTATCATTTCTACTTTTTGAGCGAGGTGGTTTTGCCATGGGTTCCAAATGATGCTGCAGTATTCGAGTTTGGGCCGAACATAGGTTTTGTATGCTGTTTCCTT
Source organism: Sinonovacula constricta (assembly GCA_007844125.1). Classification (NCBI taxonomy): domain Eukaryota; kingdom Metazoa; phylum Mollusca; class Bivalvia; order Cardiida; family Solecurtidae; genus Sinonovacula; species Sinonovacula constricta. The sequence goes on from CM017559.1 coordinate 16,967,162, forward strand.
GGTCTTAATACTGTTAGTTTTGATGTTGCGTTTAATATAGCCAAGAGTTGAATTTGCAATTTTCTTTGTTAGTGATCGTGTTAATATGTTTGTTCCATGTTAAGTCTTTTGTTATTGTGACACCCAAGTTTTTTACATTATCAGTTGATTGTAAAATTTTATTGTGAAGAACATAATAAAAATAATTGGTTTTTGTTTTCTAGTGATGCGTATTATTTTACATTTGTCTGGATTGAAAGACATAAGCCACTCCTGTTCCCACTGTTTAAGTTTTTGCAAGTCTGACTGGAGTGTGTGACAATCTGCAAGACTGGATATGGTCAAGTATACAATTGTGTCGTCTGCAAAAGGGCGTACGTTACTTATGAGGCTGCCTGACATGTCATTGATGTAAATAAGAAAAAGAATGGCCTCAGGACAGAGCATTGGGGGTACACCTGATAATACAGGACAGCTTTCTGAAGCATGACCATCAACTACAACTTTTTGAGATCTGTTACTCTGTCAAGATTGGATCCAGTTGGATGTTTTATTGTTTATACCCATTCGTTTTAATTTTAGGACGAGTCTTAGGTGGTAAACTTTGTCATAGGTCTTCCTAAAGTCCATGACTGCAACGTCAGTGTGTTTGCCATCAGCCATATTGTCAAACATTTGTTGGGTGAAAGTATGTAGTTGGGTATCACAGCTGACCTTTGTCCTAAAGCCATGTTGTAGTGGATATAATAGGCTGTGTTTGTCAAGGTGTTTCATGATGGAGGATGTGATTATATATTCGAGGATTTTGTTTAGAATACATGTCAGGGAGATTGGCCTGTAGTTTTCAGCTTTTGATTTTGATCCCTTTTTGAAGACAGATGTGACCATGGCTGTCCTCCAATCGTTTGGAACTTGACCTGTATTGATGGAGCAGTTAAATAGGCCAGTAATGGTGGGTGCAATTTCACTGCTGACTTATTTGAGAAAGTAGGGTGATATATTGTCTGGTCCTATTGCTTTGGTTGCATTCAAGTTTTTGAGTAGCTTTGCTGTACCTTCTGTTGTTATGGTTATATTTTCCATTTCATGTTGGTGTGTTTCTGTTTTAAGTTTGTTGAGTTCACAGATATTTAATAGCTTGAGAGGTTTTGCTGTGGTAAAATTAGAGGGAAATTGATTGTAAAGTGCTTCTGTTTGTTCAGTGGTTTATGTTTTTGTTATACCATTATCTTTGAGTGGAGCAACACCAATGTTTTCACTTTTCTGGGTTTTCACAAATGACCAGAGCTTGTTCCTGGTTTGCTTTCACCTTTGCTGCAGTCATCATTTATAATTTAATCTATGTGATTCCAATATGATTGCCTCATTTTTTGTTGTAAAAGATGTTTCAATGATTTGTATTTCTTCTGGATTTCATGTTCCTTGTTGGATTTGCATGACATAAACTTTTTATGTGTGCGGTCTCTTTTACGTATGTGTCTTTTAATTTCGATAGTTAGCCATGGTATGTCTTGCTTGGATTTCAGTGTTTTTGTTGGAATTAGTTTCTTCGAGATTCGAGATATCTTTGATTTGATTATTATCCATTTTTCTTCTGTTGTTTTCTACAGGATTTCACTAGAAAAATATTTGTGTTTGAACTTTGTTATCTCATCTCTGATTTTATCCCAGTTAGTTTTTTATACTGGTGAACAGTCCTTGGTGGTTTATGTTTCCTCCCTAAGTGTATATTTAATTCATGGAATACTATGTCATGGTCAGATGTTCCAAGACTAGGGAGTGTTTTTGTATTATGGACTAGTAAAGGTTGGTTTAGAAAAAACAAGTCGACTATATTTTCGTGCCTGGTTGGAATTTTTACCACTTGTTCTAAGTTATGATCATTTATAATGTCCAGAAAGTTGTTGTATGTGTTTATACATTTGCAGTTGTTTTTTATTTCTTCATTTACCCAGTCGTATTTGGGAAGATTGAAATCTCCTAGCAACCAGATGTGGCTATTTGTTGGGATTTTCTGTAGAGATTTACTTAATTCATTGACACTGTCTGTGTCATTTTCATGAGGTTTGTAATAGGCCCCTATGTAGATTATTTTTAAGCCTTTTATTTCTACTTTGGATTATACAATTTCACAATTTGAGTCAAGATTTTCTTGCTTTGATGGTATAATACTGGTTGAAATAGCGAGAAATACACCTCCACTTTTTTTACCTACTCTGTCCTTTCTATAGATGTAAAATGTGTCATGTGGAAAAATTACCTGGTCAATGACTTGGTGGAGTTCATGTACTTTTGACTTCACTGATTGACAGTTTATATTTAATACTGTAAGACGTTGGTTTCTCTTTTTGTTTGCTGGTTTACTTTTGTGATTTATCATATTTGGTTTTGGCGATGAGGTAGCCTGGGGTGATTGTACTGAGATCTCAGAACATGTACAGCTATCTAATTCTAGTGTGTCATACATGTTTGTGTCATTTACTGTGTCAAGAGTTTGAAATAACTTGTGATATGAGTAGTTTGGTAGTGCACACCGCAGGCAATACCAAATGTGTTTGCTATCTGATAACCTAACATAAGTATCGTCACCAATACCCTGGCATGTTGTGTGGTACCATTGCTCACAGTTTGTGTTATCACACAATATACCTTTGTCTGTCCATTTCACTTCCTCATTACAATGTCCACAATCATATTTTGTTTCATTAAATGATGGTCCAGGATTGGGGTTTATATCTGGAGATTGGCTAATGAGAAGTAAGCATAGATACAGAAGTGTCAATTTGGGATTTTTATGTTTATCTGTATTTTTGTAAATTTTCTTGATACATTCAAACATGTGTAAGACGTGGTTTGATCTTAGCTGTTGGTATATCATAGGTAGACTTGGCGCTGTAGTGTTTTCATAGTGCCTAGAGATATCGGTGGTTATACAAGGATGAAGCAAGTGATTGTTCACTGTAAGTAATAACGATGGAGCTGGCTCTGATAGGTGTATTGAAATGACATGTTTGTTGTTTCTATGTTCCACTGATGTGCATGATAAATAATGATGATAAATAATATACATACTTTAATAAGCTGCATTCTTCCTCGTCAGATTGGTACGTGCTCGAGGTGAGATCGTGCAGACTTGACCAGCGCAGGGGTTAGATACGAATGAATGGTTAACAATCTTCGTCCTTTGTGCTTACTCAAAAGCACAATATATGAGCTTAACTGATGAAGTTATGTTAGTACATGCTTATAGGAGAGAAAAGTTTCAAAAAATGTTGTTTTGTACCAAATCTGATTTAACCGGAAGTCACAATTGTTAACAAAGTTGTCGAATTAATGGCGGCCAAAGGTATTGGCGAGTAGCTATTCGATGTAAACCTGACTGGAGGCCAGTTTTTTTCTACTGAATGTAGCCAGGTTTTCGATTGAAGCCTAGAGCTATATGTTTTGTGACTGAAAAATGTACGGTTTGAGACAAGAAAGCTGACAAGGACAAGTTTCAGATGAATTTCTGTTAAGCCAAAAATAAATAGCTGAGACTACTGACATGCGCGAGCATATACATGTTAAGACCATGTCTACTTATATAAATCCCATGTCTGGTAACGTAAAAATCTTGGATTACCACATAAAGTGCAGGTCCAGTTAGATTACGGTCATGTCTTGTTACTGTAAGGTCATGTCTACCACATAAAGTATAGGTCCAGTTAGATTAAGGTCATGTCTTGTTACCGTAAGGTCATGTCTATAAATTCGTTGTCTGGTCAAAAAAGGCCATGGTTACTTACATGACGGCAATATCATCTTATATTAAGACCAGCTTACGTTAAGAACATGACTAGTTTCATTTTGGCAACATCTAATTACAATAAACAATGTCTCGTTATATAACGGTCATGCTCAGTAAAATTAAGGTTCAAGGCCATGACCTATTAGAGCAAGACAATGTTTATTAACACAAAGAAGATTACATGAAGACCGTGTTTAATTACGTTAATTACTATATGGTCATGTCTAGTTACATTAAGGTCATGTTTTGTTACATTACAACAATGTTCAGTTATATTAAGACTATGTTGTTACATCAAGTTACATTAAGCCATGTCTTGTTACATTAAGACGATGTCTAAGTTACATTTAGACGATTGTCTTAATTGTCTTACATTAAGGCCCATGTCACATTACATTAAGACTGTATCTAGTTACATTAAGGTCATGTTTTGTTACATTACAACAATGTTCAGTTATATTAAGACTATGTTGTTACATCAAGTTACATTAAGCCATGTCTTGTTACATTAAGACGATGTCTAAGTTACATTTAGACGATTGTCTTAATTGTCTTACATTAAGGCCCATGTCACATTACATTAATACTGTATCTAGTTACATTAGGGCCATGTCACATTACATTAAGACTGTATCTAGTTACATTAGGGCCATGTCATGTTATATTAAGACTGTATCTAGTTACATTAGGGCCATGTCATGTTATATTAAGACTGTATCTAGTTACATTAGGGCCATGTCATATTACATTAAGACTGTATCTAGTTACATTAGGGCCATGTCATATTACATTAAGACTGTATCTAGTTACATTAGGGCCATGTCATGTTATATTAAGACTGTATCTAGTTACATGAGGGCCATGTCATGTTACATTAAGACTGTATCTAGTTACATGAGGGCCATGTCATGTTACATTAAGACTGTATCTAGTTACATTAGGGCCATGTCATATTACATTAAGACTGTATCTAGTTACATTAGGGCCATGTCATGTTATATTAAGACTGTATCTAGTTACATGAGGGCCATGTCATGTTACATTAAGACTGTATCTAGTTACATTAAGGCCATGTCACATTACATTAAGACTGTATCTAGTTTCATCAAGGACATGTCACATTACATAAAGACTGTATCTAGTTTCATTAAGGCTACGTCACATAACATTAAGAGTGTATATAGTTACATTAGGGCCATGTCACATTACATTAAGACTGTATATAGTTACATTAGGGCCATGTCATGTTACATTAAGACTGTATCTAGTTACATTAAGGCCATGTCATGTTACATTAAGACTGTATCTAGTTACATTAAGGCCATGTCACATTACATTAAGACTGTATCTAGTTTCATCAAGGACATGTCACATTACATAAAGACTGTATCTAGTTTCATTAAGGCTACGTCACATTACATTAAGACTGTATATAGTTACATTAGGGCCATGTCACATTACATTAAGACTGTATCTAGTTACATTAAGGCCATGTCATGTTACATTAAGACTGTATCTAGTTACATGAGGGCCATGTCATGTTACATTAAGACTGTATATAGTTACATTAGGGCCATGTCACATTACATTAAGACTGTATCTAGTTACATTAAGGCCATGTCATGTTACATTAAGACTGTATCTAGTTACATTAGGGCCATGTCATGTTACATTAAGACTGTATATAGTTACATTAGGGCCATGTCACATTACATTAAGACTGTATCTAGTTACATTAAGGCCATGTCATGTTACATTAAGACTGTATCTAGTTACATTAGGGCCATGTCACATTACATTAAGACTGTATCTAGTTACATTAGGGCCATGTCATATTACATTAAGACTGTATCTAGTTACATTAGGGCCATGTCATGTTACATTAAGACTGTATCTAGTTACATTAGGGCCATGTCATGTTACATTAAGACTGTATCTAGTTACATTAGGGCCATGTCACATTACATTAACACTGTATCTAGTTACATTAGGGCCATGTCATGTTACATTAAGACTGTATCTAGTTACATTAGGGCCATGTCATGTTACATTAAGACTGTATCTAGTTACATTAAGGCCATGTCACATTACATTAAGACTGTATCTAGTTTCATTAAGGTCATGTCACATTACATTAAGACTGTATCTAGTTTCATTAAGGTCATGTCACATTACATAAAGACTGTATCTAGTTTCATTAAGGCTACGTCACATTACATAAAGACTGTTTCTACTTCCTGATGGCCATGTCATGTTTTATTAAGACTGTATCTAGTTATGTTAAAGCCAAGTCATATTATATTAAGTCCATGTAAGATTTCATTTAGATTTATCTAATTACATTAAGGCCATGCCTTGTTATATTAGAACCATGTCACATTACCAGACTGTACAGTTTAATTAAGATTTTGTTTAGTTATATCACTGTAATGATATCTAAAAATAAGATTGTGTTTAACTAAATTCACTAAGGAATGTATCCAAATTTGTTTAAGGTGCCAGAAGTCATGTTAAGAAAAAAGATAAAGATCAATAATTTTTATTCATTAAGTTTGTGAACAGTTGACAAAATTTTAAGATCCACTTACAAAAACATTTCTCTTTTAAACTTTTGCAACTAAAATTTTGTAATTTCTGATCTATAAGGGTAGCGTAGTGAAATGTCTGATCAAATATTTGTGAGAAAGTCTTCAGAGAAATGTTTCAGCAGGTGGTGCCATGTCCACCTGAAGATCTGACAAAACAATAATCAGTTCATTATTTTATTTGCATATATGAATACACTTATTTTAAAAAAAGAGTAAAACAAGATAAAAGTAAATAAATTAAAAAACAAAACAAAATATTATATTTAATAATAAAGGTTAATATAAAAAAGCTTTTATGCACATGTAACAACTTTAAAAAAACATCCAAATACACATGTTCTACATGTTAAGTATGCCATCATAATGATGAAAATAATAAAAAAACTCAATAGCAAGAAAGATAAACTCAAAAGTTCAATATCTAATTGCAGTCTATCTGTTAAAGAAAAACATACACATTACAAAACCTGTAGACAACAAATCAATCGAGAATGATAACAATTGTAAATAAAAGTTTTAACATTAATTTATTATACTCCTGAAGGAAATTGAAAGCCAGGTAGGTGTAATGAGAAAACAAATAAAACATAACAAAAACTTTTAATCAATAACTTTCAAAATAACAAAATAGGTATTACAGAACAATTAATAAAATATTTAATAAAAAGCTTGTTAAATAATTTGCAAATTAACAATGACAATAAAAAGAATGCAATCTTAGTCATCCTGTAAGTGTTGGAAGAAAGAAATACTTAGCTGCAAAAGTTAAAAAAGAAGCATCTTAAAATGTCTGCTTATTGTCTGAGTGTGTTGTGTTGCCAGTTCATATCCAATGTGCTGTATTTTTATTAATATGTTGATTCTTTAGATTAAACTCTGGTTTTACAAAAAGAAGCTTTGCTATTATTTCATTCATTAAAAAAAGATTGAGTTGAACTGTTGAAAAATAAAACAATATTCTGAACCTTAAACATTATGCAGCTTTGTGTTTCATTGTTCTCATTTTAACCTAACTTAACAATATTTGCTAATAAAGTAATTGAAATATGCTGATTTCAAGAATATACTAAAACTATGTTGATTAAAGAGAAAATGTTGCAAGGAATTACTTTGAGATGAGATTTAATATATATGTACACATATTTTGATGGTTTTGTTGTTTAGTGACATTCAAATATTTGTACCAAATATACAATTTGTCCAACTGCTATTTGTGCTTTTTGATATGGGTTGTTTTTGACGTATGTAAGTGCCAGAAAAATGAACAACAGTACAGGGACATTAAATATCTAAGTAAACATGCATCCAGGTAAAGATTGAATCATTATGTGTAAATGAAGGCCAACAAAGTCCTGAAAGTACATAGCAGCAACAAACAACAAGCTAGTTTGGAGAGGGAATAAACCAGACCTATATCTGGGCAGATTCACCGATGCACCGCAGGACAGCTGGAAGATCTTGCCACATTAAGTCCTTCGCCCCAAATGTGACTTGAATCCATGTGGCGAGAGATTAGGCAGTCAAATGAGCACTCTAGCACCACTCCACCGGCAAAAATACACAAAAATAATATCAAGCATTTATACAAATGATATAAAAACATACAAACATATCAAGCATTTCTTCAAGGGCTATCAAATACACAAAAATATCAAGCAAGTCATAAATTCATAAAGTCAACTTATGTTGATGTGCTAAGTTAACATGCACTGTGGTTAAGATTTCATCATCTTCTTTAAATAAAATTTCTGGGTAGAACCTTCGGAGTACAACATGTTAGCTAGAAGACCTTCCCACATTTAGTCCTTCACCCCAAACAGGACTTGAACCCATGTGGTGAGAGGCTTAGCAGTCAAATGAGGCACACTACCACCACTCCAACGGCATCCCTATTTTATTCAAACCCTTTTAGTTAAAAAATAAAGAATGAACAATAGTTATTCAGCTCTTTAGTTTTGGAATTTTAAAAACATTAGTTTATTTTAATTTTAGATTACAAAGTTAATTTCTACAAATGCTATAAAATATACAAAATAATCTGGAACATTTCCACAAATGCTACATAAATAAACAGATATAATATCAAACATTTCTACAAATGCTATAAAATACACAAAAAATCATCTTATGTTGATGTGGAGTGTTTGTAACATTAGGAAGTATAACTGCCAATATTATTACCAGGAAGTAAAAGAACGTGGAACAGCAAAGTTAACATGCATTCTGGTTAAGATTTCATCATCTTGTTTAAATAAAATGACTGGGCAGAACCATAGAAGTACAACAGGTCAGCTAAAAGACCTTCCAACATTAAGTCCTTCACCACAAACTGGACTTGAACTCATGTGGTTAGAGGCTAGGCAGTCAAATGAGCACCTCTCTAATTTAAAGTATGAACAAAATTATTCAGACCATGTTTTATATTTTAAAAATATTTCATCACAAATTAAAACCTTAATAGAACTTTGAAAGACAAATGCAGGATTCAGAAAAAAGTAATTTCTACAAATGCTATAAAAATACACAAAAAGAATATCAAGCAATTTAGAAATGTGAAAACATTAAACATATTTCAGTTGTAAGGGTGGTATGTGAAAGACTTCTTTTATCTAATAGATGGTATATCTTACCCTTGCTCTGGTGTTGTATCTTACCCTTGCTCTGGTGTTGTGCTTAATTGCTGAATACACTTATACTTTTCATATTAAAGGCAGTTTATTACATTTCCTCATTTGTTAAAATATTCAAAACATGAAATATATCACTTTTAATGTTCATAATCTCCAAATCTATAAAAAGGTAAAATGGGGATATCAGCCAAAAAAAAAAGATAGCAATGTCAGAGCTGATTTCAATTATCTCGAGACAGTGTCCACTTTAAGTGCTGCTTTCACAGTGTAAAGCATGCAACACCTGGCATGATACCCCACCCAGTGACATTATCCAAACACCGAGCCAACCAGTCATGGAACTACCCTTATATTTGCTTGGGCTTGGCAAGGGAGCTATACCACTACCATTTTTATTGACTTTGGTATGTCGCGGCCCGGTATGGAACGTTGGGCCTCCCATACCTGGAGCCGATGCTCTACCGAATGTGCTAACAGGTCTGGTACAGAGCTGATGGGGGTTTTCTCAGCTTACTGTGCAGTATGGCATGGATAGGAAATACATTTTTGTAATGACAAGTTGGGTGCTATGGTTTCCCTTTTTCCAAGGATGAAAGGCGTCAAAAAACAGCATTTCACAGAATCTTTTCACGTTACAATAATTATGTTATTTTGATGCATGAGAGAAAAGTATTGGCCCAACGTCTCATATACCACTTATGTATTAGTACACAATAAAAAATTATATGTATGTTTTGTTTGCAAGTAACATGGTTGCTATTTTTGTCAAACTATCTTGATTTCTTTACCAAACGATAGAAGTTTGGTTCTCATAGTGTGTCATATCGATCAAAATCCACTTACACACTCTAACTGCAATTCTGTGTTAAAGTATGTCACTATACACGCAGAAGCACCTTAATTAGGAACTATGTGTGAACAATAAGCTGTACATACACATAAACACAATTAACTGTCTTCTGCAGATTAAAGACAATAAATTAACTATTTTTTTAAAGAAGACCAATTAACATTTTCTTGCCAGTGTCAATATTTACTACATGTCTTTCTTTAACTTAAATAAGAACACTATTAATTGGGATTTTCTGAATCAGTTAAATATGCAAACTTTCACATTGGCAATACAATCCAAATGGAAGTACGTAATGAGCTCTATTGGATTTTCATGGGGTCAGGGCCCCGTGGAAAGAAATGGTACATCCAGTATCTACAGGTGGTTACCCTTGAGAATGGGTATGTAATTTCACTTCTGTCAATTTGTTTATATATACGCCAGAAGGTCATCATCATCAGCACCACTTCTGCCGTCATCATCACCATCACAACAAGCATCACAACCATCACCAACACCAGTGCAATCATCACAACCACCATCAACAGAAACAAGTACAGCTGCTGCATCTCCACCCTTTACTACCATCACACCCACCATCACCATAATCGTCACCATTGTCAGCAATACTATCAACATTGTCACCACATAACCATCATCAACAACATCATCAACAACATCATCATTGTCATTATCATCATCGCAATCACCATCATCACAAAAACACCACCACCACCACCACTACATTAAATACCATCACCAAAACTGCCATCACCATTATCATCATTATAAGCAAGTGAAACTGCAGCATATCTGATCTCTACCACCATCACGAACCACAATCACTGCCATCATCACCATCATCATCATAACCACAACCACTACCACAATCACCACCATCACTACAACCATCATCCCCACCACCATCATCATCATAAGCAAGTGAAGCTGCAGCATATACGATCACAACCACAATTACAACCACCAACCGCAAGTGCTATCATTATCATCATCATCATCACCACCACTACCATCATAATCATCATCATTATCAATGTTATCATAATCATCACATTCACAATCATCATCATAACCACCACCAACAACACTATCTCCACTACCATCATCATCAAAGTCTGTATCATCATAATCACAATAAACATATCACAACCACAACCACCACCACATCAACCACATCCACCATCACTACAACCACCTTTACAAATACATCTTCACCAACATCATCATCAGATGCAGGTGAAGCATATCTAGTTTCTACTACCATAAGAACAACCATCACAATCATCATCACTTTAAGACAAAAACATTGCCAGACTTAATAAGTGCTGCTGTCCTGTCATTAAACCATCCTGATGAATAATGAAGTAGAAGGGGGCTATTTTCCAGGTAAGAAAAGTAAATAAATAGTATACTTTTTAAATAGATTACATGTTGTCTTCTCATTCAGTTTAATTATTTAGGGTGCTATATTGCATCTTTTTTATGTAGTGTGCCCAATCAATCAGGTTTGTCTTTATGATAATCTTATTAACTCACAAATTCAATTTTTTAATATCTAGTGTGAAAATTGCTTCAAATTAAGAAAGGAATATATATAGCAAAAAACTTAGACTGAAATTTACTAAGTTCTGCCAATAAAATCCATGCAATCCGAAATGCATAAAAAATCCAAGAATTCCATATAAATGCACATGAAACTTTTCTTCTTGTTAAGCAGTGCGCTCCATTTAATTATGCTGACAGAAATCATCTATTTTCAATGACACAAAAATTCATGTAAACACTGAGGGTCTTTTCTGGTATAACATAAATCTGTACAATCATGTAAATTATTAGCAAATAGTGTAGATTCTGATAACACCAATTAAAACTTGAGCTGGCTGATCTGGATTTACACTTTTTTATCTTTAGCTGATCAGTTTCAGTTGATCAGGCTTCGAATTTCAGTTGACACATGGATAATTGGTAATTTTAAATAAAAAAAGTTGCCATAATGACCTCATAATTAAAGTGTATTTTAAACAAGTTAAAACTAAAGAAACAAGATATTGGTGGAACTGATAGATGCTCCCTTGGGTATTAGGGGACACAGGAAAATATACTATTGTATATGTATTATGATGCCATTTTTAATTATGTAATGCATCATAAGAATTGTTGTGTTTTTCTTTGTAGTGCCTTATTAAGTTGTATTTAATAACCTGGCTCATTTGAATTAAGTCTTTGGTTTCAAAACGATATCATAAATGTATATTTGAATTATTTTAAACCGGTTTAAGCACCCCAGTCGGTCCATATTGCCGACTGACCGTTCCAAGGCGGTAACTGTCGTGTTTGCTCTTTTCCTTAAATGACTCATCACAAATTTGTTCTTACTTTTCGCTTGGCTTGCATGTGAAATACCTTTGTTCTGTGCCTTTTCGGAGTTTGGTATATGTTGCAATACTCATAGGACTTTGTCATATATTCTTTTTTTTTTTTGAAGATTATTGAAGACTGGAAAAAATCTCTTGATGATAACAAATTTGTTGCCGCTATTCTGATGGATCTATCGAAAGCTTTCGATTGCCTCCCACATGACCTCATGCTCTTGAAACTTGGCTGCTATGGTGTCTCTGAACAAGCCCTAGGTCTTAATAAGGATTATCTTAGCAACAGAAAACAATTGTCAAACTTGGCTCACATGCCAGTACTCTGAAAGCCATATACAAAGGAGTTCCTCAGGGTTCTATATAAGGCCCTGTCCTTTTTAATATCTTTATCAATGATATTTTTAGCTTTGTAAACAAATGTGACCTATACAACTACGCAGATGATAACACCTTAAGTTATTCTGACTCAAATGTAGAAAACTTAGTTCAAAATCTAGAGTCTGACAGCCAGGCACTGATACAATGGTTCTCTGATAATCACATGCAAGCAAATCCACACAAATTTCAAGCCATTGCACTAGGCAAGGAATCTAAGGACCATAATTTAACTTTTAACGTTAATGGCAGCAATATTCCCTGTGATGATGATGTTAAACTTTCAGGAGTAACAATTGATTTTAGACTTAAATTTAATATTCACATTTCCAATAAAACCAAAACGGCTTCTAAGCAACTGAATGTCCTTAAACGTATAGGCAAACATTTATGCAAACTTGGTAAATTAAACATTTACTACTCTTTTATCTTAAACACACACCAAGAAAATAGAGAAAATCAAAGAGAGAGCATTACGTTTTATTTATGATGACTATAAATCAAACTATGATGCATTACTTGTTAAGTCAAAACTACCTTCATTGAAACTTAGAAGAATGAGGACCACTGCTTTAGAAATTCACAAAATTATACATAAACAGGGACCTACATACCTTCATGACCTGGTTAATATTAAAACCCATTCTTTCAATTTTAGATATAAAAATGTTGCCAATATTCCACAGGTAAGAACCACCAGTTATGGTAGCAATTCTTTCCGTTCCTATGCACCTAAACTTTGGAACTCTCTCCCTGAACATTACAGAACTGAAGTAAACTACCAACATTTTAAAAGTCTAATTAATGCTTGGAACGGAGAGAGTTGCTCATGTTCTTTTTGCCGTTAAACCCTGCTTTGTGTTTGAGTTGCCAATCAAGCTTTTTATAATTCCTAGTTTATGTTTGAACCCTGCTTTATGTTTGCTTTGCCAACCAAGCTTTAATATGATATCTGGCTTATGTTTGAATTATGTAACGTGCTATCTTACTAGTTAATTGCTTGTGTGCATACTTGCTTTTAGTGTTATGTACTTCTCTGTATTTTATGTGCTTTTGATCGTAGTAAGCTGTTTTAAGATCTTAATTATGCATGTACTTTGTAATTTTTACCTCACATAATGTGCTCTAATTTTATTTCTCTATTTATTACCATTGTCTTCATAATTATAAAATGCAATAACAAATTGTCTTTCAGAATTAAATAATTGTCATTACTTGTCAATTATAACAAGTTGATTATACATGTATGTGTATATTAATGTTTTATGCATTGTTATTATATTGTTTAGTTAATTTCGGCTAAAACCTATACATAGCTTATGTTGTCTCTTTGTACTAATTACCGACAATAAATAAATATTGATTCTGATTCTGATTCATATCTTTTTTCCCCCAACGTGCACTGAAAATGTGGTACGACATATATTCATATATATGTTTGATTTGGGTTTAAAATTAATACTAAAACTGTGTAAATATCAATGGCTTGGCACTAGAGAGCAGACAATCGCTGGATTTCACTAAGAGCTGATAATGATACATTAAATAACCTCCAAATAAGATAATTATATACAAGAACTAAGCTATCTAGCAATAACGACCGAGCCAGCTGCACACGATTTGAATGTTCTTCCCTACATTCTAGCGTCGACGCGGGGGTGGGTCATACCGTCGAAACAGCCAGCAATAATAAATGTCAAAACACAGCTGATCAGGTGAGACTGACAAACAGAGAGTTCACAAAGTAATGAAATGAGCAGAATTTTCAAGATGTCAGCTTTACACCAAGCTAAGGCAGCTTTGAGAAAAGATTTGAAGAAACGACTATCTGATATGACTGCTGAAAGTCGAATAATGCAGTCTCAACAGATACTTAACAAGGTGATTTATGTTTTACATTTTGTATATATATATATATATATATATATATATCTACCGTCTTGCACTTCCCGCATTACATTAATTGTTACCCAAACTTTTGCAACTCTAAATTAATCCGACAGTGTTTTCACACTATTACTTCTTTGGTGCTCCCTGTTAAAACGCAAAAAACTCAAATCGATAGTTTTGCAGCCAGACCTGTGCTCGAATCCCGATCACTTGCTGCAGTATTACTGAATACCGAAAGACACTCCTTTACCAAAAATACCGAAAGAGTCTTAGTTTTTTGTTACTTGAATGGGTTAGTCGCTTTGTTTTTAATTTATAGCTTGTCATGTTTGTTTGTCTTCAAGGCATTTAAAATGGCCACATTTCAATTTCCGGTACTTAAATAGCATCTCTACTTGTAGCAGATAGTATCCAAATGGGAAGCTTTCTCTCTTCCTATTTATCACCAACCTATGTATTACCGCTGACCTAATATTCCCACTATTTTCTGTAATTTCATACGTTTTTGCCAGTCATATCATACCATGCAATGTCAATTATACCATCTTTGCACCTTTGGTTGCTTTAGTGCACTTAGCAATATACATCTCTTAATCCCTAAGTTAGATCGTCCCTCCCTATTCACATATTTTGCATACATATTATTACTTATCTAGAAGTTTATTTGACTTTTACATCAGTGACTCATAATATTTTCACAATAGAGGAGTTCACAATAAGCATCTCCCTAACCGACCGCAATAGCTCAGGTGATAGAGCATCGGCCAGCGGATCAGGAGGTCGCGGGTTCAAACCCCGGCCGGGTCAAACCAAAGACTTTAAAGTTGGTAGTAGTGGCTTCCCTCCTAACGCTCGGGGCTAAGGGGACAGCATTATGCCTGACTTGTTGGTGTCAGTATAATGGACTGGCCTGATTCAGTCCAAGGGCACCTCATAAAAAAAGTGTCCCTGTGTTATAATGATAGAAATGTTGCTGCACAGTATCGGCAACAAATGCCGGCAAATTCCATCTCCCTGACACAGAGATTTGCATCACTCAGATATACGCAAGAAAATTTGCTGCAGGAAAAATTATGAGGAGGCCAGCGCTATGCAGGAGAATTGAATTATTATAAAATTGTGTGCCAGCAGTATTTAAAAGTGCTCAAGAAAACAAACTGATAGTTCAAAATTATTGGATTTAGAAAACTAACCCAACTGAATTTAATTATTCCTGAAAATTTGGTATTGAGTTTGGTGTCAAAATTATTGCTAAATAGGTTTTAGGTAAATCAACATCATAAAGGGACTCAATTTTTCCTGATGTATGCGCATCACACCTGCGGTTAAACATATAAACATATAAATATTGTTCCATGTTATAAATATATTATTTAATATAAATATTTTAAAGAAACAAAGACTAGCTTAATTACCTTTTAATAAGTCACAACTGACCATTGGTCATCTCAAACAAGCTGCTTCAAACTGTTAAAAGTGTAAATATACTTCCACTTTTTCACATTTTCATAAAATATTTCTATTAAAATGGTTCATGTTTATGATAAGACTTGTAATAATTAATGAAGAAAATTGTAATAATTAGTGAAGAAAATGAAAAACATGTTAACTACCGTAACTTCCACTTGTCTTCAAACAAACATGGCATGTAAAACGTATATGAAAATCTTTACAACGAGCTAGTTTATAGTTCAAACTTTATACAAAACATTATTTAAATAAAAATACTCTGACATGCAAGATTTAGTTTTAACTAATACGTCGTAAGATAACATAAGTTTTAACAATTTAAGATGTGAAGTATTAATATGTTGGATTACATTATATATTTTGCTGAATCCTATTAAATATTTAATGAATAATCTTAACTTACTTTGCTGCTGTTAACTCATTATTAAGTTGCCAAGCAAAGAGTCATGCATTCTGCATTTTATAGTATATGCAAGCAATTGTCCCTTCCTCAGGTAATGACTGACTGGGCCCGTTAGCCAATCAGGTAACAGGATTTCCCCACATGGTCACGCTCAAGGTTAGACAGTTGTTCGAGATGAATGTTTCAAAACAATTTAACGCTTTAATCAACAATGTTTAAGTGATTATGAACTCATTTGGAAGTATGATATCAAGCCTAAGTATATTTGTCTGTTTGATGCACACTTATTGCACAAATATTGATGCTTTGCTTAAGTAAAGACAATGATAAAGAAGACATCTTTCCTAAGAATGTTGTTTATTTTCTCATTATATAATACATGTACTATAGTTTTAAGATTTCTCTTAGGTATTAGTAAAATGTGGATTTATGATATCATGTTTTGTGACAATTCCATTTGTAAATTCTAAAGAAATGTGCTATAGAGTGAAAATTGTGCTCTTGCTTATTGCATATTAGATGTAATAATATCAATGCAGTAAATATAGATAAAGCAACTTTTTCTTTACAAATCCATACAAGTGAAATAACAATTACCTAACAAGAGACAATATCCTACACGTAGATTAAAACATTACACAAGGTCATCTGTCATAACATTGAAAAACATGTGCTGGCTGTTTTATGACCCTGTCACTACCCAATCAATCCTTCATAGGTTCACTTATTGGAATTGTCTATTTTTGTGTAGGATTTTGCTAAAAATCTTGGACCCTTCACTATCATGTAAATATTTGCTTTATGGACTCAGTTTCAAAGTGAGGCAAGGCGCAGGTAATACTTGCTAAACTTAATTTCTTACAGATGTGTAATGATAAGTAATTAAAGAAATGTTATTTACAGTATTCTTCAATAATGTGACATGATGTATGAAGTCAAAGCTGCATAATTTATTCAATTATTTAGACCGGAGTTATGACTGTAATATTTTGATGCAATCATTTTACATTCATCCTATAAGTTTTTAAATTAATTGCAGATATTCATAGTCAACAAATTCGGTGTACATGCTACCTTAAATTATATAATTAGTTACCTTTACTTATAGACTTTCTTAATTGCTTGTTTATTGTTAATAGTGGTCACATATACAGAAAGAAAATTTAACAAAACTAAATATTCTGTAAAGTTAGGCATGAATAAAAAAAAGTGGTTTGGTGGAGTTATCTAAGAAAAATATAAAAACATGTCTATCTTTAATTATTTTCAACTGAATCTCTTTTTATGTATGCAAATATATCAAATTGTAAGCCAGTCATGTTATGTTGAGTGGTTACGATGTTGACCTTGGGTTTGAGCATCGGACCTGACTCAAGTTGTTACTCATCTGGCAAAATAATTTCTACTACAAATTATTCCAGGAAGAAAGTTTTACATTGACTTGGTCATAATGTGTCAGATTTGCATTTTTTAAGTTTTTATTAAAAAATAACAACAGAAAAACTTTTTATAATCCAAATAAATAATGAAATGAAAATTCAGAACCTCAAGCTCTACTTGCAAAAAACAATTCTCAGTTGAGATTTAAGGTCATAGTTTGTCTGGGTGTGTGTGGAAGTGGTGTGGGGGTTGTGTCTGAACAGGAAGTGCCACCAACCTTAACTCCTCAGCATCTCGCTTCACAAGTTCAAATCCTCTGGTCAGGGAGAGAGCTTTCTCCTGGAGGTCTTCCACCTCATCTAATTAATTGGACATTACTAATATGACTGTGATTGTGTCAGTGCAACAAAACAAGCCAGCAATCAAAATTTCTTCCAAAAAGGATTCCTCACATAAGCATAATGTACGGTCATTTCATACATCTTTATCATGGTAAAGTTGTGGTTCCAGCATATTACATGATAGTGTGGCAGACTAGATAAGTAAAAGACAGAGAAGTCAAAATTTGAGGCTGAACAACATTTAATCTGAGGATTACTTCTGCCAGTGGGGCCTGGTCACTAGATAATATATGAACACCCCATTCCTCAAAATGTTGGAGTTGTTCAGGTTTAATGAAATGTCGTTTGGATCATGTATTTCTGTATATTATATGTTCCGGTGCAAAACTGGGACAATGGTGCTTTACAGACTTTATAATAACTCTTCATTGTGTTATCCTTATAAGTAAAAATGGAATCAAAGTACTGCACTTTACTGGTGAACACTTATTTTAAAGCATACTGATTACAATTGAAATTCAAGTATAGATTTATTAAAAAATGCAAGTACATATTGCATTTTTTAATTGTTGAATTGATCACTTTTTTGTAAGTGGCTTTCTACCTCAATAATCCATATTAACACCATCAAAGAATGGACAAAACCCGTCCATTCATTTTAGCATAGGTTAAATAAGTCATGTAAATAAAATTATTATTAAACAGGATTTTTTTATTTTATAAAAGTCCAACTTCAAGAGATATTTTAGTTTTATTACTTTCTGTTAGATTTTGTCCACCAATGATTAAATGAATAGAAGGGTTTTTGTCCTGGAGAGATTTTGTCCTACACATCTACCCCATCGTACTCACTTAAAGAATGTAAAAACTGGTAAAGCTAAACAGACCACAATATACATATGTATATAAGGTCAACAATGTTATTCCTAGAAGAAAGAGGGAAAAATTCAAAACTGTTTATTCTTTGGCTCCAGCTTATCAAGATACCTGAGTACCAGTCCAGTACTAGACTGTGTCTGTATCTTCACATGAAAGAAGAAGTCCACACAATTGACATTCTGAAGCATGCGCTAAACCAGTCTAAAGAATGCTTTATTCCACAATATATTGGTATGTATAATGTAATGTTTAATTGTTAACTGTCAGTGACACTGTTTATTTGTTGTGTAATGTTTTACCATGTTTCTTCCTTTTTATAGCAGTATGTGTATTTAGCCTTGTTACAAGTCTGCTCATCTGCAAAATAGTGCATTCTATACATGTACAGTAGAAACTCAGCTAACTGGATCTCCTAAATATCAGAATCTTTTACTATCAATGCCTTTATTTTAATCACATTTTTTTTCTTCTTTTTCTTATGTGGACTAATCTTTTACAATTGAAACCTCTTCATTCTGCAATCATTTGATAATTGTATAACCATTTATTTATTCCCTGCTTTAATTGTGTTACATAACCTGGCATGTTAGCTGGGTGTTGATTGCTGACGCATTGTTTATGTATTGTTCTACCACTAAGGTTCAGGACACGATTGAACCCAAAAGCCTTGCTTGCTGGAAGGTCCAAATTCAACCAAACTTCCTTTGAAGCTTCTGCATTCAGGAGAAATAAAAAGTTATAAAAAGAAGGCCGTTTTCTATTATGGTTATACAAGAAAACTTAGGAAAATAAATTGTCAGAAACTACTAGAGCTAGAGCCTTTATATTTGGCATACAAGTCCTTTGGGTGGTCTGTATCAAGATTGTTAAAAAATTAATCTGTCAAAAACATGGCTACCAGGGACATTTTCCATATATAGACGAAGTAAAAACAAATGAAACTGATTGTCCAAATGTTCATACATTACAATTATTATGGTCTGTTTAACATTGCTGGTATACCTTACTATTTTTGTTTTAATGTCTATGGGACTCAGGTGAGTGATATAGGGTTATCATGGCCTGCTTGTTATGCTAATATATTTATGCAAATGATAAAACAAGATGAAGAATATTATGTTTCAGGTCCTATAATGAAGATGGTGAAACTGGAATCACTGGAGGATTATGAAAGTCTCCCTGAGACCAAATGGAAGATCAAACAACCCGCAGATGATGATGTGAGACCAGATGCTTTGGATACAGGTATTTTGTCTGTACTGAGTAAAAATCTTCATCTGACCTGAATTGTGAGACAATCACAGTCATATTTTGGGATGATCCTTAACAAATAATAGTAGGACAGTGCTCATATGACTGTGTCGATGTGATGTATCTTAACATCCAAAGGTGGTGTTATGACTGAACAGTTTGTAACAACTCAGTCGCTGACCGCATTGGTTGAAGTCTTGAGGCAAGATCTTTTCATCTGGAGAGGTCTTCCAGCTGACTTGCTGTGCCCTGTTGGTTCAACCCGGACATTTGTCTGCAGTCTTCCACCAATAATCTTCTGGACCAAGCACACAATTGTGATGATGCGATGCAGCTAAAGACAAACAAAATCGAAATGCCATATTTTTAGGTGTGTGGCCAAGCCGATAAAATAGTTGACATATTTTATGAGCCATGGTTGAAGCCCACAGGAAAAGCTGAAGGTCTTCCAGCTGATGAGTGGTATGTTGATGTTTCTGGCCAGGTCATTATTTAAATGTTCAGCTGCACCATTTATAACAGAATACAGAATAATATATTTGTTTTTATTATCTTTGAGGTACTCTAAACATTAATACATTTTAGATTATGAGTTTTTGATCAAAATGGTAGGAGTTGCTTTATAAAGTAAAAATATGGAAAGTAGATTTTAAAATTTTTATTTTTTATTTTATGGTAGGTCAGACTGTAGATACTTTCTTTTAGCAATAGTAAAGCTACATGTATTGACAGCTTGCTTATGTCTTGGTTTAAAACCTATACGCAGCTATGTAATATATTCTTTTCCTAAAACTCTGCCTTTTTATTTGTTGGTTTTACTGGTGTTGAGATATTTCTTCAGTTTCCCCTTTAAATATGTTTTATTTGTTATAACCTAAATCTCTAGAATGTCTTTATAAAAATATGAATACCTTCAAATCTTTACCAAGGCCAGATGTTACAATTTTTTTCAAGCGAATGTACAATATTAGCATCTTAATCTTTTTAAGCTGAATACAGGGTATTTACTCAATGTATTTTCTTTCCTGGTACCAAGTAAAGCATTTTTTGTTTGACTTTAAATGTTCCCTTATATTGCTGAGAATTTTACATTTTAATCATAAGGTTACCTTCTCTTTGTTCCATCTGCAGGAGGTTTGGATCTTATCCTAATGCCAGGCCTGGGCTTCACACGGGATGGGGACCGGATTGGTAGAGGCAAGGGTTACTATGACACCTACCTTACCAAGTGTGCAGAAAAGGGGTTTACGCCCATAACTATAGCATTAGCTTACAAGGAACAGTTGTGTGCCTCAATACCTGTGACAGACAATGATAGAAAAGTGAACTTTGTTTTGACCCCGGATTAATTGGATATAAAAGACAAATGTAACACAATGTGCTGTGTTTATCAATAAAAAGGTCCTTAGTTCAAATCTACTTGTTTATAACCAGAAAAGTTGTTTGAACTATAGTATTACCTCTTGACTACCAACTTCCAGGCTAGAACAGTTATTTAAGCAGTGAAGATCCGAAATATTTGCTGTAAATAAATCATATCCAAGGACTAACATCTCATGGCTGGTCTGTGGTTCAAACCCAGTACAAACTTATCCAGAGCCTGATATTTTAACCACTAGACCATGGGTCCTCAAAAGAAAGTGAAGTAACAAAGAAATGTGCTAACCTTGCCTTCCACATTATAATATTTGGCAAGCTATTAGGTCTAATTCTTACATATCCAATTGAAATTACAGGTCAATATTTTTAATCTGACCAATCAGATAAGGCAGTTTTGATGACAGCCCTCTCTCATTAAGTAACATGCTTACATTTTATGACTACTAAATAAAACTTAATTTGCTGAACAGTCCCTCCAAGAGACACAAAAAATGCTAAGTTCATTAAAGATTCTCTCATTCTCAGTCATTCTGTTGCATGGTATCATATTATCAATTTCCCACAGCCAATCAAAAGAAAAGTTAATATTAATCTTTTTCGACTTTGTTTTTGTGATTAACAAACCTAAATGCACATGTTGATTTATTAAGTACATTCACTATGATATTTAATGTCAAAAAGTGTTGATTGTTAGAACAGTGACTTAAACAGATTTCTACTAATTTAGCCTTCAGAGTCCATTAAATATTACACAGTAACTTTAAAACATATAATAATTGACCTCTAACAACATAATCTTTTGAGAATATCGCAATTTGCTAATTCACCACTTCGTGTTGTTGGTCTGTCTATCTTGCCGACACAAAGTGGAACATTATTACATTGACACCAACATCAGTGTACACAATTGCTTGATCTCTACTATGATCACATGTTATATAAGACAGCATTGATTATGGTAGAGCAGTTAAAAGGTAACCGGTGTAAGCATTTGTGGGGGCGAGGTGGGGGTATATGTTTCATAAGTGACATAGTGGCTGAAAATGTCATTGAAGTACAACCTTTCTGCATTTTAACCAGTTATGTAATACATCACACAATGTATATACGTCACCAGAGCAATAATACATAAAATCGCATTAAAGGTCAATCAGTTTAGCAAGATTACTGAAAACGGACAGTGTGCCTGTACAGGACAGCTACTTTTATTGTGGTCAGTTTGTATAAAACAGTAGGGACAATCAACGTGGTAGAAGCATGTCATCTCTTAGAAGAACATTCCAGGGAAGAAACTGTTTGGTTTGGTATATTTTATGTAATATCTTGTCATAGGTCTTTTTTAACTTTTTTTTATGACTAGCTTGTGAATACCTTTATCAAATTTAAAATTGGTTGCAATGCTCATAGAGCTTAGTGTATCTTCTTTTCTAATTAGTATTTGTTGTTGACTCAGCCTTATCATATTACAAGTGAAAATGGCATAACAGAAATAGGCTTCTTTCAAATACACTTCACTTCTGACACCTAGAAAACATATTGGTAAGATGTTATAATTACTAATAGACAACATCCTTGACTTTGTGAACTTATCACAACACTGTTATACTGTTATTAAGAGGAACTTAATTGTCAGTTATTGTTTGGTTATGACAGCAAAGTCTCTGATGATATTTGCAGGCTGGAATTTCAGTATTGGGAGGCTCGTAAGAAACTTCAGAAGTTCACAATAACTACAGGTAGGTGGGGGAAACATTAGCACAGATGATGATGATGATGACAATTATGAAAGACGGACATAAAAGTGCTGACCAGTCCTTGGCTCCATTAGAAGATGGGTGGAGGTATTCTTTTCTACCCATAAACCTACTCTAGAGAACTATGGGACCTGTGTTGTATCAACAAAAAGCTCAATACTGCAGCTGTGTATCCTGCATGGTCCTATCGATACTTTTGTCTAACCACATATAGAGGTATTACAGTTGCCCTGCAAGCAGCAAGATCTCATCCATTGAATAACAGTGATCATTCATTTATGAGTTTGTGTTTGAATTATGGCATTATGGCAAAGCCAGGATAAATAATTGATTGAAATTTTACCTCAGAATACATGTTCTCCTTCTAAGTTTTTGTTGACAAGGACTAAAAGCAGGACTTTCATCTTAAAATTTAATAGACAATCATCACAAAGCTTTTTGCAAAATATTGAAAACAAAAAGATATTGTAGACTATGTCACACACATTGAACTGAAGTTTTACATTGAGATTGGAAAAAGGAGGGACATTTGCATTGTTGTTGCACCCAAATAAACAGAATTTGTGACCAATCAATCTTCATGTGAAGAGATTACCTGATTTGCCAGTTAAACATTTCCATCTTTAATTTATATATTTCATATTTTCCTTAAAGCAACACTTCCGATTTGAAATGTGTGATGCTTAAATATTTTTTTCATTTGTTTTAAGTGTTAAGTTTATATAAGATAAGTATAAATAGAAAGATGGCTCTTTTTTATTAACTGGTAAAGCATTGTTTTAAATGCGGTAAGACTGGACCTGGTAGTGCAATCGGTAGAGCGTCGGCTCCAAGTAGGAAAGGCCCCGGGATTGATCCCGGGCAGCGACATACCAAAGTCGTTAAAAATGGTAGTGGTATAGCTCCCTTGCTAACGCTCAAGCAAATATAAGGGTAGTTCCACGACCCGTTGGCCCGGTGTCAGGATAATGGGACTGGGTGTGGTATCAAGCCAGGTGTTAATGGCATGCTATACACAGTGAAGGCAGCACTATATCTGCTTCAAGTGGACACCGTCTCCAGATAACTGAAATACTGTTGGTGGGAAGATAAACCCAATAAATAAACAATAAAATAAATAAATGCGGTAAGACACATTTATCAGTATATCATGCATGTATGACATTCAGTAGGATAAAAATCGTCTCCAGATAACTGAAATACTGTTGGTGGGAAGATAAACCCAATAAATAAACAATAAAATAAATAAATGCGGTAAGACACATTTATCAGTATATCATGCATGTATGACAATCAGTAGGATAAAAATCTGTTAAGATATGGTTTAAATATTTCATAGGTTTTGCCTTAAACAATGTGAAATGTTGCCATTGAGTTATGTTTTGTGCATTCATTTATAATACATGTTAGAAATTTGAGCATGGATATGTGTCAGTTGTGCAATGAAGTTTAATTTTTGCCGTGCATTTTCTATTGCTTTTAGACCATTGTTTTTGTCAATATTTTCTCATCTTTGTATACAGTACTTTTTCATTAAAGTGACATGAATAAAGTAACTGGTCTTTTTACATTTGTACTTTCATATTAATTTTGTATGGTTAACTTTTTTCATTTGGCTTTTTATCACTATGTTGGCGCTGATTGGCTTTTTTTATTGTCACTATCTTGGCACTGATTATAATTAAAAGGAATGAAAACCTTAGCATGTTCAGTAAAAGGTAGAAAAGTTTACTCTTAAATGGTCATGGTCATGTGACCCTGTAAAGGATCTGGGTGTCAAACAATGGGGTAAACATTCCACATACCATCCCCCACTTCTATAGACCAGATGGCAGATAACCACTTTAATGAATGCAATCTATTTTTTAATCAATGACAGAGTAAGAACAACAATACTGAAATTTGTATTTTGTAAATATTTTATAAGTTGCATTGTACACTGGAAATGGTTTTACTATACAAGTTTTAACAATAGGTTGGTTTAATTCAGTAATGGTGAAAACAAATATAAAAACAAGCTGCACAACATAAGGATGAAAAAATTAGATTTGTTTAGCTGACCATTTTCATAAAAATCATAAAGATTTTTAAAAAGAACACAATTATATCCTGTAGTGTTAATATTCTGAATTAAAAAAAAATATAAATAATAACTCATTTAAAGAGCAGGTTTGTTTAGATTACAAACCATTAATTAACTGACCCTTTTGTGCTCAATTCAAACCAATCAGATTTTTTTTACAGTTGTCATTTAAGTTGTATTGACTAATTGTAGCACGAGTCCAAGTTTGTAAATTCTGTAACAAGTGCAACAAAACAATAATAGGGTTTAAGTTATCATAAATTGCATTGCAAGAAAATGGCAACAAATGCCTCGTAAATTATTGCTTATGCATTATGTAGTTTGAAACTAATTTACAATAAACTAAAAAAGCTGATTATCAGATAGGTAAATAAAAATGCATGCATTCATCAGCCAAATTCAAGAAAGTTAAGCTTTGCATAAACTTTTACTTAAACTGTTATTTTAATTAAGTTTAATACAAAACAATAACAAATATCTACCAAGGCAGGCTAGGTGAAATGATTCTTGGATAATGTGCAAACATGGGAAAAATTGAGTAAAATATGTCCTGCTTAAGTACAATATATTAAATTGTCACCAAAAACCAGACAAGAAGAAGAAAAAGGGCTAGGGATAAAAAGTCAGGAAAGGAAATTTTAGGAAACAATGAACTGATTTATTAAATGGATAAAAACAATTAGTAGGACAGAATCATGGTTATAACAATAGAATGAATTCTAAAGTGAAGTTAATGTGAGACCTCACACAAAGTGTCGCACATTGTATAAGCAAAACAAAAAACAGAAAATGGTAAAAATATTTGGTTATGATGTTAAAGATAAATAAAATGATGACTACTATGCATTTACATTAATAATCATAAGCATAAATAAGTAAATCTAAAGAACAATTAAAAACAGTAAATTATGACTCATTGGGATAAAAAAACAAAACCCGACAGTTTAAAACAATAAAGACAAAATATGTTACACATAATTACAGCTAAAATCTTACAAAAAGCATAACAATGAGTATTACATTAATACTTGAGTATTACAAAAACTTGTTACAAAAAGAGCATAAAATCATGCATCAGAAGTGTAACTGAATCATAAATATCTACCATAAAACTGCAAAACAGTCTTACAAGTCATACCCAACCCAAAAAATAAATAAAATAAAAGAAGGTTTGTTATCACCATACCATCACTAATCTAGTGATTAGCACGATCAGCTATCATATTTTAGGAATCTCCCATAATACTTCTTTTTTCAAGTTTTAGTAAAAACAATGTTATTGTGAATGAGATCAGGTTTAATTTTTTTTTTTTTTTATTATTTTGTCAGGTTATGATTTTTTAAGAACAGTTAAAAACAGTCAAACAGGGCTTTGAAATATCATTTTTAAATTATGTGCAAATACTGTACATGAAAAATTAAGCAAATACTTAATTTATTTTGTGGACTTGTTAATTGGAAATTGTTATAAAGCAAAATATAAGCATCATTATACTTTGCTTATTAAAGAAACTCTACTCATTATTAGAATAAGTAGTAATTAAAAATATAATTAGACATAAGAAAGTAAATTTAATTTACAACATTTATAAATTAACAAACTCATAAAACATCATATATCAATTGGAAGCAGATCTAACATTTCATGTTTAAAGCACAAATAGGAGAAATATGTACAGGTTTGCAAGAATATGCACTGATACAAAGATTATCATTAAATGGCAAAACTATTAATACAATTAGACTAACCTAATCAAAGCAAGATTACTGAAAATACATGGAATAATAATATTAATAATGGTAAATGCATTATAATCATGAATGACTTGATAATGGAAGTTTTGTTTTGACAACATCTCATCTTCATAGTAATAGATATTGTGGCAACATCTAGTATTCCCAATTTTCAAATGATAGGAATGGATAAGTTATAGCCCTTGATTTCCTAGTATACTAAGCAAGAAAGCCATTCCAGAATCATTTTTAAAATACAAGAAATATTAGTGATTTAATTATTTGCTTGTATTCATCATTTTTACTCAGTATGAACTTATTTCTCAACAACATACAATTTTATATGTATATGGCAATCTGGGGCATACTAAACTGTTGCAGAAGTTGTTACATAACATACAATACTACTAACTATATACCAAATACCTACTTACATGGGAGGCATATAATTTGAATAACAGCCTTTATCAACAAAAACGGACATTTGTGGCGGAACAACTCTGTCAGTTCATGACTAATGTCTGCAAAGAACTACTTCAAATGGTCAGGTGATCTGACTAGAACTCCATGAAAGCAAGGGCTGTGGAGTAATAAGTCGGCCCCAGTAACTGCTTTGACAAGCACAAATAACAATACAGAACAGCATGCAAATGAATGCAAAGTGAAAAAATGAACATTAAGACATGTTAGATCCTATCTTCCTCCCACAACAGCATGGGATTTTTGTTTATAAAGCTGTAAAGTGTCTAAAGGCACATGGTTCATATACATACATGTAATAGTAGGCCATCGTAATTGACAATTACCAAAGAACACTTAAAATTTATAGAAAAAATATATTAGTCCAGCAATCTAGGAACTTAAGAACACTTAACATCAAAACTGAGCTGCTACTAGCAATTTTGGTACTTGTGCCCAAAATTTCAAGTATGTTTTAATCCATTTTCTGTCAAGATAATTCAACTAGGGAACTTTACACATAATGAAATTATAACATCATTTGCTGATGAAAAATTTAATATACAAGGACAGTCTAGATAAAAGGCTTGGCATAATGAAGAAATTCAGCTTGATTTGGTGTAAATACAGTAAAATCACTCCATTAAGACTGTTGAAAAGGGTCATAAAACGAACAAGAGGGCCATGATGGCTTAATCGCTCACCTGATGACACAGGCTTTTAGTATGCTCAAATCTGGCATCAAGTAATTAAGAGTTATTAACTTTAGAAATTTTTGGTGAAGATTGGTCCATTAGTGTGGCCACTGGGTTGATAACGTTTTCTGGAATTTTACCAAGTAACCTACAGAGACCACATGACTCACTTCAAAACATATATAAGATATCATTCTGGCAAACATACTGGCCAAGTTTGGTGAAGATTGAGCCATCAATGTGGCCTATAAGTGTCTTCACAAGTTTTTTCTAAAATGTGACCTAGTGATCTACTTTTTAACCCCACATGACTCAATAATATACTCATCCAAGAATTCATGCAGACAAACAATCTAATCTAGTTTGGTGAAGATTGGGCTATGAATTCGGCCTCTAGTGTGTTCACATGATTTTTCTAAGTTATGACCTAGTGACCTCTTTTTTGACCCCACGTGACATAATAAGGAATTGATCCATGACTTCTTGCAGTCAAACATTCTGACCAAGTTTGGTGAAGATTGGATTATAGATGTGGTCTCTAGTGTGTTCACAAGCTTTTTCTAAGATTTGACCTAGTGACCTACTTATTGAACCTTCGTGACCCAGTTATGAACTCATTCAAGATTTCATTCAGACAAACATTCTGACCAAGTTTGGTAAAAATTGGACTATAGATGTGGTCTCTAGTGTGTTCACAAGCTTTTTCTGATATTTGACCTAGTGACCTTCTTATTAATCCTTCGTGACCCAGTTATGAACTCATCCAAGATTTCAGTCAGATAAACATTCTGGCCAAGTTTGGTGAAGATAGGGCTATAAATGTGGTCTCTAGTGTGTTCACAAGCTTTTTCTATGATTTGACCTAGTAACCTACTTATTGACCACACATGACCCAGTTATGAACTTATCCAAGATTTCATGCAGGCAACAATTCTGATCAAGTTTTGGTGAAGATTGGGCCATAAATGTGGTCTCTAGTGTGTTCAAAAGCTTTTTGCTAAGATTTGACCTAGTGACCTATTTTTTTTACCCCAAGTGACCCAAAAATGAACTTATCCAAGATTTCATGGAGACAAACATTCTGACCAAGTTTGGTGAAGATTGGGCTACAAATGTGGTCTCTAGTGTGCTTACAAGCTTTTTCTAAGATTTGGCCTAGTGACCTACTAATTGACCCCACATGATCCAGTTATGAACTCATCCAAGATTTCATGCAGGCAACAATTCTGATCAAGTTTGGTGAAGATTGGGCCATAAATGTGGTCTCTAGTATGTTCACAAGTTTTTCCTAAAGTTTGAACTAGTGACCTACTTTTTGACCCCAGGTGACCCAATAACGAACTCATCCAAGATTTCATGCAGACAAACATTCTGACCAAGTTTGATGAAGATTGGTTAAAAACTGTGGCTGTAGTGTGTTCACAAGCTAAATGTTGACGACAGATGACGGAAGACTGACAACGGACGTAGCGGTATCACAAAAGCTCCCCTTGAGCACGTTGTGCTCAGATAAGCTAAAAACAACACAATTCTTTTCAAAATGTTTTCAACAAAATTATGCAATGTCATTTATGTAATGAAAATATTTTACCTCATATAAATCACTGACTCAAGGAAAATTACTTGATTGTACATTGAAAACACACTAGACTTTATTTTTACTAATTAATGGATGCAAATCACACCATGGGTGATTTGTTGTTTTTGTCCAGATAGTCGCAAGTGAGGTCAGTGTTTACTAAGAAATACAAATATGTTCTAGTAGAACCAGGCGTTATGCTTGATTAGCAGCCTGCCTGTTATTGTGGTAAAATTTCTCACTGAATAAAAAAGCCAAATATTTTGTACTTTTGAAAATTGGCCTTAAAAGAGATGTGGTTGCTTTAGTGACATGGTCGTTAGGTGGCAGTTTACTGTATTCACATAAAGATCAATAGTTGAGGACAGAAAATTGTCTTAAATTATATGTACACCACAACTCTATCCATGAGTAGATACACAACTTCAAATTACATGAAGTATACATTCTGAAATTAGATCTGTTTAGCATTGTAGGTACATGCAAAAAGGTGATAGCCAAAAAGTTTGTAGACAAATACAATTCCTTTTTTCTAATATTTGTATTTCTAAGATATTTAGACATGGTAACACCACATTTTACCCTGATATTATTTAAAATGCGAGTATTGTAGAACAAATATCATGCTCTCGACAGTGTCTAAGATAATGTGGTCAGATGTCAAGCCTCACTTCAACAAAAATTGTTTCTGCTCCATAACTTTAATGCCATTCAAGAAAAGAATGGGATGATGTGATCAATTCACCATTGATATCATGGAAAGAAAGCCATTATATGTATAAATGCTGTGAAAAAAGTTACATGTCAACTGATTTTTTTGTCAGGATACTTAAGACTTTCTTGAAAATGATCCTGCTGTTTGGTCACAAATGACCTGTGTTATTTCCAAGCTTGTAGAAAATCAGTGGTTAAAGAAACGTTGGAGACTGGCAGACTTACAACTCTTCTCTGAAATTATTAATCTACCGGTATCTGAGGCTAAATGACCAACATCCATCTCAGTAGCCTGGATAGGGAGGAGGTGCACTATCCATGGGCGGTGGAGGGGCTGAAATAAACAACAGGTTTTTTTTAACATTCACTCAATTGCAATTCAAAGTGTCCAATTCAACTGTACATGCATGGCTACATATACAACAATAAGAGGGCCATGATGGCTCTATATCATTCACCTGAGTGCCATAGAAATTATGCTACTATCCTTCTTGACAGATCAAATTTCTTTGAAAAATCTTGAGACAATGCCACCAATTAATACATAAGTCAAATATCAAAGCTGTAGCTCTTGTGGTTTCTGACAAGAAGATTTTTAAAGTTTTCCTATATAGCCATGAGGAAAATGGCTTTACCCCTGCAGCAATGTTTTTAAAGGATCAGATTTTTTAACAAGCTTAATACAGGGTAACCCACAGTAAAACTGTAGTATATATCAAGGATCTAGCTTTTGCAGTTTCTGCTAAGAATATTTTCCTATAAAGCCATAAATGGAAAATGGCTATGCCCTTGAAGCTATGTTTTTTGATTGATCAGAATTCTTCAAACAAATTTTCATTCCCCCTGCCTACTTAAGTTTGGCTGAATTTTGCCCAGCTGTTTCGGAGGAGATGCCAGTTCAGTATACATAGTTTGTCTGGTCTCTTCAAGGGACAGGAAGTACCAGGGTTCAAATACAGACAGAGAAATACTAATGTTTTAAGAGAATCAGATGATAAAAAAGTGTTCTTTGGCAGCATTTGGCTATGATTAGGAGATAAAGCTCCACAATAAATCTGGGTAAAAACACTAACTTACCACCAGTCAACTACAACTAGAAGTTCTCAACCTTGAGAGCTTAGGAGTATTTAATGGGTGACACTAACCATTTTGTTACAGGCACCCCTCAGTGACTACTGTTTCTGTGTGTGGACCGAGGTTGTATTACAAAATAGTTCCAATGTTGATTTAGTTTATTAATAAATTAAGCCTCAGTAACATTATATTTCATGGCTTATATAAAGTCAAGTTCTCAATTCATTTAAAAACTGATTCAATGACCTTTAAAAAAATAATTCCAAACATAAACATACCAGAAGGTACTGGTCTGTTATCATGTTGTGACACTGGTGCGTATCCTTGGTAACCAGGTGATTGTGGTGGGTATTGATACTGGTACCCGGGTGGGTAATTAGGTGCTGGCCCCATTTGTATTTGGTTTGGAACTGGCTGTGGGGCTGACGTCAATGTCACTTCTGAAAGTTAGATTATATCCATTAGTATTTAGAAACTTGGAATATATAACATAAAAAACAATGTTAATGTTATTTGTATTATAGCAAGAAATGGTACTGATATAGATTTAATTTAAATCTGATTTGCCCCAATATAATTTGATAGTTAAATGCTAGAAATGTGTAGAATAACATGGAAAAAAACAATGTTTTCACTGTAAGTGTAATGCATTTTTGTTTGCAGCAGAAAAAATATTAATTTTTTTTATTTATTTAAAAGGTGCTTAATGTATGCCTTTTCTTACTTTTTTGAGCGTATTTTATTTTCAGCAGTGGCAAATTTGATCTATTCTTTTAACTCTCAGCCATAGTGTTTTCTTAAAATAAAATCAGTTATATTTATTTATAATTTTCATTGCAAGATAATTACTGACAGCAAAAAACACCATTTTTATAAGGGGTATTGCAAAGTGCTCTTGTCAGATTATAATTTAATTTTTAATTAATGGGGTACATTGGTAAATTGAAAATTATCTCCATTGTTAGATAATATCAGAGGTATTCAAAACAGTAAATAGGTCCTTTTTATTCAGAATTCTTGGACTTAATCACATGTTCTTTTGGAGATATTGCAATTACAAACAGTGAAGTTTTTTTACTTTTGCATAAATATAAGCTTATAGTCCATTTAAATACTTACAGAGATTAGCTATTTAAAAAAGAAAATGGAAGTGTTGGCTGATGATGGTTAACTTGGGTATCACAAGAAAGGCAACAAAAGTCAACATACACTCCAAAGAGCACAAGCATAAAAACCAAGTAAATTGAATGAAAGGACCTACTTGCATTTAGGGATTATTCAGGGGAGATTATTCATTAATCTCTTTCATTAGAGGTGAAATAAATCTGCATTTACTATGATGTAAATGTTTTTTGTGTTCTTTTTTAAAATAATTATGCCTTAATACAGCACTTTTTGCCAAGTGAGAGTAATAGGGTATTAAAACTTAAAACTATAAAGCTATTTTCCACATGAAAATTATATTGTATTTTTAAACAGCTCTGGTGCAATCAATTGTTGCATTCCTAGTCACTATGTCAGATTAAAAAACAACAACAACATAAAAAAACCTATATCATGTTATATTAAATTGTAATATTTTGATGGAAAAGAAGTCATAGTGACAAAATAAATAAAGTGCAAACTTTCTTTAAATCAGTTACTTCCTAGGGGAGTGACACCAAATCCAATACACCACTTACTGTAACAGTAAACTGACTTATGCTCCCCATCGAACACTTGCCCCTAGGAGGTTTGTCCCCTGCATGTTTACCCAGACGTTTGCCCCCCCCCCCCCTTATAAAAATAAAGAAAAGACGGCTGTCGCCTATTTAAATTTAAAGCCGGACATACATTTTGCCCCCCCCCTCTTTTAGATATTCTCATTATGTCGCAAAGGTAAATCGTTGCAAATTTTTCATAGCACATACCATTAAGTGTAATTATCATTTTTAATCTCTCAACAGTACCCAACATTCACACCCTCACTATCTCGGCTAAATGTCAGCTTGAAGACAATTATCGATTGATATCATTTCACAGACTTTAGAGAAAAGTGTGACGATCATTATTACGATGAAATGTGACTGTAGTAATTAAAACTTTCCTAAAATTTTTGGATATTACAGGTTACTGACAGCGAGTTAAAATTTATTTTAACAGGTGGCCAAACGTCCGGCTTTTATATTTGATAGGAGGGCAAACATCTGTGAATCTATTGTTGAACGTTGTTTAATATATATTTATTTATCTGTCTGAAAAATATCTGTTTATATCAAATAATTGTTTTGTCATGTAAGATCTGGCTTCAAGTTAAAAAGGTGAAAAAAAAATTTCAAAAGTTGTTGTCGTATCTATGAGAAAATTCAAAAAATCATATACTTACAAAAATGGAGAAGAGCAATAGATTCTTGACCACTGCACTACTAGAAGATTTATACAAGAGGAAACTAGACAAAAATACTCTTTTGTGATTACCGTACTTTCTCACTTATAAGACTATTCGCTTATAAGACCACCCCCCCCCCCCCCCCCCCCCCCCCCCCCCCACTTCATCTGTTAAATTGCCGGTTTCTGCTTAGACCCGCTTATAAGACGAGGCGAAAAAATGATCAGGAGCATCGACCAGTCATGCTGTCTCAACAAAAGTGTTAATTGGTTAACAGTGACTGTATTTTCACACAATACGGGATGTATCTAGTCTCAGTTGCACTGCTCGCCTGTAGGGCATGGGGGCCTGACATTACACAATATATTGGGGAACGGTGCACTGTCCTTGTGTACATGCTGCCAATCAATAATTTCATGGAGAAATGTAATCGGCAGCTGCTTATAAAAACACATCGTTCACTCCCTCACTGTCAAACTGCTCTGATCGATATCACCTTGACAACAGCTTATCTCAGAGTCAGTCATTTGACCTGTGTAATGGGGCAAGTCTACATGGAAACACCAAGTAAATTACAGCTTGGTGTATTTGGCAGACTGAAGTTGAAAGTTTGTTTCAGTGTTTACTGACAGATAATAAGCCGTGTTTCGTGCAGAACAAAGGGAAATGTATGTGAGACAGTTAATCGTTGGCGGACAGAATTCAAAGTTCAATTAAGGTAAATTATCGGCAGTCGATAATGACGGCACGTCGGGTCATTGCATAACCACTAACAAGTTTATGTTTTCACCCTAAAACAACATGAAATCTTTTTGCCACGTCACTAGACCCTGCCTATAAGACGAGCCCCACACTTTGAACATGAAATTTAAAGCAAAAATCCCCGTCTTATAAGTGAGAAAATAAGGTATACAAAATTAAAACTTAAAAAAAAGATGACAAAGAAG
Source organism: Sinonovacula constricta (assembly GCA_007844125.1). NCBI lineage: Eukaryota > Metazoa > Mollusca > Bivalvia > Cardiida > Solecurtidae > Sinonovacula > Sinonovacula constricta. The sequence goes on from CM017559.1 coordinate 17,002,147, forward strand.
TTTTACTGAAAGTAAGTTTTTATTCAAACCTTGTGGTTGTCTCCTTGAGACAACTGTTCCATGTGATGCTGATGTTCGACAGCAGCATTGTTTGCAGCAGCAATAGCAGCAGATGATGATGCAGATGGAAATTATGGCGATCACTCCAACAACTGACCCAATGGTAACATAAGTGATGTCATGCATGCTAGGACTTTTGTAGACAATTTCAGAATCGTCATCAATCAAAGTTGGATGGTTGCCATATTCTGGCCTTCCTGAAAATTGTATGAAAATGAATATGAGATGTTTAAACATGCCAAATTATACAATAAGGGAATTGAGGTGTTTTCTTACATGCTTAATTCTTTAACAACAAACTAAGAGTTGTTCACTCTGATCAATAAAGATGTTTTCTCTTAACATAATTTAATATTTATTAAGAGAATGTGAGGTATTTAAGCATGATTCATTCAATACGGGAATGTTAGATGTTTAGATTAAGTATGATTAATTCTGTAATTATGGAATGCGAGATGTTTAAACATGCGCAATTTTCAATTTAAGAAATGTGAGATTTTCAGCATGCATGCAATAATTCTTCAATAAGGGAATGTACGGTGTTTATGCTATGCGAGCTTAATAAGCCAATTTATTTGATCTAACAAATGCCTGTGTTAGGTTTCTAAAGTTCTGTTATTAGTAAGATGTGACCAATCAGCCAATCAGGAGACAAAAACTAATAATTAAATTCAGCCATTTTCACCAAGTGTCTTATGGGTCAAGTGTTTATTTTTCAAAAATGGATTCAAAATTAAAGTTTCATTAAATTATAACTGCTCATTACCTGTTTATTTGCAAGTATATTGTCCTTCAAATTATTATTTTTTAGTTCTGGAGAATCAAAAGCATTTAAATGATTATCAAGAAATTATAGCCTTTCAGAACACCATCTACCCAGGATATCATTAAACAAGCATTTGATAGTATTGCGGGCAATACAGTAGTCCCCTACCGGTCCCTCAAAAAATTCTTTAATTATCATACGCTCCTTTATAATTAATTTGAGGTTGAAGTCTGTATTTGTGCGGGACACGTCATCTCAATATGGTAATCATTTCTGTAAAATAGTTGTAAAATCCGACTTCAAATAACAAAGATATGGGTCGGACACGATTTTGCTGCAAGGTCATGCTGTGACCTTGACCTTCAAGGTATTGACCCAAATGTTGTTCGTGACATGTCATCTCAATATGGTGATCATTTCGGTGAAATAGTTGTAAAATCTGACTTCAAATATCAAAGTTATGGGGCGGACACGATTTTGCTGCAAGGTCTACTGTGACCTTGACCTTCAAGGTAGTGACCCAAATCTTGCTCGCAACACGTCATCTCAATATGGTGATCATTTCTGTGAAATAGTTTTAAAATTTGACTTCAAATAACAAAGTTATGGGCTGGACATGATTTTGCTTCAAGGTCATGCTGTGACCTTGACCTTTAAGGTAGCGACCCAAATCTTGCTCGCGACAAGTCATCTCAATGTGGTGATCATTTCTGTGAAATAGTTTTAAAATCCGACTTCAAATAACGAAGTTATGGGCTGGACACGATTTTGCTTCAAGGTCATGCTGTGTCCTTGACCTTCAAGGTAGCGACCCAAATGTTGCGCGTGCATATTGTACACATTGCTACCTATTAACATAGCAAGTTTCATGCGCCTAGCTTTAATAGTTTATAAGTTATCAAAGGATCCAGACTTTTAGCGGACAGACAGACTGACTGACTGACGGACGGAGTGTGAACACCGATAGGGGACTAACAATGCATGCACAGATATATAGTATCACTATTTGTCAGCCATAAACAATGTACAGTAAACATTCATCAGAGTAAGTAGTATATGAAATCACTATAAAGTAGAGATGGCAAAATTCAATCATTGAAGCATTTGATTGTTCGGATCCATTCTGATCCGAACGTTCAAACATTTGGAACTATTTCATAGATCAAGTTGAGGTTACAAGGTTGACTTAAAACTATAAAAAATGTCAAGAAGTAGTGAAAATATATCCGATTTTTCCAATTTATGGAAAGTTTACTTCTCTGTATGCCGTATTAATTACTTGGTAATTACTTTCCGAATTTCCACTTCCAATTTCCAATTCATCTGCTATAGAATAATTGATTTAGGGGCATTTGCCCCCCCCTGGATTATTGCCCCTATGTAAGTGCAGACCGACATTTGCCCCCTATCAAATATAAAGGCCGGACATTTGCCCCCCTGCCAAAATGAAGAGGCGTATGTTTGCCTCCCTTCCATATTTGTAATATGGCAGACTTCAGTTTTAACCTCTCGCTGTCAGTAGTTTTGCTGAAAACAGGCACATACACAGTCACATAAAACAAACAACTTTCTTAGAAAACAAGTGTGTATTTTTTTCATTTGCATACATTAGCACCAATTAACGACCATTAAAAACATTTTTAACATACTTAAAACATTAAGTCGCTAATTAAATCACTAACTGTGATTTTAATTTTTCCAAGGCTGTAACAAATGCATGCAGTGTAATTTCTCTCTGACGTGCATATCTCTCTGGCTAACACTGCAACATCTAAGATAACTATGGGAAACAATTGCCAGCCATATCATTTGAAGTCACAGAAATATTTTTGTGTTAGTTTGACCGACCAAACGTCTGTTAACCAGAATAATTAGGACAAGAAATAGGGCCAATATACCCAAATTTGAGCAATACTTTACTGACACTTTGTGTATATGTTTACATCCCATGGCGCAGATATTATGTCTCCTATACAAGCTGGTAGACAGTGACCAGGGGTGGTTTATTAAGTCACCTGAGGTGGGGGTGGCAGGTGGGAGTGTCACTCGCTCGGACTGCTTTTAGGAGAGTATATTTTTGTCAAGGAAACAGCCCTCACATAGCCCAAGTTAAGAGCCCACTCCCTCCCCCTATCCCCAGCACATGATCTACTAGCCAGACATACATGTGAAAGAAAATGTTTCTGATTGTAGTTCTCATCCTACCAGGCCATGCCCCCATATTGCTCCTAACATGGCATTTATACGTTTAAATACAAATCAATAAGCAAACTACCATTATAAGACTTTACTTTTAGCAGGAATAATTTTCTTTTGATTGAAAACACACCAATAAGCAGAGCATATACAATTTGTTGCATTCTTTTGATAGTTTCTTTTGTCTTGTAACCTGCCTGCATATTTGCTTTTGCTATGAATAATATGTCGCAGTGGACCAATAAAAATTATTTTTTGTTATATGATTAAAGTTTAATCTAACCAAATTCGTTAAAGTTTTCTTTAGAAAAGAATCTTATTTCGTTTACCAAACTACAACTTACCAGTACCCTTTGGAGCCAAGTACACAAATAAAATAGTCCTGCTGATCCTCCTCCTGTAGATCTGGTTAAAGTAGAGAGTAATTCCATTTAAGTAAGAACTACACAGTGGTGTTGACAGTTCCTCCTTGCTGGTGTTGCAGTCATATTCCTGTATAAAAAAGGAAATATACTAATTCACTTGGTTGAGTTTATTGCCCTCTAACTATTTTCCACATATCTGGAGACACTTGTAGCAGATACAGTGAGGCATTCACTGTGAAAAGCATGGTGTGGACACCTTGCATTAATATCACACAAGTTGCATTATCCTAATCATACTTATTATCTTTATCTATCAGTCATTAAAAAAGATCTTTAACAGTTAGGGACTTTCAAAAGAGATTTGATATATATGTACATTGGCTCAATTCTATCGATTAATAACTTGAATGCTAACTTAAACATAAAAAATGCTCCACTATGAGAACAATGCCTTGTTAAAAAGTGTCTCATATTTTGTGTCAGATTTAAGCTGAGTATAAAAGTCAGGGTTTCATGAAACCATAGCAACAGAAACTAATAAATGAAAAAAAATGAATATTAGTATCAAAGGATTTAATACAGAAATTGTATACTTTAGACAGAACAAATGAAAATAGGGAGTTTACCTTGTCTGGAAGTTTAGAATTTGCGCTAAAGTCACAGTTATCAAAATCTGAGAGGACATCAAATGAGACACATATATCCTTGTTGAAATCATTTGTGGTGAAGGACACACTGCAGATTTTTGGAAGCTTATCCTTGCCAGAATAGGTAACAGTGTAGTGGTCAATGCCCGACATTTTGAATGTCTTATGACACAATCTTTCATCCAAAATCACATTTGTACTTGCTGAAAAAAATACTTAAGAAATAATTTCAGACATGACAGAAGCTGCCAGACCTTGAGTCTGCAGACAGCTCTCTAATACTTGCAAATAAACGTCCTGTAACAAAGAAACATTAACAGAAAACTTAATCTTTTGCAATAAAGTCTTGATAATTTTTATAAATAAACCTTATATGTCAAGCACTATAAAAAATTAAAGATAGTAAACATCAGAAAAAATCTCCTGTCTTTATTTTTATTGGAGAGAATTATCTAAACAGTCATGAAAATATTGGGGTGAGGCATCAGCAGCCTCTGCTTTGTTGACTAGTGCATTTCATTTATTGTAATTTATAATAAGTGTGAACAGCATGGAATTTAAATTAGTATAAACTGTTTACTTCACACACAAGTCACAAATAGTTGAGAAAGCAGACCTGGAAGTTTCCTAGGACTTCTTTCAGCAGACTGACTAGCGTTCAGTGCCACAGGCAATTATCCAGTCAGTTTGCTGTTTAAGTCCTCTCTTAATATCATTACCTAATAATTGGTTACTTTTAAGCAAGTGTTTGTTCAGCCCAAATATTTTACCTTCTAGCAGCATGGCACTAAGTAATTATATTCATTACCCATATATAATTTGCAGGAACCCATTTAAACATTGGATACTCATATGCTACAACTTATATACAGTAGGAAGCAAGCATTGTATTGCAAACAGTGGAAATAACACTATTTGAAACAAGAGCTGGTAATAGACAGCACATTCCACTTTGCACTTTCCTCATGGTCAAATAATATAATGTTACTGTTGCTACCTCAACAGAAAACCACAACTGTAAGATTCTTAGTAAAAAAGGGGGCATAACCAAGATAATATTTATTTAAGGTTATCTGCCCTCTTGCAACAAGAAGTAACACTTTGGACTGTGAACAGGTTTTTTACTGATTAAAGAGAATAATTCTGAAAAATGATCTTTCACAAAAAGATTGAAAGAACTGATTCCGATGTGGATGCCGGAAACAAAGTCATGAAAACAGCTCCACATTTTTTCTTTTATAAGTAAAACTGATTACAAAGTTACATTTTTTTTAAATAAAGAAACAAAGGTGTGAACTAACTAGTAGCAATTGTTTAGCAAATTATATGTTTATTCAATCAATGCACAAAACAACCATGATGAAATGATTCATATAGGGGGTAACCAACAGTTTGCACATATAAAATACATGTTGCAGTACCTTACCTGTTTTGGGGATATTGGGAATAATCTCTGCAAAAACACAACTTTAGTCTTAAGAAAGATGACTTTGAACACTACCTTAATTGTGTGATAGTATCATGAAAAAATTCCCTTTAAATGTTCACTCTTTCCAAATCTACAAATAAGCATGTTGGGGATTTCTGCTAGAAAATGGATATTTATATCCAAGTGATTGACTGGATAATGAAATGTGTCTCAAATGTAAGTGGTTGTATGGTTTGCTTTGGTTATGGTTTTCAGGAAATACATGTTTGTAATTACAAGTGAGGAGTAATGCTTCATTTTTGGCATGGATCTAGGACATCAATAAACAGTATTTTGCTGAATCATTCTGGTAACACCAATCACAAAAGTTGGGTATAGAAAGTATTTAAGGGAGATAAGTGCTGCTGAGTTAGATTACAAACCTTTAATAAACTGCACAAATGATAGCCAAATAAGGATTATGAGAGGGCCTCCATCCTGGAACATTGTGCTCCACTTCATCATGAGCTAAGCAGACCTTTGAATAGAAAAAAAAGAGATGTAGCATACAAGTGGATCTTAAAATAGGTTTACAACATGTGATGTCTTATGCGTATAACTAAATATAACTTGTATAAGAAGTCCAGTGTGAAATTTCTCATTGCAAAAGCACCAATATATATCCAAGATTGTTCAGACAAAAATGGTCATGAGCTCTAAAGAAGGATGTAATGGAAGACCTCAGACAAATATCTGGGGAGAACCACCCATGTTTGCAACAATGTTTATTGTAACTTGGGACTTCATAGCTTCTGTTTCTGATACATCGCAGCAACCAAATTATGCTCATTAGTGTAACATCCAGCAATTCTGGTAGAGGAAGACCCCAGACAAATGCATGTCTTGATAGAGCCACCAACATGCTGCAGGTCAGCTGGAAGCCCTTCCCTCATTGTCTTTTGCCCTGAATGTGACTCAAGCCCATGCTGGAGAGGCTAAGCCGTCCAAGGACTTACAAGTCGGTTACTTTACCACTAAGCCATAGGCGTCACTCCCTCTTGAATGCTCTTGCATGATGTGTATCTAAAACTCAAGTACTTACAATAGGATTAATAAAAGGGTTTAGCAAGGGTAAGATACACATTTCCTAATGGCTATGTAAGCACATGACACTGAAGTGACCAAATGCAGCTGATGACATAATCAATGACATGGAATAAAAACGCATGTGGTTTAAACTTGTCTAATAATTATATCAGGAAAAGATGGTGGAGTGATTAGAGGGGATGTACCATGTGCTTGTAAAACACCGATTTTAACAAAAGAGGCCATGTCCATTTTCTTTTCTTTTTTTAATAACATTAAGTAATCTTAACCTATTTTTGCTAGTGAATAGAAACTTATTTCATTTATATTTTGTTGTGAAATTATTTTATATTTCTCCTTTTTTTTCTTTCTCTTATATCTATTTTGTATTTTGTTATTTTCTATTCAAATTCTTGAATATAACAAGCAATTTTTGCCAGTACAAGTTTGTCCTTTGGGCAGAGTGCATTCCTACCTGGCATTCTTATCACCAACATAGTTGTAAATGAATAGTTGTTTGTAAAAAAAGACACTGAAAGTGGTAAAAATTATTTGCAAGTATAATATTCCCACAAAGTTTACATTCATATTCGTTTAAAAAAAAATATATACCCCTTAGGATATATTCGAACATGTGACATGCTGCTTAGTAGACAAGTACTTACACCAGTTGACAAAACAATCAGGTGTGTGCATAATTTCTAATATTAATTTATTAAGGTCAAACAAGGAAATACTGACACATGAGACTTTCTCTAAAAAAGTGGCTAAAGATAAATGTAATAAACATGAGTCTTAGCTTACTCCTTATGAAAAATCGATGGGAATAATTACATTTAAATTGGTTTAAAAATAATTTGTTGTTGCCAGAGAGAAAGTTTGGATCAATGTTCAAGATATGTTTGTAATTGAGTTATTAGTTAGGTTTACTAATAGTTTGACTGCTGGTGAGGCTTTGTGGCTCGTGCTCTAAACAAAGTCATGTATAATGTATTTGATTTAGTCATCAGGCAATTTAGGTTTCATATCTGTTTGTCTTTGTTGTTTACATTGGGTGGGACTTTGGGACTCTCAGTTATTCTAGAATAAAATGACTAACTTTTTCATTGCAAGGACTGTATGGCAGGTCCCCATATGCACTTAATTTTAACAAAAACCTGAACTGTAAAATGACAGCCAAACCTTTAAGCAAATTTAGGATCCAACTTCAACTTTCTAAGGCAGTTTTAGCAATGTATGTTAATGCTTGAAATCTAAACAGGAGATTGTAAAAATAACTCACAATAACAAATACACAGCAATCATACCTTGTTTTTATTTTGTTGGTATTAATATTTGTAACAGTCAATTACTTTAGTCAACTCTACAAATGAGAGGACATTATTGAACACTACGACATTGCGGACTGAGAAAAGCCGAAACTTTTTATCCGTAATCTCGTTTTACGCTGCAAATTATTCATCTGTTATTCGTGATAGTTATACACATAATGTATAACTTTATATGTTATCAGCTTAAATCATGTAATTTTCAGCTTCTGATTAAATGACAGTCATCAAATTTGAATTATTTTTAATTAAAGAATATAATACATAAAAAGGTGTCGAGATGAATTACGACCGAAATGACGGAGAGTCGCACTCGGAAGTCCTCGGGATTTTATGCCACTGTGGGTCTTGTTGTGACACTGACGCATTCCTTGTTATAGAAACAGGAGAAGTTAACATAAAATCCGTTTTTCAAACATTAAAGAAATCATTTCATCATGGCTGACCCAAGAATCAAGCAACTTAAAATCAAGACAGGTTCAGTTAAACGGTATGTGATTACAAATCTGTCACTCCTGTAATGGTTACTCATAGAGCGAATGTTGAGAAGTAAGGACATGTATTTTCGCGTTATTTGTAGCCGGCGTTGTGGCGACACAACAACAAATGCAAGATAGAGAAACTATTTTACGACCGGTGACTAAATTCTGTTACACTGTCTTCAAATTTTATATTAGAAGAAAAAAAATCTTTGAAAATTAATGACCAACTTTTGACTGACAGGCTCAGTGGCTGTGGTTGTTTAGCATTATTATTCTGCTTATTACATTGTAGTTGGGACAATTGAATTATAACCAAGAAAAATATTTCAATAACAAATAAAATATAAAACCGTATAATTCAAAAGGAGAGAAGTTAGCAAAACGGATTTAAAAAATACATGACAGCTTCTTTGTAGCATGGTCTGACCCAACCAACATCAGTACCCATCCAACATCAGTCAGACCTAACCAACATTGTATGGCCAGAAAATATATGAATCTTCCTTCAAAAACTTATCAGTTGAACTTGCAATGAAATAAGGCTAAACCAGGTTAGATTTTAAAGGAAATGATTTGGTCAATATAAACCTATGTACATGACTCTGCTGACGTTAATTTATCCTTAGCATACTACTGTAATAATTCGTTTTATCTTTATTTTTTGTTTTATTTGCTAACAACTTCATGCAACAGTTGACACAGATTTAATGAAAGGGACTAAGCAGCAATTATTGTAGATTCTGATTTAAGACAAAATTTGCATCACTTTATCTTCATTTAAAGTACTATTCATTAGTGAACACAAAAAACACCTCAATTCAATTGAAATTTTTCTATGTGCCATTATATTCCCTGACTTGACATCATATTTCCCAGAAATTGTCAGAAATGGGATCAGAATGGAAACCACTGATAGGCTTGATTATGTTGTTTTTTTGTGTGTGTTTTTTAATGAAATATCTATTCAATTATTTATTGATTTTCCTCTTTGTTCAACTAGGTTAACAAAAGAAGTTGAGATGTACATTAAAGAAGCACAACAAAATGAAGCAAAAGTTGAGCAACTTCAGGCTAGTGGTGATGAAGAAGCAGAATACAAGACTAAGAAGCAGGTAAAGTTTGAACTTAAAACCTGGACTAGACAGCAATCTACCAGAATGTATGCTTTTTTGGCAGAGTTTAGCTAGATAAGTGGGTAGGTGACCCCAATAAAAATAATGATATTTATCATGAATTTTATGTAAAAAGTTATTTTCTTATTTGAAAAAAAAATGTATACCATATTCACTCATGTAATGGTCGCACCCGTGTATTGGCCACACCACCAAAATGACCGCAAAATTTGAAGAAAAAATCCTAATTCAATGTAATGGCCGCACCCCCAAAATGACAGCAAAATTTGAAGAAAAAATATCAAGACCGCACAGTTTATACAGTGGAGCTCGGCTATATCCTCAATACTGCGTATATCGATAAAGACAACGTTCAGTAACGTACCGAGAATCTTTGAAAAGAAAATTAAGTATTCGGCGATTTTAAGGTAAGGTCGGAGTGACAATATGAGAGATACGCTATGTTTGACAATTTGGGAGAATTAATTGTTAAAGTTTGGTAGGTAGGTTTTGAAAGGCAGATTGAGCTGCTCATGTCAAGTGTCAATAAGATATTTTGCACCTTCTCAACATGTCACCGTCTTCTCTGGGGTCCAGCGGAAAGGTGAGAATAACTTGTCAATTAGTGGCTCTAAGAGATGAGAATAACGTGTCAATTAGTGACAATTAACAGTAACAGGTGATGTACAAACTTGTACCAATGATTGTGATTCTTAGTTACATATGAATGGACATTGAACTTTAAATCATTTTATTTTCATAGAAATATAATAAAAACAAAATTCCGTATAAATTTAAATATTTCCGTGTACATGTTGATGTAATTTCACAAACTTGTTTTAAAAACCCTTAGTTCATATATGTACATTTTGCTTTGATCAACTGTCCTGTTAATTTCATATGGAGGTTTCGTTTTATTGACAGGCTGTATGGAGTTTAACATCGATAATTCCTGTCTATGAAATGCTACTTTAAAGAGATTGTCGGCTCAAATCAAAGTTGTGTTGTTTTATCGGCTCTACTTTGAAATCCTTTGATCTGCATGGTAGTGTGCACATGACAGCTGGGTGAAATTGTTTGATGATGCAAACATTCAGAAATATGATACTAGAGATAAAACTAGGAAGTCATTTATAAATTATGGAATATGTTCACGTTGGTAAAGCAAAAACATAGAACGGCGCTATCTCGTTCATATAGTCAACCTCCTACTTAGAGAGCTCATCTAGACGCATGACGTCCCAAAAATCGGCAGAATCGTTCTAGAAAAAATGTCCCAAGGTCTTACACCTATAGAATGGCCGCATCCCCCAACTCCATAACGATAAACCATCTCCAGATAACTGAAATACTGTTGGTGAGACTATAAACCCAATAAACAAACATAACGATAAAATCGGGTAAAAAAGTGCAGCGATTACATGAGTGAATACGGTACTTGAATATTTCCTGAATATGGAATTATTTAATACAGGTAATGTACTTTCCTTCCTAATCCTAAAATCTGACAGTTAAAGGATCTCTATTTTCTTCCTTATAGGTAAAGCAAGTTCTTTATTATCTGTTAGTCACGATTCTAGTTGTGATGTTTCATAACTATCATTTTTATCTATATAATCATTCAGTTTTAATATTTTAATCTTCTGGGTAAGATGTTTTTTATATCTTCACTACTCGTACAAATTACCTATCTTGAATGTATCTACTTGGCTGATGTGCAGCAGTGCTTGCATATTACTTGATTCTCTACCTGTGTGGAATGGTACCAGTATGTCACAGTGTCCATTTGTGGTAGATAGTGATATTGTAAGTCTATATAATGGAGTAACTAAAAAAATAGGAACTGAACAATCCTGTTGTCCTAAATAATTTCATCCATAATACTTATAAGTAAAACAGTTCATAATTAAATACGTAATGTAGAGCCTTGTTACAGCTGTGAGTATGTAAAACAGTAATTGCATACAGACCTTAAATCCAAGGAAATGCCACAAATTGGTAAATGTAGGATTCATAGTTAAATCATAATTTGTCAAGTTCTTATCCAAGTCCTATGTCATAGTTCTTGCAATTTTTGGCAGTCAACAAGCATGGCAAGTTTTCAGGATAGACCATAATTCTTGATTATAAAAAATGTAGTTAGATGTATTTTGTAACACTCTTGTAGTGTGTAATGCTGTTGTTCTTACGTGATTACTGAATCTTATTTGATTCATAGGCATTCCTTTTAGAATACTGTTAAATACATAATCTGTATGTGACTGGTGTATTGAATATTCAGGAGTTATTTTTTTATGTTTTTCAATAACAATAACTTGTTTTTGTGAAAAACTGCACAAATGCGTTGTAAATTGTTGAGAGTATAAATTGTTGTTTTATCCAGCGAGAGGTTTTAGCTGAAACCCAACAAATGATACCTGACGCTCAGAAAAGACTCAAGAATTATAAAGATGAGCTGCAAGGTTTTGTGGTAAGTTGTGTTTTATATATACTAGGGAAAAAAGAAATGCAACTTTTTAGTCGATACAAATAAAGTGGTTTTTGTTTTAACTTTGCAAAACCTCTGCTAAAATATGAGTCACAAACGCTAGGGAATATGATACGCTTAACAGTGTCTGAGAAAAACATGCACAAAGCCACCAGAAACAGTATTTCCAAATGCATGTGCTGCACATGCAGCACTACTCGCACAAGTATTAGGCATTTACATTATGACTTAAGTGTATCCTATACAGGTGTTTTGAATGAATCCATGTTTCTTACTCGTTTTCCTTACTCTATTGAATGCAACGTTTACGTAAAGAACATCTTGACAACCGTAACTCTTCTTCTGGCTCGAACATCAAAATATGAAGTATCCTGTCAACTTGGGGTGTACAAATGCACAATTTCAAGGTTATTTAAGCCTTTGAGGGAGACTGGATCAACAAACGACCGTCCAAGACCAGGATGTCCGCATGTGACATCACATAGTGACGGCGGCTACATCAGGCTTTCAAACCTCCGCAATTGGTTTCGTACCAGTGTAGAAACTGCCTCAGACCCGAGATAATTTTGGTGTAAGAGTCAGTAGGAGGACTGTCAGATTCAGAAACAGACTACATAGCTTCAAATTATGAGCTAGACATCCTTATGTCGGTTTACTTTTTACCAGTGAAAGACAACATCGGCGAGTGGACTGGCTCACTGAACATCGACCTGGAGCATTTTCCCTCAGACAGTGGAGACAGGTCATGTTTTCTGACGAGTTGGGGTATCTTTTGTACCAGTCCCACCGACGTCAATATTTTTACCGACAACATGGTGAACATTATTCAGATGCATTTGTATTAGAGCATGATAGATTTGGTGGCAACCATATAATGGTTTGGGCTGGTATTAGCTATGGTCACAAGACATTACTGGTCTTCTTTAACCCTGAATGCTCGTTATCGATACAAAATACTTCAACCTGTTGTCCTTCCATTTGTACGTCATAACATGGTGTTGCAACATGACAATGCACGACCACATATTGCCAGGATATGTACAGCTTACCTCACCGAGAATAACATACCCGTACTGCCAGACCAGATTTATCCCCGATCGAACATCTGTGGGATGTTTCCAGTACCGACGTCAAACGAGGAATTTAAGCAAGCCCTGGTGGAAAAGTGGGAAAACATCCATATTCACCAAGTAAACTGCTTGATAAATTCCATGCACATAAGAATTAGAGCTGTGCTGTTAGTAAATGGAGGTCATACCAAATATTAGTCCTAAAGACTGTTACTTTCAAGCTCAAGACTTCAAAGTTTGCTCTGAATTGATTGTACTCTGCATATTACAATTACTTCATGAAGTAATTGAGTACAGATCGGTAGTTGCATCTCTTATTTTCCCCTTGTACATATTTTTTCAGTCCTATACTACTATTACTAGTATACTTTAATAATTAAATACACAAATTAATGCAAATACTGCTGGTGTTAGTATATGTGTGCTTTAGTTATGGTTTATTTATTAAAACAAATTTTAAAGGCTTTATATTAAGTATAAACATTACTAATAGTTGTTTCATTAACTCATTGGTAAATACGAAACTAAAACAACTTTGATTTCAGTCAATTTTCTTGGTGATTTAGATTGGCATGATTTAAAGTTATTTATTTAACCAGTAAAATTATCCAATATTATCACAGACACAGCTCAAAAGATGTCTTTCTTCTCCTGTTTTTGAATGAACAGGCTTTGTTGAGTCTGCATCTGCTAATATCATAAAAAACTGTAACCCTGACTAAAACCCAGTAGTACGGCATGGTCCCTTGTCCAGTCGAGATATTTCAGATTCAGTGATTTTATCAATAATTCGGCAAGCCAGTTGGACATAAGTAGCATTATTATTGAACTGTAATAAATGAAAATAATATTCTTTTTATATTTTTAAAGGATTCCGAAGCAGACCTTGCAGAGTCAGAAGAATATAAGGCAGCCAAGGAAGCATTGCAGAATGCTGAAAAAATGTTGGAAGCTTGAGTTACAACAGAACTGTTCTTGTTTATCATATTGCACCTCCAGCTGGTTGAAATCCAGTCACTCCACACACCGCATGTGGTCTCCAATATGTTCTGAAGAGTATAGGTGTGTTGGGGATACAGTTTTTTTAAAAACTGCTGTGACAGACCTCACAGTTAAACAACTTTCAATTTGAGTCTAAGATGAGTCTCGACAATTCAAGAAGTTTGATTTCAAATGAAGTAAAAGACATTTGATCATGTTTATTACCCTGCTTCTTAGCCATTGTTTATTATTCATAGTTTTCCCAATTTGGTAAGCGGGTACATAAATAATAAACATCATCACATTGTGCTGGAAAACAATAAATATTGAAATCTGACCAATCATTTTGAGGAGATTTTTCTTAGACATAAATTCCAAGGTTTAGGCTAGGTTTGATATGATTATTATAATAGTACTAATTAGACTTACTGTGATTTTTTTGCATCTTTTATAGTGTAACTAGTAGCAAGTTTTTATGCAATCTACAAGTTTGCTTTTTTGTGAAACTGTATTAACTGTGCTTGATTATTTTTACTTTCCTCGTAAGAAACTAAATGAATTCGGTATTAAAAATCTAATCACTCAAAGATCTAGAAACAAATAGCTTATGATAAGAATTTAAACAACAGAGATGTCTGATCAACCTAAGAATAGTAGGCAGTCCTACAAAAATGATCTCATCTCGAGTAAAAGATTAATCTCAAGCTGGTATTTAGATGGGTGACAATGGCTGAGTTCGTAGCCCACAGAGGCAGAGTGATGTAGACACTATGATAAATCATCTGAGGAAAAGAATTATAGAATATTCTGCCACATTAACTCATATTTTACTCTGTATTCCAAGTGGTCTGTAATGTCATTAAAACCTAAACAGTCTCATTTGTAATTCATTAAAAAAATGTGCTTATCATAGTTATAAAACATCTATTATTTGTAAAATATCATTTTGGCAGATATTTTAAGCAATATTGTAGAATGTGTTCTGTTCATTCTCATTAGGTCGGAATAGATTTTGTATGATTTCTTTTTTATTAAAATATTGATAAGCAATGTGTTTGGCTTGATGTGTCATATATAAATTTGTATGTACGAGATGGTCGTGTGTAAGACAATTTTTATTTCGCTTGTATAGAGTTATAAAGACAAATGATCATGATCTATCTTTACTGAACTGAAATTATTGTATATACAATATATATATCTTATATAAATAGAAAAAAATGCATTTGTAATTGCTGTAAATGTTCAACAATACATATAAAGGATGAAAACAAAGCTAATATCAACAAAGCAGTTTTCAGCATATGATTCCCATATTTTCACTCTGTAGATCATAATTTCAACATTTACACATGAAACTGTTAGAAAAATCCACTTTAAACAGATACTTAGGAGAAAACTGTGTATAGCATGTATAGCATAACACCTGGCTTGATACCACACCGTTGTTACAGTATCCCGACACCGAAACCAGTCATGGAAATACCCTCATATTTGCTTGAGTGTTAGAAAGGGAGATATACCACTACCATTTTCATTATTTTGGTATGTCACAGCCAGGATCAAACAAATACACATGGTGAGAGGGTAAGCAGTAAGAGGAGTTACAAATCAGCGTGCCTGCCACTACACCACAGGCACCCCTCAGAACTTGCAATTTTCTAGTTTACAGACATACCTGAGCACCTGCCAGTTAAAACTTTGAGCTGGAGGTGAAAATGATCTCTTACTCAAGCTGAATGTTCATACCGTCACATCACTGGTGTGCATATGACCAAGTCAAGGTCTATTATATTTACGGTAATTTTTAAAACTGGCTTCTTCAACTGTAGAATGTCAAACTTCTACCTGCTAAGTATGGCTTAATCAGCTTCAAGCAAATAGTGGGAGTTTTTATGTATTCTTAAATCCATGAATAAAAATGCATTAAATTACAGTAAAGCAAAACATTCTGTCATTTTTTTCAATTTCATCTTATTCCAACAAAGCACTGTCTTATGGCTCTGGAAAGTGTGAAAATAATGTTGCTTTTATATCAAAGACCTCTAACTTCATTTCAAAGTGCATTTTTTTTCTTTCATTAACATATACAAATGTATAAACAACCAAGTTCTATTTCAATCGAACAAAGCAGTTTTAGCACCAGAAAAAAAAAAATTATCAAGGTGCAATTATACAAATATATAACCAAATTGTTGTTACGAATTCAGTGTTCATGTTCCTATCTAAATCAAACGAAGCGCTCCTGAACGACAGCTCTAAACAGAACTAGAACTCCGTAAGTCGTATGTGTCGCCAGACGAAAATTTTGTTAGTCGACATAAAAAATGTTAATTAGTTTTTTGTTGTATAGATATTAGCAATGTATTTGCGCAAAATTCACATATAAAATAACCTTTTAATTGTCTCATTGCAAAAAACATGCAAAACAAGTTATGCCCTATGCAAGAAATGCATTAAAAATCAATCAAATGGGAATAACTAAAAAACGGAAGAAGGTAGAGTTACCCTTCTTGTGCACTGTACTTTGAATCATTGCCAGAAACATGCATACCAAGTTTGGAGTCATTTGGACCTATGTGGACAAAGTTAGGCTCTGGACAAGAAATGCTCTAAAAAAATCAAAGGGGAATAATTAAAAAACGGAAGAAGGTAGAGTTACAGTTCTTGTGCCCTGCACTTTGAGTCATTGCCAGAAACATGCATACCAAGTTTGGAGTCATTTGGACCTACGGTGACAAAGTTAGGCTCTGGACAAGAAATGCTCTATAAAATCAAAGGGGAATAACTAAAAACAGAAGAAGGTAGAGTTACCATTCTTGTGCACTGCACTTTGAATCATTGCCAGAAACATGCACACCAAGATTGGAGTCATTTGGACCTACAGTGACAAAGTTACACTCTGGACAAGAAATGCTCTATAAAAATCGATCAGAGGGGAATAATTCAGAAATGGAACAAGGTAGGGTTCAGGTTTTTGTGTGCTGCACTTCGAGTCATTGCCAGAAACATGCATATTAAGTTTGGAGTCATTTGGACCTACGGTGACAAAGTTAGGCTCCGGACAAGAAAATCAATCAAATCAATCAAAGGTGACCAACTAAAAACAGAAGAAGGTAGTTACCAATGTTGTGCATTGCATTTTGAGTCTTTGCCAGAAACATGCATACCAAGTTTGGAGTCATTTGGACCTACAGTGACAAAGTTAGGCGACAGACAAGGAAATCCGGACGGAAAGTAATCCCTATATGTCGCCTTTTCAGGCGACAAAAAAAGTGAATTAAAGAAGAAAAAATGCAAAGGTGAAATGACTCTATTTTGAATATTTTTCAGGGATGTAAGCAAACATTCAGATAGATATTGAATGTTCAAATGTATTGTTAGCATTTGAACGTTTGGTAAACAATATTCTTTAACCAGTTTGGGTGACAACTTAAATCATATAACAAAAGGTGAGGAGTCCATACTGTTTCAGTGCTTAAATCCAGTAGGCAACTATGATACCAGTCTGGTCAAAATGAGGTTAAATGAATTTATAATTGGATAACAGAATTTGTTTTATTATATGCAAGGACTAAACAGCCACCTTTTACACATTAAGCATTTTTGATTGTTTGTTTGGCTTAAAATCATTATTGATCCACTCCAGAGCAAGATCAAATATGCAGGCTGTTTGCAAGACAAAAGAAAATAGCAAAAGAATGAAATGAATTGTATATACACTACTTCTTGGTGCATTTTCAATCAAAAGAGAACACTACTGTAAGTTGTCTAAATCTAGTTGTATGCTTATTTATATTGAAAAGTTGCCAGAAGCAAGGTGGGGACAAGGGCTGGTACGGATGAATGGAATGATTTTCTTTTACATGCGTGGCTAATAGATCATGTGCTGGATATATGCGGCGAGGGAGTGGGGTGTTATCTTTGGGGCATGCTGGCCGTTTCCTTAACGATATCCTACTAGCAGCTGTAGTGGGTTGCCATGGGCTGAAAGGATTGAGTAAAGTATTGGCTCAAAATTACGATCAGGAATATATTGGCCCGATTTCTGGTCCTAATTATTCTAAAGCAGATGAATTGAAACCATGGTTCTTACTGGCAAAACCATTTTCCAAAATTCATTTGCCAAAATAAATGTTTACATCGATTTATTTGGTAAGAATAAAGACAGACAAGTTACAAACTCTTATTCTTTCCCAGTTTAGTTTTTTTAAATGCTGTAAGTAATTACCAAATAATACAGCATAATGAGAAATAACTTTACATAAATCTAAACACTAGGATCTTTACTGCTAAAATCGTTTGCACTCATTCTTCATATTTTTTAAATAGTTTTAACCATATAAGCTATCCAAATCCAAAACATTTGAATGCTTTAGTGACTGAATTTTGCCATCCCTAACATTTTCCTCTTATCAGTAGTTATACCAAGTTTCATCTAAATGAAAAGTGCCAACATCCAAATTAAACTTCCATTAATTTTTGTTTCCCAAAAGAAAATTGAACAAAGTTGCCTTTGTTTTCTTCCATCAAAGGCAAATGGTAGACAGGACTCCAGACTTAAAATTCCAGAAAATAAAAGTATGACTATCAGATCATGCCAAAACAATATCACCCTCCTATGGGGATAAAAAGCTGCAACCCACATATACTTTAACATTATAATAATAATTGCTGATAATGGTGCAATATTTTAATGCCAATACAGATTTTAAAAGTCTTACATTTTCTTCGTAGCCAAAGGCATTAAGGTAAGAAAAACAACAAGTTCATATTTTCAGTATTTATTTTCTACTTCAACATTCTCAAACAGAATACAATGCAACAACATTTTTAAGTAACACAGTTGCATTTATTTCATTAGACAAGCAGGAATTGTGTGGTGTCTTCTTTAAAATATAAACACCCTGCCTGTATGGCTACCTGACCCCAGCACATCACAGTTTGGAGCACTAGTATCATAAACAAATACACTCTTGGATCTACAAGCAGTCAAGTTGTAAAAAAAATATAAGTAGTCCCATGTTTAACCAGACCAACCGGAGACGAAGCTCTGTACAACCTGCTTCAGTTTGGCGTCAGTATCAGGGGTGATTAAGCCCTTGGACTTGATGTCAGTGAGTATATCCTGATGGGATGATTTCACGTGTTCCATGAAAGCCTCCTCAAATGCGGTGATCTTTGATGGATCGATCTTGTCCAGGTAACCACGTACACCAGCGTATATGGTTGCTACTTGTTCCTCAATGGCCATTGGTGCTGTGTGAAAAAAGTAGTCCTCGACGTTAACAAAAAATGTTTTATTGCTCATACAAGGATAGAAGTCCAGTACATTTTTGTTTAAGATTTCTAAAAGAAAAAAGGAAGCCAATCAAAAATGTTTATCCAGGACAGAGCATGCAATAGTCGACCAAGTTCAGCCAAACCCATTTTAATGGAACTTAATTGCTACAAAAAATTGACCTTAGATAAAAATTAAAATTATTTTAGTTACTATGAAGCACTAAAGGTAACAACAGAAATTACCTGAAGACTCCAGGAGTACTTTTGGCTTAGTTCAAATGTCAGCAAGTTTTTTGTTTGGTTGTGTTTTTTTTGTTTTTTAAATCATTCTGTCCATAATCAGAAGATAAATAAACCTTTTCCTTCTGAAACAAAAGCGGCAAGAATCTGTAATGAGAACTCACCATATTGTCCCTGTTTGAGCAGCTCAGTGAGTCGCACACCTCTGTTCAATAAGTTCTGTGTAGCCTGGTCCAAGTCTGAGCCAAACTGGGCGAAGGCAGCTACTTCTCTGTACTGGGCCAATTCAAGCTTCATGGATCCAGCAACCTGTTGAACAAACATTGTCTTCGATACATTTACTTCAGAATGTTTTTTAACACATACTAACCAGACAAGAACAGTAATGAGCAAAAATTGTAGTCTAAATTATGTTAAAAATTAAAATAAACTCAGAACAATGTATGTTTGCCATTTATCAGCCTTTAACATTTGATTGCCTTGAAAGTGAACATCTTTTGAACCCACCTGTTTCATGGCTTTGGTCTGGGCAGCTGATCCTACACGGCTCACAGAGAGACCGACGTTGATGGCAGGTCGGATACCCTTGTAGAACAACTCGTTCTCCAAGAAGATCTGTCCATCAGTGATGGAGATCACATTGGTTGGGATGTATGCAGACACGTCACCAGCCTGAGTCTCAATGACGGGCAGGGCAGTGAGAGAACCACCACCATGGGCGTCATTCATTTTAGCGGCACGCTCCAGCAAACGGGAGTGGAGGTAGAATACATCACCAGGGTAAGCCTCACGACCAGGGGGACGTCTCAGCAGCAGAGACATCTGACGGTAGGCAACAGCCTGAAACAGAGTCAGGAATATACCATCAGGGTGTATGAACAATGCATGCAGCAACAACAAAAAAATCTACTGTAGAGGATTCATTCTTTTTTTCAACAGTGAATTTGAACATTAAAGTGATAGTGCTCCACACAACAATTTCACAATTGATACCCATAAAAGTTTTTGCTAAGTGAAACACTTGTGACCCAAGAATTACTTTTACATGCCTACTGACCTGTTTGGACAAATCGTCATAGATGATGAGTGCGTGTTTGCCATTGTCACGGAAGTACTCTCCCATGGCACAGCCAGAGTATGGGGCAAGGTACTGCAAGGGTGCAGCATCAGATGCGGTGGCTGACACCACAATGGTGTACTTCATGGCATCTGGAAAAAAAATGACATTTCATTACACATGTCTAATGCTGAGGGACATATATTGTTGACAAACTTTACAGATCAGTATGAGTTACCTTTTTACATCACATGTATGAAGGTAAAAGCATTATGTACAGTCAGAACCCATTCACACACTATCTGCACTGATTGCAGTTAAATTAACCTCCCTTGATTTCTGGACCACTCTAAAATCACGCCTAAAATGCCTCTTGTAGACAAGCCACCTGTGACTTTTGCCAATGCCCATCATTGTTTAGGTAACACAAAACTAAACTGCTGAATTTGTACCCCTTGTATGATGTTACTAAAATAACCTCGGTGCTAGACAGCTTAAAATTCAGAAGTTGTATGATTGTCTATTTTTTTTTTAAGGCATTAATAAAGCAAAGCAGTAGTCAGTTGGTGACTTAGAGGTCTACTTTTAAGCCAGTACTTTTTAAGCTAAGAGTATTTTATTCTCATAACTAAGGGTCAAGTGCACTTATAAGATGAGGGAAACCTACCAGAATCTTGAAGCCTCTTGACAATCTGGGCGACAGTGGATCTCTTCTGTCCAATAGCAACGTAGATACAATACAGCTTCTTCTTCTCATCAGCACCATCGTTGAATCGCTTCTGATTGATGATTGTGTCAATAGCAATGGCAGTTTTGCCAGTCTGTCTGTCACCGATGATCAGCTCACGCTGACCACGACCAATGGGTACCAGACTGTCCACAGCCTTGATGCCAGTCTGCATAGGTTCCTTCACAGAGATCCTGGGAATGATGCCAGGGGCTTTGGTTCCCACACGAGAGCGAATGGTGGTGTCAAGACTGCCCTGCCAACAGGAGTTAAATTGTCAAAACTTAGGAGACAATACATAGTACAAGCAGAATACAAAAGTAATGCTTATAGAAGGAACAGAACCTCATTAGCATTCTTTCATGTATGTACAATTCATACCAGGAATATTTCTGTACTTTATTGGATAAGCTAAAAAAACAAACTTACCTTGTACAAAATTACATAAGGCTGCATTAGTAAAATTCACTGAATGAAACCATAAGTACAATTTTGGTGGTGTTAAAGGAGGCCACAACTAGCATATATGGAAATTTTAAATGCTTTCAAATTTACAAGTCTACATCATTATATATCCAACACACTATAAGATCAGCTAGAATTCTGCTTAAGGGGAAAAAAGATGACACTGCACTATGACAGAACAAGCCTACTATACCTTGCCGTCGATGGCATTTCCCAGAGCATCAACAACACGCCCCAACAGCTGTTCACCAACAGGTACATCCACAATAGCTCCTGTTCGTTTCACTACATCACCTTCTTTGATCAGCTTATCATTACCGAACACGACAACACCAACATTGTCAGGTTCCAAGTTTAAGGCCATACCCTGGGGAAAAAAAGTTGTATTTATTACTAGGAATGTGCAGTAATACTGATATATCCTTGTACCGTAATTCTGATCCAGCCTGATACGTACTGGTACATTTTTGGGGTTGTAGCGTTAAATTAGTTCATTAAAATAATTTCCGCTTACTCATATTTTTATTGTTAAAACTGAGACATACAAACGTTTCTCCTATTTCTTTTATCTCTGGATTTATCAGAATATTGAGTTTTCTTTCATGAATCTTGTTGTTGAGATGACCAAGCCTAAACCCTTGAAAAATCTGATAATTTTGGTCCATTTCAACAAGGAGTTTATACCTTGTTCTTTAACATAACATTTACATAAATAATGGTTATTGAATTGGTCATTTTCTTTTACAAATATTATTTGGATGTACACCTTCATAGACATTTTGTTTTCATTTCATAGTATACTTTTGTAAATAGTCAAATTGTTCTGTGACTATTTTGTTACCGATTTATACTGTGCATCAAAGTAATCAGTAATTAATAGAATTTCAAATCAGTGAATTTTCATTAGCAGTTGTGTTTATGAAAAAATAACTTCTTTCGAGGAGATTGGCTTTGTCGAGCATCATAAAAAATAATAAATAAGCTAAGTGGGCAGCTGTGATTAGAAGCATGATTTCATCAAGAAAACTACAGATTGCCCCTTTCAATGCCTGATAAGTTTGTGAAACTAATTTTGAATGGATTTATTTCTTAACATTGGTAACAAGTACAAGATGGATGGTAAATGAGAAAACTTACTCGCAGACCGCTAGAGAATTCCACCATTTCTTCAGCCTGGATATTTTTAAGACCATATACACGAGCAATACCATCACCAATACTTAATACACGACCAATTTCCTCCATGTTAGTCTGTGCAGATGTGCCTAAAATTCTTTCTTCTAGAATGCTGGAAACTTCAGATCCTGAAATAAATACAATTTCAACTTCAAAATTGGCATTTTTTAATATCTAAAAATACTATAAAAAAAAAACAATATATAGCACCGGGCATGTGGTGTGTTAGGACATCAGGAAAGCACATCACAATGCTTGCTTATACATCTTGATGGCCTTTTTTATTTTGTTTTGATAAGACTGACCAAAATTGCAAACTGCATTCAGTTAATTCAAAGGTGCAAAATTGTAACAGAAATTCTCAAGGACTTCTTTTAAACCAGGAATTTGATAAAAAAAATTTAGACTGCATTCCTTCATTTTTCAGTTTTTAAATGTGAACAAGTGCCCATTTGCAGAGACTCATGTTCTCCAATTGATCAGATTTAAAACACATTAAGAGGTTTAATACCCAGAAATTTGGAGGGAATATAAACAAGTGATAGTGGAAAAACAACTTTTCAGGGAAATGCTATCCCAAATGGTCTTTAGAAACACTGTTTGTACGGGTTCAAAGTATGGTAAGGAACTTTATGTTAGTTCCAATAAATGTTAGAATGGAATTGTTCATTAAGAGTAGCTAGAAGTTTCCCTACTGACCTGCTGCTCGTCTTGGCTGGCTGGAATGAAAATTCCTCGTGGCCACAGCTCCCAGGGCATTTCGGCACACCTGAAATATAAAGCATTTGGTAAGAAAAGATAAATTACATTATTTAACAATAAAAAACTTTGTTGCTGAAATCGTATATAACCCCTGAACAGGACTTAACCAAAGCAATGAGAGACTTAGCAGGTAGATCAGTTACAAGTTGACAACTATCACTAAGGGCGCCCCTAAACTAACAACATTAAACTGAAGGTGGTTTATCATTCTATGATACACATAAGGGTTTTCTATTTGTAATGACTACCAATCCTCATGACCGTGAGCGAACACTACAAGTGTGACAATGTGCCAATTGGTTCAGTCACACTTGCATCTTCTTAGGACCTTAGAGCTTCAAAATCCTATGTTGTAATGTTAACATTTCTATGAATACACTGACAAGAATGTGTCATTTGTTTTCAGTTCTTTGGGATCTTATACCAATAGTTAAAATCTAGCCTAAAGTATTCAAAATGACCTTAATTATATCAATATAAGTTATCACAAAAGAATTCAATGACCTTTCAATGCCAAACTTAGTTTTACTCTTAAAGAATATGACAAACATGTGGCAAATTTTATTATCTCTAACATTTACCCAAAACATCATCAATGTTCATTTAATACGATAACATTATATTATTTCATATTATGCTAACATTCTAATGTTTCACACCAGCTTATGCAGAAGCTTAAGTGCAGGTGGAACCAGGCATCTGCTGCAACAATTTGCAAAATGTGTTATCATCAGCATTTCTTAAAAGCTAAATAATGTAAGCTTGATTAATGGTATAAACATTTTATTAACACACTGTTAGACTGGGTTACTCTGCAATTTAGTAACCTCTTAGTGTCTGACATCTCTATCGGTGACCTTGGAATTAAAATGGTTAAAAAGGAAGACTGAAACACAAATGCTGTGTGCAAAGCTTTCTTTGAATGTCAGTATGCTTCTTAACATACATGCGCATTAACATTTTCAACTGTCATTGAATAACTTTTCTCAGCGTCCATCTCTACAAGTGGGTGGGGTGTTGTTATGATACAATGTCCTAGAGACTTTGAAATTTCAAAAGTTATGACATAAATTGTATCTAATAACAAATACGAACGACGGTTCCCGTGTAACTGCATATATATATTGCAAGTAATACAGACAAATAAATGTATACTTATAAAAAATCACGTGTGGAAATGCAGGGTCATCTGCCATGATTTGGCAAGGGCACCGACAATGATCTAAGATTTCGGTAAACATATTGAATATATTCCAACAAAATATGGTTTGGCATTTAATGAACACACTGTGAAAGTATTTAAAGCAAAGCTGCTTACCTTTGGTGCTGCCCTGGGGAGCTGTCTTACAAGAGAGGTTGCAAACCGCGCCGATAACATTGCGCACCGGTGTTTTCACTAGGTCTCGACGATGGCCGACTGCGAAAAGCCGTGAGTTACAAGTTGTACACCCCGTATGATACTTGTCAATTATGCGAATCCTTTTTATAAACGAATTTATAATTACGATTGACTTTGTTGTTGTTTTTAAAAAAGGCACACGAAATCTATTTCCAAATGTATGATGAGTGTAAATTCACATTTAATCATGGACGTTTTCAATGTTACTTAGTAAATTACACTTACAGCGTGCATTTACGCACATGTAAATATATTCACGTGCAATACGCCCAGTTCACGGGCTTATTTATTGTAGTTTGGTCGCGTTTGGTAGCACTTATGAGCATTTATTTAAGACCCAATTTTAGTAAAAATGAAATCATAGAGACGTATTCTATGTTAAGTTTCTATTATCGGATGCTATTGACTATGTTGTAACTTTTGTCCCAATGTATGATCTACATTTAAAAAGGAATATTGACTCTGAAGACTTGTTTGTTTTGCTCTGCGTTTTACATTTGATTTGACACTGAATAATTTTAACCATTTTTTAACTCAGATAGGAAATGCATGTTTGAAATGACGAAGAGGGATGTTATGCTGCACTTTCCAAATAGGGATGGGGTGGGAATAGCCGGCATTTTTTGCCGATACTGTGGAGCGACATTTCTATCATTATAGCACAGGAGCACTTATGAGGTGCCCAGGGACTGAACCCAGCCGGTCCATTATACTGACACCGACTAGTCAGGCGTAATGCTGTCCCTTAGCCCCGAGCGTTAGGATGGAAGCCACTACTACCAACTTTAAAGTCTTTGGTCAATCCGACGCTCTACCACCTATTGTGGCCGGTCTTTCCAAATAATTGCATGGTATTAATAAACATCATTTTGCGGAACTTTTGTCAGGTAAGACAAAATATTTGGTTGTTGCGGGGTAAATAATATGGTCCAAAACTATCGAATACCACCTTTTAAGTATTTTCGTCACTGTTCAGGGTAATATATTCGTGGCTATTAGAACCTCGTGATCCGCACTTTTTATTTATTTATTTATTTACATCCAAATGCATCACCATTGAGCCAATCGGTGTATTCTTTATCAGTAACGTTGCAGTTTATAGGTATATCATGTTTGGGGGCATTATTTAAAGAGGGATAAAAATAATTTTAAACGGCCGCAACGATGAAATGATTTATATATCTACTCATATCACAGATATACACAAAGAAATAGGACAATCATTTTTCTCTCTTGCACACTTGTTTCATATGTAATATGTAAATGATTGCTCTGATGGTAATCTTATTTAATTTTCAGGTTCGCGCATATTTATCCGTTAAGAAAATTACAATCTACGTTCGTATATGTAAAGCGTGTAAATTCTTACTTTCATTCTACCGGTTGCTCTAATCATAGTCGCTTAGGCGCCTAGAACTTCAAAGCGTCTTCACGAAATAAGAGACTTTGCTAAATATTTTTTTATATATATGTTTTCTAAACGCAACACTACAAAACCATGTTTCTGGTTAACTATTAAATTAGCAATCGGTTGTGTAGATCCGAAAAAGAAAAAAAAAAACTTGCAGTAGTTCCATACAATACAAAGGTTTGCGTAAAGGTAAATAGAGTTTGTCCTTTGCATGTTCGTAACAACATATTAAGAAAACTTTGATAGAAAACTTATTCTTGATAGGGTTGTGTATCGTCTGATAACTTTTGATCGGACCAAGAATCCAGCACTTCGGGTGCTTGTGGGTGAGCGGTTATAGCTGCTGACTTGAACCGCCACAGCCCCTCACCGCGTTTAAAATAGCTGGACGTCGTATAAAATAGCTGGACGTCGTCAATATGACAATTATTGTGTTGGTCACTTGGTGCGATGTGGCTAAAAACAAAACAAACTGTCCAGGTCTAATGATTAACAGATCAAATTTAACATATTTTTGCATCACTAGTTTCGACACTCTTAAGACATTGATATATTTTCCTGTGAAGTGAACATTATTGAATTCACAACTAAATGTCATAATAATCTCGAGTAAGACCTTTATCAAGTAGTATCACTTTTTATTGCTTGTATTTAATGCTTTTGTTCATAATAACAGTTGTTTACAAATAGCTGCTAGACATTATGTTTTGACAGACTGAGACACTAGTAACTGAGCATTTGACTGGCTGTTCTTGTGTGTAATAATTTAACATTTGGGAAGAAGTTAGATGATATACATACATTTAGACTTAGTATTTTCACATCTGTAATAACAATATTTAAATGTTGAAAAAATGTTGGTTAAATAGCTTTCATGTTCATAATTGATACATATAAGATCATTCTTCAAGAACACAATGTGGACACTTGAATACATCTCCCCTTCTGACTACGTTCACAGCAGTACATAAGGCCAAATGGACTCAGTGTTTTCATGTATCACAGCAACCCATTTAACAAACATCAGAGACATACTCTGGCATACAATCTCTGGTGTAAATAATCCACACACACAACAAAAGTCAGTTTCAGTTTCTTTGTCATCCTAAATGACTTGTTTCAACTGGCACTGAAACAATGAACATTCCTTTATTTTTTAGTTTGGAAACTTGTCCTGAAGTTTTAAGAGACCTTTAGTTGAGATCACTTGTTTAAATTAAGGTTTAAATTTAAACATTAATGTACCTTTTTAGCTCACCTGAGCACAACAGGCTCAAGGTGAGCTTTTCTGATACCGCTTAGTCCGTTGTCAGTAGTCCGTCGTCAACATTTTAGCTTGTGAACAAGCCATAAGCCACAATTTATACCCAATCTTCATCAGACTTGGTCAGAATAATTGTCTGCATGAAATCTAGAAGGAGTTCATTGTTGGGTCACCTGGGGTCAAAAAGTAGGTCACTAGGTCAAGTTTTAGGAAAAACTTGTGAACACACTAGAGACCACATTGATATTCCAATCTTCACCAAACTTGGTCAGAGTGTTTGTCTGTATAAAATATTGGATGAGTTCATAACTGGGCCACGTGGGGTCAATAAGTAGGTCACTAGGTCAAATGTTAGAAACAAGCTTCTGAACACACTAGAGACCACATTTATGGCTCAATCTTCACCAAACTTGATCAGAATGTTTGTATGCAATGCAATGAAATATTGGATGAGTTTATAACTTGGTCACATGGGGTCAATAAGTAGGTTACTAGGTCAAATCTTAGAAAAAGCTTGTGAACACACTAGACGCCACATTTATGACCCAAACACTTAGAGGCCACATTGCTGGCCAATCTTCACCAGACTTTGCCAGAATGTTGGCCACTATGAAGTCTTACATATATTTTAAAGTGGGTCATGGGGATGCAGTAGGTTACTAGGTAAAATTCTAGAAAATGTTACCAACCCAGTGACGACACCAATGGTCCAATCGTCACCAAAGATTTCTAAAGTAAATAAATCTTAATAACTTGATGCCAGATATGAGCCTACTAAAAGCCTGTTTCTACAGGTCAGCAATTAAGGGCCATCATGGCCCTCTTGTTTTTTAATCACCTTTGTCATAATGACAATTACTAAAACAACTTCTGAACAATAGACTTAATGTGGACAAAACTTCCAGATGACCTGCTGTGGTTCTACCCAGACATTTGTATGGGGTCTTTATCCACCAAATTAGTTGGATGTCACTATTGTGACCATAATTGTGCTGCTGCGATGTATTTCTAAAAACAAAACAAACTGACATCTGTGTTTTAGTTTTCATGACTGAAGAAAAGCAGCTAATAATATGTCCTGGTGTTTGTATGTATGTAAAATGAAACTGCTATGGATTATTTTATCCTGCCTGTTAAATATTTTTCATACGCCTAAATGAAAATAAAATTATTTTTTATAAGAATTTAGCACTAATGGCATCTCTGCATTATTATATATTGTCATATTATATATCATCCAGACACTATTCACTATCAATCTCTGATTTGTGAAAGAAAGAGCCATATTGCAGTCTAAAATTTTCCAACCAAATGTCTTCGAAATGTAATTATGGCATACAGTCATCACAATTTATGTGTAGCATTCCTTTCTAGATTGCCTTGATTAAGTGGTGAGATTTAACCTCAGAAGATAACTTCTGAAACTTAGTGGTAGGAGTGGGGAAAAAAATCAGTTCCCATCATTTTAACAAAGTTCTAAGCTGGTTCACTGGTATCAAGTGAACTCGGCATCTGGTGAATTTGGCACCTGCGTAAATAGTCAACTCGGCACCTGGTGAACTCGGCACCTGGTAAATTCGGCATTACAAATCTGGTGAATTCGGCACCTCGTTTTTTTAAAGATATAAACCATTATGCAAATAATATATAAAAAATAAAAAAATAAAGAAATAAAAATAAAAATTTCACATGTCCTATTGTCTAATGTGTGAATAAAAGCAGTTAAAAACAACTAACTACAAAAAGTATATATGATTAATATAATAATTAAATATAAAATTAACAAAGAAATAAGGTAGATTATTAAACACATTAATTTATTCCTTATATTATAGATCTGCATTGTATTTATTATAAATTTACGTATACTCAACATCAAAGGTACTGTACTTAATCAAATGTAATTCAGTGTGTACCTTGTTTAAATTGCTAAAACAGCAAGATGACAGCAGTGTATTCCTAGTATACATAGAAAGGGTACCAGGTGCTATTAGACAATGTTGCGTACACATAGAAGGGGTGAGGTACTAATTATGAGGAGGTTAATGAAGAGACCCTGTATAGAATATAGTTCACACGTACAGTTTCAATAATTTCAGTGGCAAGTGAAAAAAGTGAAAAAAGTTGATCATTAATGGAAAGAAAAAATATAGTAAACATTATACTACAATGCAAGAAATTAAGGACATGATAAGAAAAAGATTTAAAAAACACAAAATAATCATTAATGATATTTAATTCGTCTCCTTAAATTATTTTTGCCTAATAAAGTAATTATTGTAAGCATTTTTACATTTACCAATAATATGGTTATTTGGATTAATTGTCTCAATTCATCTTTTAACTATTTTCTCCGTAATTTGCTGGGGAGAGCCTCTGATTTTCTCATTGATGAATGTGAAGATCATCGCCAGCCAAGATGAATGGATAACTAACAACCAAATGTGCAAATGTTCATGAAATTTTCATAGAAAGATATATTCTTACCAAAATTATATCAACTAACTCAATTCAAAAATAAATGTTAAGCCAGCAGCCAATGAATTATTTTGTATCTGTTGATAAATGTGGTCGTAATAAGTTACTTTGAAAATTCTTCACAAACAGACATTTCCATGATAACAGTATAGGTCATACATTGTGTTACAATAAATATTGCCAACTTGTGTCTAGAAGCAAAGAGATAAAAGAATAATATACAAATGCCGAGTTAACTAGATGCCGAATTCACCAGGTGCCGAGTTTACCAAATGCCGAGTTTACCGGATGCCGAATTCACTATTCTCGGTGCCGAGTTCACCAAGTGCCGGGTTTACCAGGTGCCGGGTTGACCAGCATTCGGTTCACTTGCTACTTGTGAGAGTTAACTGCCCATTAAGCATTAACAATACACTGTTAACTATAACTCATTATATTAGTTTTTCTTTACAAATAAATAAAATGTTATTGCTTTAACTTATATTCTGACAAAGATGGCAATTATGTGATCTTTGAGGTGGTGAATATATCCATACTCAGTTTTCTGTTTTGTTTCTCAAAAGTTTTGTATTTTGTTTTTATATCAGATGGACATTCTTCAGACCCTGTCTGTGGTGAGTGTCATCTGGATAATGGCTGCTGGAGTCTTGGTGAGTAAGGCTTCAATACCCCTTAGCTTGCTAAGCAAGTATTTATATGGCTTAGGCACATTGTTCCTGCTGGCTGCTGTCTGATCAGGATCTGCAGTCTATTGTATTATTTTCTGATGTTTCCAGCAATAAGGCTTTTGACCCTATCATTATGTTGTTTTTTAAGCCAATCACTGAAAACTTAAAATGGGCTATTAACAAATGTTTCTAGCTAAGAATTTAACATATTTTTAAATTATTCTTTCTAAACTCTTATGCAGTTCTCACACAGAAATGTTTGTTGTTTTTTACCCAATATTTGATTATTATAGATGAACATTTATGGTAATTTTATATTAAAATGTCAATTTAATCCTTTTTGCAATGTTTTGTTCTGAGTTTCGAGAACAATTGTAAGCATTGTTATTTCTGCATTACATATAGGCTTAATTAAAAAATGAAAATAGTTCTCTATCCATTTGCAGATATTTGCCCTGCTGTTTCTGTTTGCGAAGAGGCAGATTATGCGCTTCACATTGAAGTCTCGGGGTTGCCCATATGTTTCCATTGGATCTGAAGCACCAACAGTAATGTTGTTTTGAAAATTTCTTGGTTTCTTATCATTTAAAAGAGATTTATTTTCACATTTTCTTTTAGAAAGTGAAAGAAAAAAGTGAACATGATGACCTTTAACATTAGCTTTCCATTTATTAAATATATTCATACCAACTATTTGTGATGTGTATTTTTTATATACAGCTGATCCTGGACAATTTAATCAGTTCTTTAATTGTTACTTCAGTTTATTTTCTTCTGGGAACACATGAAAAATAAAAAATCTGGTTGTATTAAACATGATATGTAAATTGTATATTTCAATTACAGGAACTTAGACAAGAGATAATGCGGCGATTAAATCGTATCCAGGAAATAAAGCATGAGCCATTGCTATTAAATCCAATGATGGAACAATATGCTACCTCAGGTACTGATAGTTACATGTACTGAATTTGTGTTAATATTATTAAACCAAAAATTCATAATAGAATGTTATTGACTGTCACAGTTTAAGTCCTGGCCGAGGAAAAATGTCTGTGTAATGGTTTTATTGCTGACCTGTAGTTCTTCCCAGACATTTTCTGTGGTCTTCTTAAACTATTAATATGGGTAGCTGGGCATTACCCATGACCATAACTGTGTTGGTACGATATTTAAATCAGAAAGAAAACTGGTTAAAATTACCCAGGAAAACATTGAGTATAATTTCCAGTGGCATGATAGTTGACTATTTAAACTTGTAATTTTGTTCGAAAGCTTACATGGAGCTTTCGTCCAACTGCTTTGTACTTTATCAGCGGACTTGCTGTCCACTCATGTGTGGGAGCGATTTTAATGTATTATCCCAAATGTGCAAAAGGTAATAATAATATTGAACCATCATGAATAACACCACATAGATGAGTTTCCACCAGAATTCCTGTGAGATGGATATTATTTCCATTTTGTTGAATGTTAGCTGTAGTTTCCTTGAGTTGCTTCTGCTTTAGAAAATACATAAAGTCTAAATAATATTTAATGCCCCAGAAGGGGGTCAAAATGTAGTCGCACTCTCCATCAGTCCTATTTCTTAGTCTCAGACATTACTCTCATATCATCTACAGAATTTTAATCAAGCTTCGCTATTTTTCAGACATACACTTGAAGGAGTGTTGGCATAACAATTACAAGAATTAATACATAATAAAGGTCATTTTATAGCCACTGTATCTTTAGGGCATGTGTCAACTCTAATTAATTAATTTTTTGTTTTATTGTTATCTTTTGGAACATTTGCTAGGAAAAAATGGTTCACTAAGTCCTTTTACCGTTTTTAATTGTAAGCATGTGAAGTTAATAGTTCATACCTGAACACTGAATACTCTATAAAGTCAAATCTATTGACAGGGGGATTAGTCCTTACATTAAAATGTGCCATATCAAAAACATAGTTAACATATTCCTTTTATTTCAGGAGAAAATCATTTCTACTTTCGAATGAAGGCTATGGATGATTTTACAATGTTTGGTTTGTATCTATGTTTTCTATTTTTTCTTAAAAGTACAGTGTACATTAAGGTGCCCATAGCCTTATGGTTAGTCACCAGCTTGTTACCCATTCACTCTAATTAAGTATACAAATAATATTTAAAAATAAAAACATTTCTATTTTATGATAAATTGCTCGATTTGATTAAGAAAATGATTACTGACATAAAATCAGTGCTGTTTTTAAAATTGTTTATTGTATTAAAGTACCTGCACACAACATAGCTCGTTTTCACTTTAAAGTCCATTGCCTTATTGCTGCTTCCCAAATGTCTCAAAAACAGAACAATGTACATACAATTATTGTGTTAATAGTACTGTATTATTAATATTAACATTTTC
This sequence comes from Sinonovacula constricta, assembly GCA_007844125.1. Lineage (NCBI taxonomy): Eukaryota > Metazoa > Mollusca > Bivalvia > Cardiida > Solecurtidae > Sinonovacula > Sinonovacula constricta. The sequence continues at coordinate 17,035,454 of CM017559.1, forward strand.
AAGATGAACTGCTTCACACAGTGTCTGAAAAACTTAACAACAGAGTTTTTAAATACTTACATTGCAATAAACCTTATAATTGCATAACAGTTTCATAAAAAATACTAACACTTGTGATTGATGCATAGTTTTCTCTCTATACAAAATAATTTAAGATGCTTTTTACATTCAAACTAGATGACATAATGAAGAAGGAGCATGCAAGTCGCCATCCTGCGCAGACCATGAGGAACTACCTGACCACCATCTATCCCACATACCTGTCCACCGCACCCACCGAGGTGGTCAACCAGTTCATAGATCTGTATGAGCATGCTAGACATAAACCTGATGTAAGTTAGGCATGAATTGTATTGTTGGTTTTCTAAAAAAAAAAAAAATTGCACTGACAAATGCCAGAATTCATACTTGTGACAGTGAAGTTGTAAATATCTGTGTTTATATTTAAACATAAAAAAAACAGCTAGTATAATTTAATGTAAGTTGACAGTAAGTTGCCTTACAATGTCAGGTCTACTGAATAAGATATTCTAAATGATGACTTTCACACACACAAAATGAGATATTGTAAAAAAAACTGCCTACCATCCACCATCACACCACACATATTCCTGGTCCACTAATATTCTTTAAACAATATCTCATCTGAAAATGCTGGTCCAAATTTAAACAAACTTTATCAGAAGCTTCGGCATGCAGAGGAAAGAAATGTTTTATTTAAAGTCCAAATACATGTATGTATGTTTATAGTATAAGATAAACATTTTCTTGTCAAAACCTACAAGAGCTCTTGATATATGGTATACGTGTTCCATTAGTGGCCCTATATCAAGAAACATGCCATTGCCATTTTCCATATACATGTACATCGTTATTCATGTAATAAAACCTTGTATCAAATCAAAAATTCTCTTATTATATTGAAATAAATTGTCAATGATTCTTGTCATTATCCTCGTTAACAATGTTTCAGTTATGCTGGTCTGCTTAATATCTATTACTTTGTATCTATGTATCTACATTACTCAGGTGAGCAATATGGGGTCATCATGTTTATTCACCTAAAAAATATTTATCATCAAACCTCTGCTTAAAAAATATTTTACAGAGAAAACAAAATTTCTAGATTGAGTAAGCTTAAATGAGTAAGCTTAATATTATCACTCTGTATATTTCAGATTTTTGATGACTCACATTACCAAAAATATGTAGAGCTGCTGAATGATTTAATTCAATGGTAAGTCTGCTGTTTTGATTCAACCCTTGTGAGTAAACATGCTAGAGGTGATAAAAAAAAAAATTACCCTTCTTGGTGACTGGCATGCTCCTTCTCCATTATGTCATCTAGTTTGAATTTCTTTGATGGAAACAACTTTAATTTAGTCATATTCTGATTTAAACATGTGATCTTTTCCCACAACTTGCAGAATTGTGTTGAACATCAAACATATATAAGAAATGTTATACACTTGACCAGCCACCAAATTCCTGCAGTTTTGTTGATGATGTAGAGTACTGTTAGATCGTAAGTGAATTGCTAATATAAAGGTAATGTATAGTATGCATAGATATCAAGAAATATATTAGGAAATGGTGGTTTCTTAACCTATATGGACTTTTCATTGAATTTTTTTTCACGGAATAACCAAATTTAGGTTTTACATACTGTAAAAGTCATATTGTAGCATTCTTAAACTGTTATAAATACATTGCCAAATCAATCATCACTAATGCGCTTTTTTTCATTCCTCTGTTAGTCAGAGCTGTCAAATATAAACAAGAGGCCATATGCACAAGAAATGAATTCTAAATTGGTCTCAGAGATTTGAAAGTTACTTGAGGTGTAGCTGTCCATCAGTCAATTGCTGTGACTATGGCCACCATTGGACAAAAATATGCAATAAATCTTCAAGTTTTTTGTATATGGCATGTATAAAAAAATACAAATTAATATTTTGTCTTTTCTTGTAACTCTCTGTTCTGAATAACTTGAAAGACAAATTGCACTTGAATGTCTTTGGCAGAGCTGTGTTTATCACTGGCTTGTAACTCCAGAATCACTTTAATAAAGTGCTGCTTTTTTTTATTTGTTTTCAATCTCAAAGTAGCAATGGGTATGAGCACAACACACAGAAAAATTATAAATTAATTCTGTTAAACAAGCAATTGACATTACAAAGTGACCATTTTTTTAAATTAGCTTCACTTTTCGAAAAACCCTATTCATCAAAAACTGTCATAAAATATCACTACGAACTTGGAATACTTGATCACTATTGAAAGTGGAACATGTCTCAATGGGGCAGATAATTCATTTTGGCACAGTTATGCCTTTTTTCACCTCAAGACTTTTTTTCGTTTTGTTAAGGTTATTCCTTGAACTGTAAACCATATTCACTTCAAATTTGAAATACTTGTAAACTATCAAAAGTGGGACCTATTTGACAGGGCTGGTACCTGGTAAGCCTAAAGTTATTTTGGCACAGATATGCCCCTTGGCGACCTAGTATTTTCTGTTTCAGAATCATTAATATCATAAAACTATCCAGCACTAATGACATTTGAGTACGATGTCAATGGATAATTTTCCTAATTCAAAGTTATAAAAAATCCTTTGCTTTTGCAGCCTTCACAGTGGTATTAAGATGAAGAAGGACTTGAGTATTGCAGAGATGTCTAAACCCCAAATGGTTGACACTGAAGTCAGACTAAAGTCTCTTTCAAAGGGCATCAGTATTGGGAAAACAAAGACCACCATTCCATACAACCACATGGTGTCTGACAAGCATTCTAGCCGCGGTCAGACGAGGTATAGAACACGAGCTAGTAGTAGTGAGCAGGCAGGGCTGTTGGAGAGTGGGCCATCGAGTCAGCGTAGTAGTGTAGAAGTACTTGTACCAGCAATAGAAAGTTCGGAGGAAAATATACACTTAGTGAAAGTGGACATGAATACAATGCCTGTAATTTGAGGATTGTTTGTACCTGTTATAAACAATCAGAGGAGGAAAATACAATTCGTGAAAGGGGACATAAATACAATATTGTTATTTGTTTGCTGATTGGACAGAAAGTTAAGAGAAAATACAAAAAAATGGATATTAATACAATACCTGTTATTTAATTATGGTTTGGACTTGGTATGAGTTAAAGTCTAAACTTTGGCATTTGTGTGAGACACAGTCACATGTCCTAGAAATATGTCCTTTTAATGAAGTTGTTAGGATAACTCAGTCAACACATGAATGTTTATTGGAACAAATGTTCATCATTGTTTGCATTTTGTTTTTTGTGATCTTGGAATGTGCATGAATGACGCATTAGATTAACTCACAATAAGATTGGTGGTTGTAAACCTCTTTTCATGCAAGTCACTGGCTCGTGCTATATTTATAAAGCATGGTCTTTAGTCCATTTCCTTTGTGTTTGCACTAACATGATTGAACCGTATGATTGGTGAAGAACAATTCTGAGAGAAGATTAAATTCCAAAAACTATAAACAGCCTTGGTTTTTATCTGTTTTGTTGCTGTTGTTTAATTTTAGAGATGGCGTCAGGGTTGCCATGTGGTGTTTATTAATATAAGTAAACCAAAATTTTGGTGTTATTTAGAAATATAATCTTCTTACATAATATATTACACTTTCAGGCTCATATTCCAAAAAAAGTTTCATTCTGTAATGAAACTCCAGCTATGTTTGGATAACTCTAGTTACCCCTCATATGTCAAAGTGCAGCAAAATGATGCTCTGATAAATTGTAAGAAAGCCTGTTTTATACAGTTTGAATTTTAACAAGTTTCAGTTGTTCTCTCTTATACATCTGTTGAAATTATTTTCTTTATTTGCATTTATTTTCTGTTACATGCTTACATTCTAATATGTGCAATACTGAATAAAACATAAATTTTAGAAAGTGTTCACTTGTTTTCCCATTGTTCTGCATAGTGTACATCTGTTTATCACAAATATTTCCTTGTTAAGTTTGAAATTCGTAAAATACGAAGAACGACAGCAGGATTGATACTATCTTCAGGAATCTGGCCTCACACAAATGTCAGTAGAGATTTTGTGCAAGCTCATATTTGGACCTCATAAGTATTTACTTACTGCATCGCTGACATAATCTGAATACCACTACCAATCAATGGTGTAAAATAATAAGGTATTGTTACATTTTGTTTCAAAAACACATATTTGGAAAACATGTAATAAGAATGGGATGAGCGGAAATCCGAATGAGAAATGATTCTGCAAGCAGTGACCCTATTGGGCAAATATGATGTATTACTAAAATCTGACCAATCGCTGCAATCGAGAGGTTGAGAAAGCCACAGACCCTAACATTTCACTAAAATGTCTTTGTTATATAAATAGGTTAGTTGCACATTTAAGTATTAACTTCCATTTAACATTTTAAATAAATACTCAGGATTGCATATATGTCAGATATGAGTTTGGGGTCGATTCAGTTTATTTACATGAGATAAAATTCCATGCATAGATTAAGTACCACACTTCTATAATCAAACAATGTGTTATTGTGTCATTTTGTGAACACATTCCCCATTCAAACAAATTGTTTGGGGATTTTCCCAAATATTTCCTCAATGCTTCTTGTTTATACAATAGGATACAAGAACATCCTACTTGTTTCAAATTGTTACTAGGGAAATATAATTGCAACATTTACATTTTCAAAGGTTAAAAATAGTGCATGAGATCCCTTTGATGCTGCCTAATAGACACATCTTTAGTGTTTAAATGACTCTTTACTCTAAATGTTAAAAAAATTATGTTTTTATTTAATGTTAATGTCAGTTTAATTAACGGCACATTGTTGATGGCATTCTTTATCAAAATGAAGCAGCTCAATCCACAGATAGTTCTGAGTAACATTTTTTTCCTAAATATCACGGGGGGAAAAAGTCACTTTATATCTTCTCCCAAATAATACTTTGTTACAATAACAATCACAATGTTATTATTATTATTGTTTTATATTATACATTATGTCAACAATGATATTTAAATAGTCTCAATATTTACTAACATATTGAATATAAAAAGTAAAAAAACGAACTCATAACTACACTTATCAGTAGAGGTTGAATAGCTGCCTGGGTTAAATAGTTGCACTGTTTTACAATTAGGGCTTGAATAGTCATATGGGGTTAAACAGATAAAATAAATAGCAAGCAATAATTTAGAGTAGCCAAGAGATATCGAAGCTGACGACAATAACATTATTTTCAACCAAAGATATGCATATTTTAAACCAAAGATAATTCTTATGAACAAAATGTGTTATTTGAATATAGCATCATTTAAATATGACCAGTCTCATCAAAATTGACTTCCACATTATATACATTTAATTCTATTTTATAAAAATATTTAAACCAACGAGAAAGTAGTATGCATGTACCCATAAAACATATGAAGAACCTTTGGGAATCGGAACTTAGAGGAACGGACTATGTCTATAAAGGAAAATAGCATAAATGCTTACAGCTCACAAATCGGGGTACTCAACGGCAGAGGCAATCATTGAAAACATTTGTCAGGTTCAACATGATAATCTTTCATCGCAATTCACAATTTCATTTAGACGTCTTTTGTCGCAATCATCAGATTTATTAACTCTTTACATACATATGAACATTCTCTTAGGCCAAAGTTGGAGATTTTCACTTGCAAAGAGGGAGATTTGTTGTATTCAAAGAAAGGGAGATATCCATGTAAGGAAATTTCTGAAAATATGTAAAACACCCCTCAAAAAGTGGGAATGTTCACATGTATGTATTCCTGTTACAAACTCACAAGCCTTTCTTTCTGCTCTTCACCCAGAAAATGAGGGGCACATCTAGTGAAAACTGTTTTAAGAAGTAACTCCTCTGTCAATATGTGATAGATGTGATAGATTGATGACAAATTGATGCCAGATGGTTAAACTTAAACAACTAGAATAGAACTTGATGAGTGATACACACAGTCCATTACCACGTTGGTTTGAGTCCTGATTTGTCATATGGCGAACTTACTCGGGTTGTGCCGGTGATTCTACTTAAACAGTTGTCTGCGGTCTTCTTCAACCAACAGTTTGCTGGACATTGCCAATATGACAATAACTTTGTTGGTGCGATGAAACAAACTGATCAGGTTAAGGCAAAATAGTGTAGATCTGAACAATTCTCTTTTGTCTCAAGTCACATCTCTTGATAACCCTGTATGTTGTTGTTAGCAAATAGCTATTAAAAACAACAATAATGGGAATGGTACAATAATGGGAATGGTAGAATGGCAAATGTAGCATAACAAAGGGTTGAACAGCAATTGTAGCATTTAAATGAATAATACACATGCAATACTGTTCAGCTGCATTTTTTATCTTCATTCTTAAAAGCAAGTATCATTGCTATCCATGTTATAAGCTACATTTACCATTTAGTAGTTGTTATGTCACCAGGTTATGGTTTGTGTCATGGATATTAACAGAATAACAAAGTCCGAACATCTATTTCTAAACTTTAATTACACAAGTGAACTATACAGAGGTCTGATGCTAACTGGCTATTTTAGAGGCATTGTTAACTATATATATAATGAGTATACTTCTACAGATATGTGTAAAGGGAAGTAATCCTATATTACTGTATTACTAGTATGGATACAAAGTTATGTTTCTTAAACAGATATCATCACATCTCCCTTTCTTTAAAAAGTATTAGACATATATGAATACAATAAGATTCTAATTGTCAAAGTAACAAACACTAAAAAAAAATCATTTGTAAAGGAAAATGTGGCTCTTGTACTTTTAACACATAGGAAACACTTTCTCCACAGGTGTTTATCAGAATGTTGATAGTCCAGTGTACCTTTTCGTGGGAAAACTAACTATGCTCACTGATTGTGTCTTTTTGAATAATAACTATGTCAGTTCTGTAGATTAAGCCTCTTAATTATCAACACAAAATAATTTGGTATGTCCTTTTATCAAAAATTTCTCACCAATTAACAATTTTCCAACAACTAATGGGAAATAAATTGCTACATAATTACATTGACTCTATTTTTCTTGGTTTAATCTGCCGACCAGACCTTGTTATGTATGGTGTTTGGGTGTTCTCTGGCGGCTTATCAGTACATGCTGATACAGGTGGCTGAATAGGGCTGCTGGGAGTAGGGTTACTAATGACACTGGCACGCTGCTGGGAAGGGACTTGTGGTGTTTCTGTTTGTAACAGTTTAGGTTTACAGGTACTGGCTGATTCCAGGGGCGTACCTAGTGATTCACCTGGTGGTTTTGCTTTTGCAGGTGAACTGACAGGGATTTTCTGCAAATGTCGCCTGTTGCGAACATATTGCCCTCCATCTGGGGTCTTTACAGTGTATGATCTTTCACTGTTTTGCTCTGTTATAACAGCAGGGTTCCAAACAGCACCTTGTTGGATTCTAACATTATCCCCTACATTCATGGGCTTCAACTGTTTTGCATGTTTGTCATATTTTCGCTTTTGATCAGCTTTCTGTGAAATAAGCTTTGACCTTACTTTGCTGTGAAGCACTGTACTTGGTGTCAACTGACTGGGTGCTATTGGCAAAAATGTGCGTATTTTTCTACCCATCAACATTTCACATGGAGAGTAACCAATGGCCATAGGTGTGGCTCGTAACTCCAGTAAAGATATCATTGGATCAGAACCATCTTGCTTACATTTCTTAAGCAACGTCTTGGCTTTCTTAACGCATGACTCACTAAGGCCATTACTTTGGGGATATTGAGCAGATGAAGTTACATGCTGTATGTCCCATTCAATAGCAAATTCCTGAAATTGTTGTGATGTGTAATATGATGCACCATCCGACACTATCTTTTCAGGTATGCCATGTGTTGCAAACCAAGTCTTCATGACTTTGATAATTGTCTGACTGTTTGTATTGCTGAGCTTTTGCATTTCAAAATAATTGCTCAGATAGTCACATACTATCAAGTAATCTTGGTTGTCAAACGTGAAAACGTCAGTACCTACAACTTGCCAAGGGTATTGTGGTACGTCATGGGGTTTCAAAGGCTCTTTCTGATTTGACCTTTGGTGTGTTGCACACACTGTACACTTAGCAACATGACTAATGATGTGCTTGGAGATATTTGGCCAGAACATTGTCATTCTAGCACGTCTCATACTACGCTCTTGACCTGCATGACCTTTATGAATCAATGTCAGCATTGCGTTTCTCAAAGACTTAGGGATAACAAGTCTGTGACCTTTGTAGATAATGTTGTCTACAACACTGAGTTCGTCTCGATAAGTCCAATAATCGATCAACCGTGGATCGCACTGTTTGCGTTTGTCAGGCCAACCTTGCAAAATGACTTGTTTCAGGAGCAATAGCTCTTCGTCTTTGTCCGTTTCAGTCCTTATTTCGACTAATTTCTGACTTGTGTACGGCAAATTCCTTGTGACAAAATGAACATGAAGGTTCGAGTTCTCTGAAATCTCAGGGTACATGTCTGGGAGGAATTTCCTAGACATTGTGTCAGCAACGGGAATTTGAGTTCCAGATTTGTAGTGTAGCTCTAGGTCATAACCATGTAAGGCTAATAAGAGTCTTTGCAATCTGGCTGGGGCGCTATGAAGTGACTTTTTAAACACACTTATCAACGGTAGGTGGTCAGTCTCAACAATGACATGTCTTCCATAAACGTATTGTCTGAATTTCGTCATGCCAAACACTATGGCAAGTAATTCCTTTTCTATCATAGCCCAGTTTCTCTCAGTACTAGTCAGTGTCTTGCTTGCATAAGCAATGGGTTTGCCTTCTTGCATCAATGTCGCTGCACAGCCGTGCTGCGAGCTGTCACATTGTAATGTCAAGGTCTTGTCTGGATCAAAATATGACAATATTGGACCTGGACTAGCTGTCAATATGTCTTTGATCTCTTGGAATGCCTTAATTTGTGGCTCTTCCCATGAAAACTGTATGTCATTCTTCAACAGCTCTGATAATGGCTGCATAGTTTGTGACAAATGGCGTGCATATCTAGACAGGTAAGTGACCATGCCAATTAACGTCTTTAACTCAGATTTGTCACTCGGGGGTTCCATTTCCCGAATTGCTCTACATTTCTCTGGGTCGGGTTTCAGTCCGTCAGCTGAGACTATGTGTCCAAAGTATTTGACCTCAGAGGCTCCTACAATGAGCTTGTCCTCATTTAACCTGATGCCTTTCTCTCGGCACCTGTCTAAGAGAGTTCTCAAGTTCGAGTCGTGTTCATGTATTGTCTGTCCATACACTAACAGATCGTCAACTATGATTGCACAACCTGAAATGCCTTCTAAGCATTCGTCTATTTTCTGCTGAAATAGATCTTGACTGCACTTGAGACCCATTGGACATCTTAAATACCTGTAACGACCTTGGGGAGTGTTGAAGGTAGTCAGATAAGAAGACTTTTGGTCCAAAACTACACTATGGTAACCTGATTTACAATCAAGTTTTGTGAAGTATTTTGCTGACTTTAACTGTGGAAGTATATCGTCCAGTGTCTTTGTCGGATAATGAGGTCTTTTTATTGCCTTATTTAGGTCTTTGGGATCTATGACAATGCGCACCTTGTCGGAATGCGGCTTATTAACCACCACCATGCTATTTACATAGCTAGTCGGTTTGTTGACCTTGGTAATAATACCAGCTTTCTCCATGTTTTGGAGTTCCTTCATGACCTTGTCCTGCATTGCAACAGGAACGCGTCTGGGTGGATGTACTACAGGTGTGTGGTTTGAGTCTATTTGGATTGAACTGGTACCTGGTAAACGACCAATACCTGTGAATACGTCTTTGTACTCTGTCAAAATAGTCTCCTTTGTCATAGGGGCTTCTGGATTTACAGAAAATGCTACTTTGATCAAACCAAAATCAAGACATGACTGTAATCCTAAGATTGAGTTTTTGTTGTTTCGTGCAACGTAAAACTCTACATTTTGTTTCTTGGCCTTATAGTTACAATGTAACCTGATTGTGCCTAAGACCTTTATCTCTGCACCGGTATAAGCAAGTAACCTAGCTTTAGGCTTCTGGAGTGGGGCAGTGACCTTGAGACTTTTAAATTCTGTCTCTGATATGATGTTACAGCATGCGCCAGTGTCAAGCTTAAACTGTATTAAACTTTTATTTGGGCCCACCTGTAAATCAGCACATACCTGTTTGCTGGATTTAGTTACAACTGATCCTACACTAAAGGTATCACAATCACTGTCCTCTTCGACTTCCAACACTTTTTTAACTGTTCTGCACTTTACTGCAAAGTGATTATGCTTTTTGCATTTGAGGCATTGCTTTCCCTTTGCAGGGCATTTGTCCTGTTGTTTGTGGTGTGATCCGCATCGGTCACATTCCGCTGGCTTCTTTTGTCTGACGGTGTCCCCTCTAGCGTGTGACGCTCGGCCCTTCTTGGCTGGCTGCCCACGTCTTCCCGGCTGGACCTCATCGACAGAAGCTTGGTTAGTTGGCTCACCCATAGAGCGCAGCTGGGCTTGTGCATACTCGTAAGATTGTGCAATTCCGATTGCTTTATCTAATGTTAGCTTTTCTCCCTCGTTCAACAATTTTCCTCTAATCTTACTCGAGGTGACTCCCATTACCACTCTGTCTCTGATCATTTCCTCTTGATTGGCAAACTTGCAATCATTTGCTGAAATTCGCAATTGAGTAATGAAGTCTTCGATTGAGTTTGATTCTTGTATAATGTTGTTGAACTGGAATCGTTTGAACACACTATTGCACTTTGGCTCAACATGTTTTTCGTACATTTGATACAATGTGTCCAATTTCTTCGAGTCATCAGCACTTAGATTCCACGATTTGTGTACATCTCGCCCTTTTTGACCAACCCATAGCAGGAGGTATGTACATTTTGTTGGCTCATCCTTTGAGTTGAGCGCACCATTGAAAATGAGCTCTGCATGTTCTTTAAAGTTTTTCCATTCCAATGGCAGATTGTTCGACTTCCAGTCAATGACTGGTGTTGGAATTCCAGATAAATCCATTATTGCACTACAAATATGGCTGACACTTTGGATATTATTATTTGCTATTATATATGTCCAACTCAAACTGTCAATGAATTTGGCATAAATGCACTTAAATAAATCCAAATTATATTTCTGACACCATGTTATGTCACCAGGTTATAGTTTGTGTCATGGATATTAACAGAATAACAAAGTCCGAACATCTATTTCTAAACTTTAATTACACAAGTGAACTATACAGAGGTCTGATGCTAACTGGCTATTTTAGAGGCATTGTTAACTATATATATAATGAGTATACTTCTACAGATATGTGTAAAGGGAAGTAATCCTATATTACTGTATTACTAGTATGGATACAAAGTTATGTTTCTTAAACAGATATCATCACAGTAGTGTGACATGCTCTCATCTTGAACTACACTATTTGTCTATGCGTGATCAAATCATGTTCAACAGGCTAGGACATCAATTTCTGTTTAATATATCTGAGGCAGTTTTAACATCTACGTGATTATTTAAGGTGGGAAGTAGGAAGGAAGGATCAATTACACATAGCATTTCAAAAGCAAATAGCATTTATTTCTTTATTGAGGTGACAGTATATACAAACAATATTATTAATACACAATTAATGCAGTTAATTTATGCTATAAAGTATACCATATAGTGTATCTAGCAGGGTTAAAACCCAGAGATACACCCCACTGATAGAGACATGTAAAACTCCAAAAAATAGATAGTTTCCGTGTGATGTCATAGGCACTGATAAGACGAAGAGAAGTTTCAGGCAGCCATCTTTAAAGGCAGAAGCTAATGCAGGCAAAAATCTGTAAATATGTGCTGTATTAAACTCACCACTGTGTTGTTATTTTTCAGTCTCTTTTCAGAATTTAATATCTAATTTAACAGCTGTTATGAAGTATTTTAAATATCAAAACTATATTTTGATTAAAATTTTAAAAGGTAAAAAAGATACAACCAAAGAAAAGTTACACTGTTCATTTTGTTTAAGGATGAGCAAATAATTGTATTTATTTATGTGTATTAATTCTTTGTGCATTTATCAAGTTAAAAAATATAATGCCTTCTAAAAATATGAATTTCAATAGCTTTCTAATGGTGTATAGTTTTTAATTTTTGGACCACAAATAAAGAAATTACAAGAAAATAAAAATTTAAGCTGCTATACAAATTATCTGAAAATCACTTGCAGTTGCCTTCAAAGATGGCTGTCAAAATAAGGGATCTTCACTGATGTGGAACTATAGTTAATGATACACTACAGCACTTGACTGTTTAAACTTGGAGATTTATTATTGCCTTTTTTCATAACAGTCAATATTTTAAGAAGTATCAGACACAACAACAAAGGCCGAACTATAACAAAAAAAATGTACTGCTGTTAACAGCATGAATTTTTGGTAGAACCATAGACATATACTGTTCCCGTACAACTAACGCCTGTTCCTGGCTCTAGCCTGTACTAGACTACTACAAGAAAGAGTAAGGATGTGAGACATCCAATGCGCCGTAGAGAGCATGCGCTTTAAACAAGAATATGACTATCCTGGGAACTAAAAAAATCTTACACTGTCGATTAATTACATAAACATTTGACAGTAGCGAACCATAATTCTTATGGGAAGAAGAGTATTTGCTACATCAATATTTACAAGCTGCATTGGTAATATCGGTATACTCGGTTTCTTGAGTTAAACAGTACTTCGCCAAACAGCTGCCAATCCAGAAAATTATTGTTGCTAGCTTCAAAGTTAAAAAACGGAATACTCAGTTATTTTCTTTGAAAATGGTCTCACAGAACAGCTGCGATTTCCTGTTTTGCCAGCTACACTGTCGTGCTGGAGAGCGGCGCCAACAATGTGCCCACTGTGCCTCAGTAAACGCATTACATACATGTTGAAGAGCTAGATCAACATCAAGAAACTATATTAATTTAACTACGCGTGCTAATAATGCAACACATACCTAGAAACAAACCAGCTTATAGAGGATACATCCATGTACAAGTAGTCAAAATAGTGATAGTCATATCTTTCCCAACTTACACAGTCAAAATAAAGAAAGAACAGAATCATGAGAGAGAAAATGTCATCGACCTTGCTGAAAGTCTGCGGGCATGCATACCCTTCCTTTGAATAATAAATGGCGTCACATTCCCCTTGTAAATCCAATGCACAGTGAACAGGAGCCAGTTACTAAAGTAAATGGATTCCTTTATTTTTAATAAACTTTCATTAGCCTACTAAATTTACAACTACACATTATGATTAAAGCAACATCAACTACTACATACTGCATGTATATGGAACATAATTGAAATCCGTCATATGACAGAATTCAAATGATTTTAGAATGTCTGCATATTACTTTTTAAAGGTTCTGCTCACCACTTTGTTCTCTGTTAGTTAAACAATCACAAAATTCACAGATAATCTGGGGGTTTTTTCTCAAAGAAGTGAAATGAAACCAACTCTCATAAACAGAATTATAGTTTTAAATAAAAAAAAGTTTCAAGCTTGGATCAAACTGGGGCAACAACTATTAGGCCCAAACACATGAACCGCTCAACCCTCCAGACATGCAGATGCTATTCTTCAGCTTTAATTATAGCTTGTCAAACTTTACTCAATAAACACCGACCAATTTTGTTGAAATAATTGTCAAAGTAGTTACTTTTCATATAACATATAAAATTACTTGAAGACCAATGTTTGTCATCTTGGGTTAAACAAACAAACAAACAACAACACACTTCTCATTTACTTTTATCGAAATTCAAGTTGTCTGACCATGCATATTCTTTCAAATGCTAGGTGTGCAATTTAAGCAAAGTTTTTTTAACGACATCACTATATATCCTACAAACTAGAAAGCTGGTAACGTTGGTAGTTTAAACAAATCCTACACTCATTATTGGTGTGATTTTGCTCTAAACACTTTTACATAATCGATAAGCCATATCCTACCCATAACATCTTCAACCCATTAAGTGTAGTATAATAATAGCTTCTTTCATACTATACGCGTTATTTGTTGATTCCTTTTACACAACCTTTATCCGCCAAACGTTCAATTCCACAAAAAATACTATACGGATACTCGTATATGTACACTCGAGATATTTGTCAATGAAAATATAAGCTAAATATGGCAATTATAATGAACATTTTTAAGTATAAACTTACAATGTTTATCGCACCCATAAACTAAAAAATATGTCGTTTATTCAAAGCTTTAAATTTACTTTATTTCAAAAATATAGATTTACGCTTTGCTCTAGAGACATATCTTGCATTAACAACAACAGCAACACAAGCAGCAGTAGCAGCAGCTCTAGCAACAGCAAAACAACTACATCAATAACATAACTATAACTATATACGATTTGGTACAGTTCAAAATACCAAAATAAAATCTGTACCAAATCGTAGAACATAATAACAAGATGCCATGTGGACTATCACCAGTTGAAAAAACAAGCCATATATTAATTAAGTGAAAAGAGGGTTACGACTGATTGTTTAGATTGCAAATAAATAGGTGTCAATCCCAATATAAACAGAAGAGAATAGATTTTATTCACTTTGTCTTGGGCACATAGGCCCATCGTCAGTATACATTAAACATATAACACAAAATACAATCAAGCATAATGATCTTTGACTCTCGAAATCCAACACCTTCTGCCAATTAAATGACATCGAACCGCTTCGTCACCTTCCTTATACCATTCACAAGTAAATTCTAAAACTTAACTGTGATTTGAAATGTATGCGAATGACTGATGTGTTTACATTCTATGTTATTCTTATGTTATGCTATATATTGTTAATAACACTAACAATATAGATTGCAGGCCTTGGTCCAGAATTTTACAGCTTTACAACATGCATACCTTCCGGGGCGGTTGTGTCCATGGGTATGCTCTCCCGGAAATAAAAAGTTTTTTAAGATGTCTAAGATGCGTTCTGAAGTGTCTCTTGACAAAAGGTTACTCGTTTTGATTGGTTTTGAGAAAGCCTGAATTATGCGAAGACTTAAACTTTTAGCCACAAAACTTTGTTGTTGAAACTGGTTTAACTTCGCCACAACAATATGCGAAAACGGGCAAACACATTACTTTCCTCCGAGTTGGATTATAAAATGCAGCTAGATTACATTTGTACCTCTGTTTTCCCATCGATTGTCTTTTGTATGTAATAGAGAAAGAAAACAAAACAATATTGCTATCTTTAAGTATCCATGTTTGTCAGCAAACAAGCATCGTTACTGTCAAATGTTTATGTAATTAATCAACAGTGTAAGAGATGGAGTACCGAGGTAAGTCATCTTCTTGTTTAACGGACATGCTAGAGCTACGGCGCCTTGGATGTCTCGCATCCTGGCTCTTTCATGTCGGTGTACCTTGATTGGGATGCAAGGTGACAGACAATCGTAACAACTCGGCTAATGCCGTCTGCATAATCGCCGAAGAGCGCCGATGAAACGTATTAGTGTGGGAGCTGAGAAGGAACGCTACACGTACAGCGAATGTTGTTCACGAACCAAATGATCTCAGGCCACATAAATTACTATTGCCATTGACTTGAACGTTTTCTTCAAATCTTGAACTCATAGGCCAGAAGGCTCATCCTCATTTTGACACAAAAGGACAAAAAGTGTGAAAAAATGACTATGAGTGACAAAAAAAAAACACAACAAAAAATGAAGCATAATAACAAATGTTGCAAGATAAATTCATAGTTTGAGGTTCAGAACTGGCTTTTGCACAATAGTTGAAAAGTTAATATCTGTATAGCCTTTCACAAAACACAAAATTTGTAAAAAGATGGTATGAATTTGCTAGAGGCATAGCAATGACTATGTATCGTACAAAACATAAGTTTCAGTGTTACAGGTCTAATTTCTCCCCAATCAACTTCCAAAGAGTAGTTAATATCTGGCAGTGCCTGGCTGTCACTTCCACTAATTCACCTTCAGGAGAGTGACAATTTTATCCTGGCTGTACCACAGGACATCTTCTACCATAGGCCAAAAGTATCTATTGACACCAGCTCTATGCAGAGACTGAAACAGTATTGAATGAGTGGTCAGGTTGTATCTATCACAATTTAAAGAACCGATTTAAACACATATGTGTATTTCGTTTAAAGATATACTTGTTTCGCATTGGTAGAGAAAAACGTTTCAGTGACACATCAATGATCTTTACAGCGACGTACAACTATTTTAATAAGAATAAGTTACCATTCACTTTATTTTAATATCTGGCTAGGCCCACCAAGGTACTGCACTGAATTAAACTGAGTTGAATTGATCGGGTACAAGTCAATGAATTACCATTTGAACGCTGTCACCCTACAAGTGTACATAAAATGTTGTAAGTTTGAAGCTGAAACTTAGAAGGTATCTTAAACATCATCCTCATCTACTGTTAAAACGACCTCGGGGAACGGCTGTCCATCATACAATACTACAACGTAGCGACCAAGGAGCGATTCGTCTACTGTGGTGACTTCTTCCAAACAGGTAGTTTTGTTTAAAGTTGTAAACAAGTTGTAAATTTTTCTCTGATTTTTCTTCTGAAAAGGTTACACAGAAGTATTACTAATGAAATCCAATGATAAAGTATATGTCAAAAGACTACATCTAGTTATTAAAAACTGCAACAAAATTTTGCAAGTCTTAATAAGTTATGTTTTTCATTATACCCTAGCTGAAGTATAATCTGTGTCATTTATATCACTTTTTACATAACATGAAATAAATCTTTGTTTCGGGTAAATTGAAATAAATAAATCATACCTCTTCGATATGGACTGTGCGAAGCGTTGGTTGAAAACAATTGCATGACAATGGATAAGCACAGAAGCAACAAACGTCTCGTGCCAAGACCGAAGCTGCCGCCACATTTTCTAGGATCAGCTGAAAAAAAAGTTTATGTACGTGTGTATATTGAAGGAATTTTCATCATCATCATCATCATCATCATCTTCATCGTCCTCGTCGACATCATCATCACTGTCATCATCATTATCATCATAGTTATCGTCATCATCATCATAACCGTTACCATCATCAACACCACCAGCAGCAACAGTATTATCACAATCATCATTAATATAGTTTTCTTGGTACCTGGTGAATTTTCATTGTACTCTGGATAGAGCGGAGGTTGTTTGGCAGCTGATCGTCAAGTTCTTGGATGGCCGACTCCTCTACCAAGAAAAACTTGACTGTTGATGTGAAGCTTAGAGTGATCACAAAATGCCTAGCGCAGTTCATGTCGTTTCGTTTGGCTAATACCTGATGTTCAGCCGCTCTCTTGACAGCACCGCCAATTCCGTCTGCAGCTCCCTTTCCACGAGCAGCCTCTAAGAAATTCCATGTGGAACGTTTAAATCCATACTGGCCGCGTATTTTCATCCACAAAAAGATTTTTTTTTGTTGTTGCGATATTGGGTTGTAGGTCCATCACTGATGAAATGTATACGTGTGAAGGTCTGTTTGCTTGCAATGTATTCTAGTACAGGATGTAGATGTGCCCATATTGCTGCTGGGTCATGGCGCAAACAAACTGACATTGAGCAAAAGGAAATAATTTCATGTTGCATGTACAAAACTCAAGTATGTAGGGAAATTTGATTCCGCGAGCCTTCAAAATGCATGGCCTGTATTTCTTCATGGTACTTGCAAGAAAAGTTTTCAGAAAAGTCAATGTGGGCGACAATTTCTTCATGAGTAAGATTTGTTTTTAGATATCTCAATGTTTTATATTGATTATGAATATGTGACGGCAAGCTCTTTGCATCTCCTTTTTGATTTCATCAGACAATACTTGCCTCGACCCTTGTTCCTGTTCCTTCACAACTTTAGTTATATTTCTTTTAGTGGCACCGTTTCTATTCTCTCACGCTTTGTTTTTCATTCCTGCCAGAAAATCTGCGAAGGAGCTCCTGAGTTTTCGCTGATGTGTATTGTTTACTCTTTGCAATCATTGCATTCACGGTACATGCAACTTTCCTTTTCTTCATTGCAAACGATGGTCTTCAGCAGTACATTGACATCCTTACTTTCAACCATATTTTTGAGTAAGCTGCATCTAACTTCATTCTTAGATTGTCATGTATTCTGCATTGACAAGTCTTCCTGTCACTTTGTCTTGGCTTTAACACCCAGAATGGTCTATACCTGCAGAATGAGCTTTAAGAAACTGGCTTGTTGTTCGCACTTAAGAATTTTGAATGGAGAGTCTTCATGTCGTCGTTAAGTAACCTCACTTGTTTCTTCTCTCCTTTTCTAGTTATTGTTGATTTTTTGTCAGCTGTTATTCTGGAAACACCATCTCTTTCATAGAATTGACTCACTATCTCTTTCATTCTTAGTTTGCTTAAGTTTGGCTTTCGCCAAGACTTTATTTCTAAATATCTCATTGAAAATGACAAGGTTGTTCTTGTAAAGTGTTTAGTCCATACTGTTTCATTATTCTCTTGCTTGTCACAAGACTTGCAATATTCCTTTGCTCTGACGGGGACTTGGCATATCTGTACCTCCGTCTAATGCTATTAATGAGCATCTTGTATAAAACATTAGACTTAGAAAGGACTTTTTGTACACTTAAACTGATTGTCTGAGTAACCTTTTGTTGTTTTCTTTAATAACATGTTGTAGCATTTTGTATTTTTCAACCAGTCGCTCCTGAAATCTTAAGTTTTATATGAAGCTTAATAACATTATCTCAGTAACATTTTGCCTTTTCGTTCTTTCTCTTCTGAGCTGCAGTTCTTCTTCGAGACTCTGATCTTCTGTTAAATGATGGCTCTCTTTCTTCTATTTCATGATTAGGAAATGTAATCAAAATACTGCTTGCTGCTCGCTGCCTTCTCCTATACCCTGCAGAATGCTCTCTCCATCTTTTCCTGATTGTTCTCTTTTCTCTAGGTGTCATCTGAGCAAGTGTTTTAAACTCACCCTTTTCACGTCTTTTTCTATTTCTTTCTCTTTCTTTAAGTTCATATTGCTCGCGAGCTAGAGCGTCGGCCTTCTTCCTTGCCCGCCACGTGCCATACGCTCTTTGGCGGTGAGTGCCGTTTGCCTGAACACAATCTGCTTGTATTTTAGTGTTTAAGTCTGAATCTGAAATTTGAGAGAGCAAAAGTGTTTACAATACTGCCTTTAATTTAAGCTTGTACTATTAAAAGCCCACGAAAATGCACACAAACAGGGTATATCGAAAATTAATACCGTATAAATTACGTCCCCTACATTTATTTGTTTTTAGTTTTCTAGTCACATGTCATAATTAAAAGATTTTCTTGTTCTACTTCTTACTTACATCTATCAATACCGTTACGCATTTGTCAATACCGTTACGTAACGGTTATGACCGTAACAGTACTGGTTTCTTTTTAACTGCAAGGCAGTCCATGCCATTGAGATTAAAATGGCGGAGCTGTTTTTCTTTGCAATAAAAACACAACTGATTCGGTATGTCTATGGCGTGGACAGAATAAAATATACAGACATCACATTGGATCACGGGCTAAACGGTAATGATGTGCCTCAAATGCACTCTTACTACACGTATAACTTACCTTCCAATTTCTATTGTAAGCCATCATCCAAACCTTTAGCTCGCCTCAGATGATACAAAAAAGGGCGCGCAAAACATTCTGTGACGTCATTTAAATAAAATTTGCAAAGGGAGGTAATTTTGTTGATTATCTGTAATCTGTATCTGTAATTGTAGTGACAGGTGTATTATTTTTAACGGGACAACTTTTTTTTTTTTAATTTTTTTCTTTATTTCTGTTGATAAACACATTTAGTTTGGATTTTAATTTGATAGGTTGATCATTTTTTAAAACCTTTTAAAGAAGACCAAAGAAAAAATGTTAGTTACAATGGCAATATTAATGATGGGAGTAAATTACTGATGTATCGGGACATGAATTTGATGGCAAATTTACAATGACCATCATCATCGGCGACATCTTTTTACAACACCAAACAAAATAGTTTTAATCCTTATGTTTTACTAAGTGCGAAATATAATTAATGTTTTATTTTATATGTAACTTATTTTAATTTCACTTTAAGTTTATGTTCGCTCTAAAATTGATCGGGACATCGGTTGCACGATTTTTATATAATGACCTACGCCACATACTTGTAATGTCGGTGATTTCTGCATCTCACATGTATATGCCGGTTATAAAATATTTTAAATCTCAATTATTAATCTTTAGAATTTATGTAAATTTCAGAGAATAAACTATAGAACAACAACCGCAAGACAACATTAGACAAAACGAATTTATTCTCTAACTATTCAATAACTAAATTTAAAAAACAACAAAAGCACACACACGCCCGATCATTAAAGACTTATTGCTTGCTACCCTTGATGCTTGCTGGAAACACTTTCCAGCCTATTTGTTTGCCAGCTTGATTCTGTATCGGTGTCTGATTTTAGTGCTGGGCTTGTTGAAATGATCTGAACCACATCAAAGTAATGACAACAGTTTGTTTTTTATTTTTGTTTTCTGAAATATTTTTCACTTTCCATATGCACATTGTTCTTGCAGTATACATACTGTTTGTCATAGATTTAAATTGTTCAAATGATAAAGATACAGTCTAATTTTCAATACTACTTTTTATAACAAGGATGAAGTTCAAGTTGTCTTGTTTGAACTTGTAACTTGTATTTCTGCATTATCTGTTGTTGTCTTTAATTTTTGTGCACGTAATCAAACTATTTTAAAAGTAGTTCCTGTGCAGAATTAGTGCCAGTGTTAAGAAACTGTTTAAACTCTTGTCTTTTACAGATGACATCAAC
Organism: Sinonovacula constricta; assembly: GCA_007844125.1. Classification (NCBI taxonomy): domain Eukaryota; kingdom Metazoa; phylum Mollusca; class Bivalvia; order Cardiida; family Solecurtidae; genus Sinonovacula; species Sinonovacula constricta. The sequence goes on from CM017559.1 coordinate 17,056,354, forward strand.
AACTTTCTCTTTTATACTATTTATTGGTGTTTTCCACCATTATCACTTGTTGAATGCTAGACAACTCCCACAAAACCAACTCATGCCAGGTAGAATTTGTACCAATTTTGGCCAACTTCTTCCAAGTATATGCTGTATAGTGTATGTACCAGGACACATATTGAAATTTGACTGCGATTAGTCATTAGTATGTGTTCAGCATGTACTGGACTCCAGGCATAATTACTGTTTTTCTGAAAACTTTGTACAGGGTTTGATGCATATCTTTTCTTTTCATTGTATGTATCAATATTCATGTATGTGGATAAATTCATGTATCAATATGTATGACTTTATGAAAGGTAGTTATTAGGCTGCTTACTTATTGATATCTGAAGTCCAGGAATATACCATACGCAAGATCCTGTGTCCATAGACGCATAGATCACAGCAATGTACCGGAAAAAAAAAATTCTACATCCAAATGGGCGCACAAAATATGCCCAGAATAACTCATTTTGACATCAAATGTTTTTGTTATCTGCATTTTGTCCTTGACATTTCCGATGCTATACATTTCGTACCACATCATCATGTATGTAAATTTACCAGCCAATCAATGCACATGTTAAAATTTAAAGCCAATAGTTTAAGCTCTCTAGCTTACAGCTGATGTTGTTAGGAACGCTGTGCTGATGCATTCACATGTTTGGAAATGTTATTCATTGTTTATTTACATATACTAATAAAGCTATTATATGGCTATAATGCTCAATTTCTACTACTAAAATGAGTTGCAACCCCAAAATTTCATGCTTTGCCCCAGTTGTCATAGATTCTGCATCCAGTGGACCCCTGAAATAAAAAAGACGTGGAAGTCCATAGAATGGATTATTTTATAACAATTCAGTGCCATCCACTGTGCTGATTATGTTATATCAGGCTAATGTCTTTAATATTTAGTGTACATATACAAATATTGATTGCTATTGTTTATATTCGAGTATTCATGAGCATGCACACTCGCAGGAGGGCAAAAGGACATTTTCGGCTTTTGTGACTGTAGTATACACAGATAAGGGTATACATGTTCAGACTGTACATTATAACTCTTTGTTTGTGAGAGAACTTGTTAATAAATGTACTGAGTTTGCTTTTAATGAACTGCTGCCAAGACTTGTTGCAAAAAAAATTGAAGGTGATAAAAACAAAGCCGAAAAGGAAATATGATCAAACCAACTTGGAAATAGGTCTTATTCCTATTAAATGGCATGAAAGTCGGCTTTTTGAGAATTGACAGGGCCGGTGTTAATTACTGGTTAAAACTGCTCAAAACTAGTCAATTGATATATGCATGTAAATTACCTGTCTATTACTTTTCTATGTAAAGTTTAAGTAAGTTTCAAGTCTAATCAATTATATGTTTTGTTTATTCTTTTTATTTCCAGAGATTTTTTTAAATATTTTTAACATAATTTTTCCAAAAAGCGTCATGATCATTACAGCAATAACTTAGTACTGGTACAATTAAAAGTGCAGCCTTTCTTTCTTTAGGCACATACTATGATGCATTGCATTTGTACCAGCCTACTGATTAACAATATTAATTAAACTGTGTAAAATGTAGTTTGCGTATATAATGCACATTATGATGTTATGACCAGACTCTTTTATTACAATTAAAAACTGACCTAGTCAATATTGGTCATTTGTTCTTTCCTAAAAATTACACTTAGCAATTTAAACTTAGTTTTATTAAAAATATATTTTTTGCAATCAAAGGTCCATGGAAAAGATCAATTGACCAGTCTTGACCACTGAAGGGTATTGACCCAGACAGTTTTAATACTAATCAACTCTGGGAAAAATTATTATTATAATGGGTGTGTCTAATGAAAGAGCCTTTTTCTTTTTTACCTTTTGTTAAAAAGAACAAATCATGAGAAATGGACTGTGATGTGGTGGTCATAATGGTGGAGTAGTCTTAGCTGGTCTTAGCTGGGCTGGACTTAAAGTGGAGTTTTACTGTATAATGTTTACATCATGTAAACACCCAGAACAATATACATGTCATGTAAATTGTTCTGGGTGTTTTGTGGGGATATCATATATGTATAGCCAACTCAGTAAAAGGTGAAACATAATGTAATAACAGTTTAGAAAATTTTATTATAACACATGGTTTTCATAGATGTTGCATCCTTACATTACAATTACACATGTTTAATTGACTAGTTACAATGCTATAGGTAATATATAAGTTTTAAGCAGTGGCTGAAAAACGCATATCAAAAATGTTATTTTTTAGCATTATGCTGCTGCACTGACAGTTTGTCTTATTTTTAAATTGAAATAATGGTTATTTACCATAAATCTCCATGTAAACTTGTATTATTAATATATTGAACAGTTGATATAAATCATTTTGGTGTTTCGATCAATAGCTTGAATCCATTTCTTCCGCCTGCTTGTAATAGCCGGAAATCATTCAAATTTAACTTCCTTTTGTTAACCTGTTGGTGCACCCAACAGCAGCACAAGTATTCACCATGTTTAATTTTAGACTAGTCATGGCAAAAAAAAATTAACACCCAGCCATACCAGTTAACATCCTGCAATAGATAGTTTCCATTTGATGTCATAAGAACTGATAAGGCATATCTTATGATATGCCCTGCAGTTTACACTAACCTCACACTGCAGAGTATGCATGAGGTGAACTGTATGATATTGGTACAAATTTTACCTGTCACGAGTTGGTTTGGCAAAAGTGGTCCTGTCACCTTACCTGTTTTCATTAGTCTATCAGTATTGGAGCTACTTAGTAGTCTTAGTATTATTTAAAGGCATTGAATGTTTATTTGCTGCCTGTATGACCCACTCACACTAAATCTGCCACTCCTAAGTGCCATTCTTTTAAAGCTGTTCATTGGAAACCTCTGTAAAGTTCTAATGATTTATACACAAATTTGTGAAAATTTACAATGTTTCACAGACTGCTGTAGCTTTGCAACTTAATAATAGTTTAACTCATACTAATCAAATTGCAATCCTTGTAGTTTGTGCCAACACAATAAAACTAAATACTGCCAAATTTGTGCCTTCTTCTGGAACATCATTCATTTGATAAAAAAAACAACACAACAAACCTGTACATTTTTCAGTTGGTAGTTAAATGGAGTTGAAATCACAGAAGTCAACTGTAATCATACATTTCATACATATTTCATATTTTACTGACACTTAAGTTTACAGGTAAATGGTATATGGCTTCCACATCAACCTGTTTTGCGGACACAGTGACAGATCACAGATGCAGAGACACTAATACCGACCTTAGATTCATGCTGACCAATAACAATACAGTAAGCTCATGTGCATTTAGGGTAACAGCTACACCTGAGTACACACACTAATTGTATCATGACAGACTCTACTGTAACATTCCAGTAGTAGGGGACTCTAAAGAAGGCTATTTTCAACGCCTTTGAAGCAAAATCATAACGATAAACATGCCTGAGTTTAAAGTGGGCTGCTTAAAGCAGAGCAGAGCAGTTAGGCATTAATTTTACTTTTTATCTTTGCATAGCTTTAAAGCTATGTCTGGATGAAAAGTTTAATGTTAGAGGTTTTGCAGCTGGCCTGCTGTGCATTGTTGGTTTAACTTGTGTTTAAGCTTGCCCTCTGCAAAAATAGCAAGACATTGTCATTATAACTTGTGTTAGTGCAGTGTATCAAGCAAACCAGCAAGCTTTAATTTGTACCTGTAAGCGCTATTTTAATCGCTTACCCTTAGTTATATTTCATTCCAGATGTTTGTTGCACACCATTTAACAGCCATTGCAAATGTTGACACCCCTGGAAAAAAATGTTCACAGCTTTAAGAAAGTTCTTCAAAGCGAGGGAAGAAACTAAAAAAAACATGAAACTGACCAAACTTTTGAGAAGTGCTAGCGTGAAAGATGAAGCGGCCAGCCTTGGCAGAAGTGTGGTAATTTACACAAAGTCAGGCCAGGAACCTCTCCAATCTCTTTATATGGATGGGACCTCTTGTGAAGATGTGTGTGTTCAGATTGGTCAGCAACTTGGAATTACCCCGGTTGTTCTTTTCTGTTTCTCCCTTGCTAGGATGGAAGATGATGGTCGCATTCAATGGCTGTCATGGACAGACTTTGTGAATTTCAGTCTTCATTCCGAACCTCTTCACTTCCGAATGCGAATATTGCCTCATAGTGAAAAGTTATCAGAATTACAGCAAGTGGATGAGAATTGCCTCAAGTACCTGTATTTCCAGCTGAAAAGTGATTTCCAAGCTGGTCGACTAGAATATTACAAAAACGGTGACAAACAGACAGAAACTTTAGGTGTGGTGGCTGTTGCAATTTTTGTGGAGATGCGAATGGAAACTGAGTTCCAAGATGATGGAAAAAGTGATGTGGATAGTGAAAGTGTCATCAGTTTCATGAAAACCAAAGACTACAGTTTGAAAAAGTTTTTGCCAAGTAACTTGAAAAAGAATTTTGTGGAAAGATGGACGATTGACAAGTCCATTACAGATAAACTGACAGACTACCAGAAAAGATTCCCCTACCCTGACTTCAAGTTTCGCTCTCTAATCCATATTCAGGTCAACGTCATTCTCAAGGTAAGATACCCAAGATGCATTAGCAGTAACTTTTTAGCACTAATTTAAACATTAACAAAACATGCTATAAAAAAAGGTAAAAAAGGTGGTATCTGACAGTTTGGACCACAGAACTTTTCCACAAATAACCTAATAAGTTGAATTCTGAAAAGGCCATGCAAAGTGCTATTCACTGATGCTCTGGATCTGTGTGAAAAGTAAATCCCCACTTGTCATTTTAAACAGGTATTTCCTATCAGAGCCATGCTGCAGAGATAGCTATTTTAATAACTACCTAAATCTTGTGACAGCTTACTTTTGAGATAGCTTCATATCATCCAGGTAGTTCACTTCGACGTTGATATCTATTTTTAGTAGAGGTCACTATCATGCTTATTAATAGAATAGACATTTAGATTGTTTTTTTTTTAGCATTTTGTACTGTCTAACAATATAGGTAGTGTTCAGAATCATCTTTACTAAGATTAATGTTTGAGTTTATGCAGAAATTATGCCTAAATTCCCCAAAGTAATGTGAAAATATTGCTACATGCATTTAATATAGGCAAACTGTCAGATATAACCTCTAAGAGATCATTGTTGATTAATTAGAATACATATATTACTGTTATGACCCAGTAACTTTGTGATCCAGGATATGCTACATTTTCCAGCCCTAGTAGTACGGAAAGTTTGACAGTTGGCTCTAAATGCTGCAGATCCAGATTTTATTTAGGAGTCGCAAAATATGAAACTTGTAAAAAATAGCAGCCTTTTTATAGTTTCTTTGGTATTGCTCTTCGTAAAGGGTACATGTAGCTCCACAAGTTGTCTGCTAGGTGTCAGAATAATGTGACCTGGTGTAGTGTCATGTCAGGCATTCAGAGCATGCCATCATACTGAAGGCTGCATTATATCAGCTTAATTTGAACACTAATATTTGCAAAAATGCAGCTGGGATATTTTTTCAAATGGACAACTCTGCAAGGCATTCTCAGCCTGCTTGCATACTGAAGACAGCACTATTTCTGCTTATATGAACACAAACTGAAAATAACTAAAAATTGTAGGTATGCTATTTCATCACACAACCAACTCTGAAGTATTTATTTATGTTATAATGCATTGTTCTTTATCTTCAGATATAATTAGTCTAAAACACCTAAAACATCATACTTTAAGGGCTTTCATTTAAGTAATTCTCAAAATAATTTATTTATATTAGAAATTAATGCTTTATATGTACTAACCCTGTATTCTTGGTACTTAATATCATTTATTACAGTACTTTGAATTACTGCTTTTTATATTGAAATGCATCATTGTTTTCTCTTTAATATATTGTTCTGTTCATTTTTTATCTGCTGGTATTGTTATCTGCCCAACAATAACTAGGTCTCTGGAGACAGCAACCACTTAAAGAGGTTGTAGTGATGCCTTCTCTGTGAAGAGCATGTGAAATTCTTGCATGATACCACACCAACACACATTATCCTGACATTGAGTCGACAAGTCCTTCAACTACCCTTACGTTTCCTTGAGCGTTGGCAAGAGATCTATACTGCTACCATTTTTTAGTTAATGGTATATCATCCAGGTGTAGCCCGATGATAGAGAGAGAAAGTGTAAGTGGTCCAGTTAACTCAGTCAGTAGAACTTTCACCCTGTTAGCGAAGGGTTTAAAGTTAAGAGTCCCAAACTGCCTGAACCCTTTTCTCCCTATATTACACAGGTTTGAACCTACCAGAGCCTCCCATACCAGAAGCAGATGCCATAACAGTTTATTGTTACACTATCAAGTCAATTCTATTGTTGTATATGTATTGATGGACGATAGGCATTATTATACAATAATATGTCTATCTTTCAATAATGAATGTTTTTAAACTTGGGTTCATGTTTACAGAGCTCCTATTCCTTTTACTATTGTGAGAGGTACAATGCCTTTGACTTAATAGTGGATGAGAACAACCATATTGTCAGTCAGTCCAGTGTGGAGATTGTCATAGAAATGGGATGTGAGAACCCCATTATCAAGTTGGTACAACAAGCACAGGATGAGCTGGTAGGATTTATAAAAAAAAGTTTACTTTGCATATCAGTGATAAGGTTTTACAGTTTGTATGACTGTTCATAAGTGAGCCTCTCTTCTGTGTATAGACATTATATCGAAAGAAATATTGATCATCATTAATATTTATAATAATTCGAGTGGGGAATGATTTCTAGTTTTGTAATTGAACTGATGGATCTGATCAGTCAATGAATCTGTAAAATACCTAAAATAAATCTTAAATAATGCTAAAGAAAAACTAGACACCTGTGGAACACAGATGCTGACAATTAATCTTAAAAGGAATGTCTTTATGCTCAGAACTCCATGGTAGATACTTTTGAATGGTTACATAGATATGTTGTATTTTCCAAATCTGCATAATGTCCATTAGGCTTACTCTACATTTAGTTAGTCCTTATAAAAATGGGTTTATATTTTTCTTTTCATATTTAGTATAGATCATGCAAACATTGCTATATTTTATTATTTTTTTAAGTTTCCAGTTTATTGATAAAAATGCCTATACTGATTTATATATTTTTGCAATTGTTGATTGACATCTGATATATAAAGTGGTTACATCATTTTTGAGAAATATTAAGGGACAAGTGCAAAACTTGAAATGTGAATGACCATTTAAGTATGAAAAAGGTCCGTGGTCAGTAACATAAGTCTTTGGTGGCATAATAATTAATTGCTTACTGGCTGCTCTAGATCTTCACTTTTGTCCTAGCATGAACAGTTTGTGACTAGATGGTTTAAGAGTAAGCAATAACACATAACGTTGGTTTTATCTAGCATCCAACTGTGAAAGAGATATTGCTGAGCGATGTGGTAGAGCTGCTGGTAACTACGGTAACCACAGATGGGGTTGGATGGTGGAAAATCAGCATGATTCGACGTACGGGGATTCCGTTGGTATGTTACCGCAGACTTTATCAAAACACCTTGTTTTTGTTTTTGTTGCAACATCAAAGAAGTGAAAACTGGATAATTTCTTCCAATTTTGTAAATTCCTATGAATTAGTGATTGTGATTTTAATAATTCCGAAGGACATCAGCTTTAAATGGTTAAATGATTGATTACAGACATTATTTACAGCACCAAACACTTCCTGTAGATGTTATGGTTATGGTAAATTTACTTAGTAAACAAGTCGAGCTAGAGAAACAGTATCAATTTAAATGAAAGCTTTATTGCTAATATATATTGTATATAATAAAAAATTTAAGTTTATCTGCTGTATTTTCATCATTAAAATATTTTAATCAACTGATTGTTATATAAAATGTCAGCTGAGTGCACATGTATTATATTGATGGTTATATATATACCTGGATTTTTTAAACACATTGCAGTGACTCATTATGGTTATTTAAGTGACATTCAGATGTTTTGTTAGAGGGTAACCCCAAACAAATGTCTACATAGAACCATCAGCTTACCAGAGTTCAGCTGGAAGTCCTTACAACATCAAGTCCTTCGACCTGACCAGGACTCGTTCTCAGTAATGACTATGCTTAGGATGATGACATGAACCTTTTCCTTAACAGTTTATTGATTATGGTTGGTATTTTGTTTCCAGGTGTTATATTTCAAGACAGGAGAGGAGACCATATCTTGTGTTTCATGCCTGGAGGTCTACCACCGCCTGTATGAGAACTTCTATGACAGTCTGTGTAGAGAGGTCAAACCAAGACTTTGTCAGTTGTTGACCAACCTGAGAGCACATGGTCCAGCCACGTAAGTTTGTGAGAAATATCTTAATCAATCATAGTAACAGCAGCAGCTGAAGTAGCTCAGTACTAAAGCAACAATTATACAACAAACAGACTGACTGGACCTAGTAGCGCAATGGGTAGAGCGTCGGCTCCAGGTACGGGAGGCCCCGTGTTTGATAACGGGCATACCAAAGTCATTAAATATGGTAGTGGTATAGCTCCCTTGCTAAAGCACAAGCAAATATAAGGGTAGTTCCACGACTGGTTGGCCCGGTGTCAGGATAATGTGACTGGGTGTGGTATCATGCTAGGTGTTCACGGCATGCTATACACAGTGAAGGCAGCACTATATCTGATTCAAGTGGACACCGTCTCCAGATAACTGAAATACTGTTGGTGGGACAATAAACCCAATAAACAAATAAACAAATAGACTGAAAGATAGTACAGTCAGGTGATAATATAGTTTAAAAGCAGCTTTTTTTTCTTTTCCTTTTTTTAATTATTAAGAGATGATGCTGTTGTCATGACCCTTTTGTTGACAGTGGTATCGAGGATGGCATGTTAACCTGTTTGTTAAGGTGTATTTCTCGTCAAAGGTATTTACTTTAGACTTGGAATGCTGTCTCACAAACAAAAGTGTGACCAGTTTCAGAAGGACAGGTAAATTCATTTTTGGCAGAGTTTTACCCCTTTTGCAAATTAGAATTTCCATTATACTTTCCGTAACTTAAAAAAGTGGAGTGCTCTGTCCACTGACCTCTCTTCTTTCATTTTTTTTAAATACATTGTACCAATACATTTATGGTCATCAGAGTGACCTTTAATTATTAATTGTGGTTCAATGTCCCACACAGATGTTTGGTTAGATTTGACACTTCAAGGGTTAGTTTGAATATCTATTCACAGGATTTTACCACCTTGTTCCAGACTAGAATCTGCTTTGAGAAGCTGAAACTCAATTTAAACTGCTTGGACATGGGCACCACTCTGTAGGTAGTATAGAGAAAAATAAGATAAAAATGTTTGTGATTTATTTATAGGGATGAGTTTCTACAAAAGAAGTTACAAGACAAGCAGAACTCTTTTCTGTTCATCCTAAGAAGCAGCCCAAACCAATACTCAGTGTTTGAAATACTCCGGTGGGATACTGAGAAAACAGCTCTTCAAAAAGCTTCTCTTGGCAAGGTATATTGTCTTGTGCTTAATGCAATTTGCAGGCCTTGTATGAAACCTTCAATAGCCTTAACTTCTTTAAATCCTACAACATTTATCTTACTTTTAAAAAAAAATTTAACATATGGATTCTATTTATATTTAAATCTTATTTCTTCACATTTCTGCTGCATGACTTTTGGGTATGCTGTTTAAAAGTTAAAGATTTCTACTGCAATACATTTTATAAGAAATGTTAGTATTTTCTTATAAAAGATTTTCAGTAGGCTGTAATTTTCACCTGGCCATAAGCGCAATATAACTTCTTGTCATCATTATTTATCAGTATTTCATCAATACATAAATAGTATTCATTTTTTACTTAAACTGGCATTTCTATATAAAAATATTCTGTTATTATCCTTTCTTTTTAATTATTTGGCTAATTCCAATACAAATGTCATTTCAAATTCTTAACTATCATTAAGGCCTGCTTTGAGATCTGAACTTATGTAAATTGATAATATTAAGGTACATGTACTTTAATATTTAGCTGACTCAGCAGAAGACTTAACCTTGTTATTCTGTCAACCTGTCATCCATAGTAATAATAAGAATTATTTATTATGCTGATAATTGTTAAATGTACTAGGTAAAATATGAAGAGAGCATTTCCAAAGGAAACACATGGTATCTTGATTCAACTGAAATAAAAACAATAATAATAAAACCATCACCAATTGATTTGTTGCCAGATGAGGTATTAAGTACAGTTGCCACTTGATTAAAGTGTGCCTCTTTACTTTTGGGCCAAAAATGGAGGGGAAATCATTTTCCCATACACTGTGCGCATTCCCACTTGACCCACCTGATTCCAAAGGAGTTTTAAATGAGTGTTCATGTGTTACCTGGTGTAAAAACCTTCAGTGTCAATGGCAATTATCACCTCTTGTCATTAGTCGACAGACATGAAAAATAAGAAAAGGCCACTCATTTGTGTAATCAACCTAGATCTACATTCTGCTATTAATATGCTCCAATAATTAATGACAGCCTACCTGCACATATTTTAATGCCAGTCAAAGAACTGATCGATAATTTCATTTGCCCTACTTTTTGCCAAATCAGATGCCATCCTTTTAAATTTTACAAGCTGCCTATTATAGAAGAGGCAGTGAGGAGGCTAATATGACATTGGGCAAAAAAAAACATTATGGAAATCACTGCCTAATTCAAAGTACTCTTTGGCATTTAGAATTCATGCCCTGTCCCTTAAATTCTTCAGTTTGCTGCTGCCCATAAGCACAAGAAGTAGACTTGAACTTTTATGCCAAGGACATTTAATACACTATTGTTTTAATTATTTCTATATTATATTAAAGAACTATAACATACAATTATTAAATCATTAGAGAAAGGAAAAAGTAAATAAATGACAATAATAAAACACTTATTATTTTTCAATGTTCCCAGCTGGTATATGAGGAGGGCAGGTACATGATCGAAGGACTAGACCTTTCTCCTGAGGAAGACCCGTGGCTCCTGCTACAAAAGGTTATCAGAGATAAAGAGGTGCTGCATGTCAACTGTGTCCGACTGAAACCTCAAACAGAAGGTCAGTAATTTTTTTGAACTCACTGCTGGTTAGATGGACTTAGTTTTTATGTATGTGGTTCAATGTATGTGTGATCATGAGTGGATACATCCTGGCATATATTCAGATTTCCTGGGAAGTAGGTGAAGTATAGTTCAAGGGAGTTTTAAAAACTTGTTGGCCATTGTGCTGTATTGGTGTAAAATGCAAAAACTACATTGCTTACCCAAACCTCAAGGACATGGTAAGAGATCAAAAGTCAGAAAGGACTTCATATGTGGCCCTTAATCATCTTAATATTTTTGCCAGATGTTACTTTCATGCATAAAAAATTGATGTTAGGGCAAATGTATGCAAATCAATTGGAATGTTCTTTAATGAATGAGAGATGTTTGGGAAAGTCTATGTTCACCTTTAAACATTTAAAGGAGAGCAAATGTTGTTTATGATTTGGAGGGTAAATGCCATGAAAGGTAACTCTCCTGGAGAGCAAATGCCCAGGATTGTAATATTAAGCTAAGACAAATTTCTGGGTATTCCAATCAATGAGGCAAATTGTCCATGTTTGCACATCAACATAAGGACAAATATTTTCTCCATTTAAAGAGTCAGTCAGTGGTTTATTATCAAGTAAGCATACAAATGTCTTATCTTACCCACTTCTTTTTTCCCATGTTGATTACCGGTATATAAAATTTTTCCATATTATCATGTTCCAGGATGTAACTTGATTCAGAATTTGCTCCACAAAAAGAGCCCAGAACGAATATGTGATGTAGATGAAGAGGATAGAATCCAGCAGAAGAAGCTTGACATTAAGCCAAAGGTGTATCTGCCATCAGAAATCAATCTACAGGCTGCTATAGGTACATCATCATGTTACTTCTTAAATGTTTGTTTCAAAGCCTGCTAAGCACAAAGTGTTAAATCTGGCATCCAACAATCTGCCTATATGATATATATACCAATATTGAACCACTCCTTTTGGGGAATTTAGGCATATTTTTTAGCTCAACTGAGCACAACATGCTCAAGGTGAGCTTTCGTGATAGCACTCTGTCCAGCATCAACATTTTAGCTAGTGAACACTACAGGCCACAGTTATCCAACCTTCATTAAATTTGGTCAGAAGGTTTGTCTGCTTGAAGTCTTGGATGAGTTCATTTTTGGGTCACCTAGGGTCAAAAAGTAGGATACTAGGTCAAATTTTAAGAAAAACTTGTGAACACGCTAGAGACCACATTTATAGCCTAATCTTCACCAAAATTGGTCAGAATGTTTGTCTGCATAAAATCTTGAATGAATTCTTAACTGGGTCACGTGGGGTCAATAAGTAGGACACTAGGTCAAATCTTAGAAAAAGGTTGTGAACACACCAGAGGCCAATTTTATCAGCCAATCCTTACCAAACTTGATCGGAACGTTTGCCTACATGATGTCTTGGATGAGTTCATAACTGGGGTCAATAAGTAGGTCACTAGGTCAAATCTTAGAATAGGTTGTGAACACACCAGAGACCACATTTATAGCCCAATCTTCACCAAACTTAGTCAGAATGTTTGTCTGCATCAAATCTTGAATGCTTTTATTATTGGGTCACGTATGTTAAAAAAGTAAGTCACTAGGTCAAATCTTAAAAAAAGCTTGTGAACACACCAGAGGCTACATTTATGGCTCAATCTTCACCAAACTTTATCTGAATGTTTGACTGCATAAAATCTTGAATGAGTTCATAACTGGGACATGTGGATTCAATAAGTAGGTCAATAGGTCAACTCTTATCTATCTATAAAATTGGTTGGAAATGAATGATTGTAGTTGATACATGGGACAGGCCTGAAAACATGTACATTGAAAACTGTATATATAAATGTAGATGTAAATACCATTCATTATTTAAATTGTTGATTTTTTAAAAAGAACATACTTTTAAATGGTCCTAAAAAGGTGCCTCTAGCATCGGTTTAATAATATAATTATATATTTTATCTTTTATTTTAACTGAATACAGTTTTTGGTTTTTAAATTATTGTATGATGCTTTTTTATCACTATTATAAGTCCCAAATGAGGCACTGTATAATAATAATAATATATTGTAACTTGACAATGAGGCGAACTAAACTATACTTGATGTTAACAAGGTGGACTGGAAAAGAAATGTACAAAAAAAAAAAAGGAAGTGCGTACTGAAGTTTTATACAAAACAATTTTTACTACACATTCATCCCAGTACACAAATACAACACAGATAATACAATCACCCGTACATATTATATATTAGCCTATTGTCAATTCATTAGCAATTCATAATCATCTTTACTTTGTTTAATTTTTAATCCTTTTTAATCTACCAGACATTAGGCAACCCTCACGCCATTAAAATAATCCACTGTGATATTTTATTTTAAACTTCCATATATTAATGCTCGCCCTATAACAATAGTTAGGGCGAGGGTAAACAAAACCAAATATTGAAACTTGGTCAGAATATTTGTCTGCCTGAAATCTTGGATGAGTTCATTATTGGGTCACGATGATTCAAAAAAGAGGTCACTATGTCTAAACTTAGAAAAAGCATGTGAACACCCTACAGGCCACGTTCATCGCCCAATCTTCACCAAACTTGACCAGATTGTTTGTCTGCATGAAATCTTGGATGAGTATATTATTGGGTCACCTGGTATCTCTGTGGCGGAAAAACCTGTTTGCAATGACAATTGGTGATATCTGTTTGACTGTTCACACAGAGCAAGGCCATCACTGCACAGCATTTTGCAGGACTATTTCAAGTAACAGTGATGACTGACTTGGTTATTTGAGAAAATGACTTTTGGTCCAAACCGTCAGATACCACCTTTAAGGCTAATGCAAATGCAAGAAAACCTCGCCAAACCATTTGTGGTTCTTTTTAAAACCGGCCGCAATAGCTCAGTTGGTACAGCGTCGGCTTGCAGATCGGGAGGTGGCGGGTTCAAACCCCTGTCAGGTCAAACCAAAGACTTTAAAGTTGGTAGTAGTGGCTTCCATCTTAACACTTGGGGCTAAGAGGACAGCATTACGCCTGACTCGTCGGTGTCAGTATAATGGACCGGCCAGATTCTGTCTCTGGACACCTCATAAGTGGCCCTGTGCTATCACTCTTTTTAAATGTGTCTCTACTTGGCGAGCTTTTTTCAATAAGTTAGTATATATATATATATATATTTATATTACTTATTATGAAATTGTTACTTATGTTTTATGGTGTGTAATAAAGTATTATACTGTATTTATATTACATATTGTACTTATTGTTATAGTTTATTTTATTTCATCCATCTAGGTTTTGTTTAATTAGTTTATTTATTATTTTATATTATTATTTTGTTGACATTTTTTTTTCACAAAGATGTAATTATTCATAAAAATCAAGTAGATTTTAAGTTTTCATCTTTTTTACAAAACATCAACCACACAAAGTATATTTGATCCAGTATCAGTTTGTTTACATCCAACAAATCGCTGTCATTATTGACCTCTTACCATAGGTTAATTAGCAATGTCATAGAGTTTGCAAGCAACCTCATTCACCCTATCAGTGTTTGCAGGTATGATCAAACAATTATTGAAACTTGTATAATTGAATGACATGGTGACTGTCTGTGTAGTTTAAATCTTGATCTTTAAAGCTTGGAGCTGTATTTTAGCTGGCTGATCAGGATCTGCATTATTTGCTACAGAGTTCATAGCAATATAACATGTTAGATTTGCCTTCAGTTGTAGTCCAAGAAATATGATTTTGTACTGATTGTACTTATTATGTAGTTGTTACTTGGCAGGTAAGTTTTTTGTATTGGTTGTGAGTGTCAATCCAGGTTAATGCTGACTGTTTAAGGTTCTGGATGTTTCACGACTGTGGTGGTGGGGATGCTGAATAATACTGATCAAATTGTTGTCAAGCAACTCACGGACCTAGATTTCACAGATGTCAGGATCTATAAAGAACTTGAAAAGGTAAGTATGGTAGTCAAAAGATCCCTATGCACCTCGTAAAGAGTGTGTTGAAATACAACTTTTTCCAAAACAAGAGTTCTATAAACATTTTGTCAAAAGCTGGGCTATAGTTGAACATTTGACATTTTAAATTAAAATTAGACAGTAGGTGTTTTTGTGTTTCTTTCAGCCTGTATAAGATTAAACTTGCCATAGAAGATAATGGACATGTGCTATGTTTTTAATCTTTAATAATCTTCTCACAAAGAATATGCAGATTAATAAGTCAATGGAAGTATATTCTACCCTAAACTAGAGGCAAATCTATTCTTTGCACAAGTATTGATAACAAAAATACATATGTTTAACCAAGATTAAATAGCTCTATATATCAAATGCAAGAAAACATTTTTCTTTATGATACAAGATAAAGAAAAGAATTGTTCAGTTTACTTCTGAAAACATAGATTTTTACCTACTCTTGTAAAATATAAAAAAGATATTAGAAAAGACTTCCATTGACCTCTTAAATAGTTTACAAAAGACCTGAAAAAACACAACAAACTGGGACACAGAGACATAAATTTAATTTCAATTTGTTACTTACATTTATTTTAGACATTCCATGAAGTCATCAACCAGCACATTTACCAGTCGGACCGTGCTCAGTTTGTCCATATTACAGGGATACAGCTGACATCTCCACCAGGAGTGATAATGCCGCGGGCCATCTATGGTAGTCTGCGCCTCCTCCTACAAGACAAAAACCAATCAAACATCACGCTGACTCTAAAACATCTGGTTTCAGTCGTTCTTCAGCTTGGCTCAATGCTTATGTATATGGTGGGTACTGGTGTTTCCCTGGCTCTCAGTAGTAATAGTGTCAATTGCCAGATGTGTCATCATTCATTATACCATCAAACCCGGGTCACTAGAACATGGTTTCAGTAGAATTACCAGATCTTCATAACAGAATAACTTGTCCCAGTATTTTGCCTTCATTTTTCCACCTCCTTAAATGTGTGATAGTTAGTGTGTTAGAGTTTTTGTGTACTTATAAACAATTGGTGTCAGGTGTAATTGATTGAATGCTGTATTTTTTGTTAAATAGATTTATCTGTTGTTTTATTTATGCTTTAAGGTACCTTGCTCAATGCGATTTATTAGCAATATATATTTTTGATCAACCAAGAAGACCTCCAACCAAATTGTCTATCATTGTTTTCAATTACAGATCAAAGTGATGTAACTGCTCTCATAAATCAGTCCCATTGTTTATATTAAAATTAAAGTAAAATAAACTTTATATATGTCACAATTTCATGAATTGATTTTTTGACATCATTGTCAATTTTGTGGAATAATTATTTTTGACCAAAAATGTAAAAAATTAGATGGATTGATAAAGGCGTCTGATTGTTAATTTCTGTGACATATTTTTATACTCTGTAATTTGAAATACTGAACATATTTATAATGTTTTCCACTGCATTGTTTGATAGACATAAACATGTATTGTTCATTTTATTTTCTAAACAAGCAATAAGTGACATGTAACTAGAAATGAAAACAAAGAGATGCAAAATTCTGATTTTAAACATATTGTCATCTTACATCATAAAAACTAAAATGAAACCCATCTTAACAAAATGTCTGCAGACATAGGGATGTATATCGAGATATAGAGAAACTTGCTTAAAAAAAAAGTGATATGTATATTTCAATTTGTTCCTAAAAACAGCTGACCAACTGCTGGCTTGTCAATCAAGTTCTTTTTCCTCGCAAACTTCTGCATCGCTTGACTGGAAGGTCATCCCCTTGGATGTTCAAGCAATCTTGGTTTGACAGTTTAATGATGGGATAAATCATTGAAAATGATATTAAGTTGCATGGCCATGTTTCTTGTTCCAATATGTTATTAGATGTTCGAGTTAAATGAGATGTAGACAAGCAGTTGAAAATAGCAGAATAAATTAATTGCAATACACCAATTTACAGTGATTGCATGTTTCGCAGTATACACTGGCAGGTGCATGGACTTCGAGCAAGCTTAAGCAGCACAGCTACCGTCGTTATGTCCGTATATAATGGGCATCACCGTTCCTTTGTCCTTTTGTTGTTGTTGTTGTTTGTCAGATTTAAGTGCAAAACAAGTGAAAATCCACAGCAACAGAAGACATTATGTAAATTCACAAACAGTAATAAAAGTATCGGCTAAACATTAACTGCTTTAACAAAAACTGCCTTCGTAGCGAGTTGACGAGCGAGCTGAAGAGGAAGAAGAAATATCCTTTGTTTGTATTTGATTTAAATTTTAACATCGCTAATTGCTGATTGTATATATTATGTAAGTAATTTAATTGTGTATTATATAAGGAATTTATTGCTTACTCGCATAAATTTTACATCACTATCTGTATGCCTATCACTATTTTCATATTCAAATACTTTACTTTTAGATTGAACAATACTTTGGCTAAAATATGTTTGAACAGAGGCCATAGATTGCAGGCAATCTGTATTTTTTTTTAAACTGTAACTGTACTTGAAAAAAGGTTTCAGCGATAATGAAAAACAAAGTTTTAGGTATTCCTTGTGTTCTTTAACTGTAGCCTTGGTTACTGATTTGTAATTGACATGATGTAACTGATGAGAGTTCAGGTGGATAAAAGGAGCATATATCACGCATAGCACTTTGAAATTACATTGATTGGTTAAGAATATGAGCCTAACAGCTGATCCCCATACAGGGCACCTTGTCATGGCAATTGTATGACCTTAACCCCTACTGTGCAGTTTATATAACAATCTAATTCACCAAAGGGCTTATACACAAATATCTGTAAAGGTTTTTGCTGACAGGCTCCGTGTTTGGGATAGCTTAAGTATAATATGGTCCTTTTTATTAGGACAAAGGATCTACTTTATGTGTAGTTCTTATCTTTAAATGTTGGTTAGGCCAAAAAGCGGTATTTTTTTAATTTAATATGTTCTGAATTAAAAGGTTTGTTTTGTACTAAGATGACTAGCAGAAGTCAGTGGGTGAGACATCCACTTGAACATCCGCTTAAGTGATTGGAATCTCCATAATTATGAATTAAATCGTCACTTTATGCCTTTAGGATTTGTCAAACAGGTGCGTGATTTAAAGGATATTAGAATACATGTGGCTTATTTAACAGGTAATTTTAATTTGTATAGAATTAAACTAAGTATGTTTAGTTTTCAATTTTCGAGTGAAACATTTTGAGCCTAAAAAGTTGCGCGCAAAAAGGTTCAAAATGAGAAATCATATAGCAAAAATGCCTGCATGTTTGACGCACAACGTTGCTCCATAACTATGCAACGACGCACATACAAATAAAAACAAATTTTCCTACGTATACAAAGTAATACTGTATTATAGCATTATATGGCTACATAAGTATAAGGCACATTGAACAGTCTTACTCGAAATTTCAGGGAAGACAACTCTTGTCATTCATGCGCAGACGTTCACTGTAAATCTGGGTATTCATTCAAGATTGGTTTAAGTTAAATATTCAACACACATCAGTACTGATTAAGCAGAGCTTGAAGATGAATTTGGTAAAGACTGATTATAAACGTGTGAATCATGGTGAGAAATATTTCCCTAACAAAAGTCCAAATTCTTCTTAAGCCAAGGTGTTTATTACAATAGCAATGTACTGCAAGGGCATATACTATGTGTATTCCGTACATTCATATATCCCCTTATTTAAGATTTCCAAATCATGTGACAAAAGATTGTTGATAATGATGATCATTGTGTTGACATGTCATTGTTATTATTATTATTTTATTTTTTATTAATGTTAAATTAATATTTTTCCAGAGTGACAACAAATTTGTTCATGGTAACCTGCACTGTGACAATCTGCTTGTGTTCAAGTATGAATCATCCAGCCTTGGAGTTCGTCTTGCTGACCCTGGGATGGTCAGTCTGTACAACAAACTGCCCCTCAAGTCGAACGTCAACCAGAAAAGGTAGGTGCTGGTCAACCTGGTGTTAGGTTTTTGTTATTGGAAGCAGTGGCATGGGTAATATGTCAGGTGTTCACACCAAGTTTCTACAGTACATGCAGCACTATATGTGCTTTGAAAATTGTGACATGCTTCGAGAAATATGGGGCTTGTTGAGTTTGTCACCAGTATAAAACACGAAAAAGCATCACATAAAATTTTGTGTCTTTATAAGTTACCACACAGAAGTACCCAATAAATAATTGACCAAACTTGAATTGTATTTAAAAATGACACTTTGTACTTAAATTATTTGTTCAAAGCGATGACATCAAAAGCACGCTTCTACCAGCATCTCAGGATTTGAAAAGAATTTTGTAAGTGTTACAAAAAAAATGCTCTATCTGAATAAGTAAACATTATATTATTAAAATATTTCACCACAATACTCAAAAAGAATAACAAATAAGGAAAAAACAAAAAAAAAACTCAATTTTGTTAAACTTCAGTAAGCCCCATTTTCTCATGGCTTATCACAATTGCATGAATATATTCTCTGCTATCAGAAAAAAAATATTATTGGTGGGATCTTTTGCTTAAAAAAAACAAAAGCAAACATGATAAAGAACTTTAAAACGTTTCAACTTTTGTGTTCATTTGCAGACTTCCTTGGCTTGCACCAGAGCGACACACTCAGCTAGACAAGGTGTCCATAGAAACAGAGATGTATGCCTGTGGCACGACTATGTGGCAGATGTTTTCTGGAGGTTCCAGCCCCCTGGATGTTGATCCTGCTTTAAAGCACAAGACATTTACAGAAGTGATTTGATTCCTTCTACTTACATTATTACTACAATAATTATTATTATTATCATTATTTATTTTTCCATATCACTTATTAGTATTATTATTACTATTTTGATTATTATTACCTATTTCATTTGAATCATATAGATATTAATTTTAATTATTTAAATTGTAATTGGATATAAGACATATTGCCTCTTTAAACTTTGAACAATGTAGTTATAATGTAATATGAGGAATAATGTAGTAAGCATTGGACCTTTTTGTTAAAATTTAAGCAAACATCATATAATTTGATAAGTTTTCTCTAGCTCTGTTTGTATGCGTCTGCAGCAAGTATCCTATCTGGCAAACAACAATGGAATTCGGAGCATGCCAGAGTATCTCAAGAAGCTTCCATCAGACCCAGAAAATATAATTAAGATGAAAGAGAAGATGTTCAACTGCTTGATGAGCTGCTGGGCCCACAGCCCCCAAGATCGACCAGACCCAAAAGCCTTTGTACGCACAGTCCACAGCAAAGTGGTCTACTATGGAGGTTAGCAACTAGTTAATACATCCTAGACTTTACTATTCAGGTGCAATATGACAGCCTAGTCTTTACTATTCTGTGGTTAAAAGAAAGCATAGACTTAACCATTCATGGGTAATATAAAAGCCTAGACTTAACCATTCATGGGTAATATAACAGCCTAGACTTAACCATTTATGGGTAATATAACAGCCTAGACTTTACCATTCATGGGTAATATAACAGCCTAGACTTAACCATTCATGGGTAATATAACAGCCTAGACTTTACCATTCATGGGTAATATAAAAGCCTAGACTTAACCATTCATGGGTAATATAACAGCCTAGACTTAACCATTTATGGGTAATATAACAGCCTAGACTTTACCATTCATGGGTAATATAACAGCCTAGACTTAACCATTCATGGGTAATATAACAGCCTAGACTTAACCATTCATGGGTAATATAAAAGCCTAGACTTAACCATTTATGGGTAATATAACAGCCTAGACTTTACCATTCATGGGTAATATAACAGCCTAGACTTAACCATTCATGGGTAATATAACAGCCTAGACTTAACCATTCATGGGTAATATAACAGCCTAGACTTTACCATTCATGGGTAATATAACAGCCTAGACTTAACCATTCATGGGTAATATAAAAGCCTAGACTTAACCATTTATGGGTAATATAACAGCCTAGACTTTACCATTCATGGGTAATATAACAGCCTAGACTTAACCATTCATGGGTAATATAAAAGCCTAGACTTAACCATTCATGGGTAATATAACAGCCTAGACTTAACCATTTATGGGTAATATAACAGCCAAGACTTTACCATTCATGGGTAATATAACAGCCTAGACTTAACCATTCATGGGTAATATAACAGCCTAGACTTTACCATTCATGGGTAATATAACAGCCTAGACTTAACCATTCATGGGAAATATAACAGCCTAGACTTAACCATTCTTGGGGTAATATAACAGCCTAGACTTTACCATTCATGGGAAATATAACAGCCTAGACTTAACCATTCTTGGGTAATATAACAGCCTAGACTTAACCATTCATGGGTAATATGACAGCCTAGACTTAACCATTCATGGGTAATATGACAGCCTAGACTTAACCATTCATGGGTAATATAACAGCCTAGACTTAACCATTCATGGGTAATATAACAGCCTAGACTTAACCATTCATGGGTAATATAACAGCCTAGACTTAACCATTTATGGGTAATATAACAGCCTAGACTTAACCATTCATGGGTAATATAACAGCCTAGACTTAACCATTCATGGGTAATATAACAGCCTAAACTTAACCATTCATGGGTAATATAACAGCCTAGACTTAACCATTCATGGGTAATATAACAGCCTAGACTTAACCATTCATGGGTAATATAACAGCCTAAACTTAACCATTCATGGGAAATATAACAGCCTAGACTTAACCATTCATGGGTAATATAACAGCCTAGACTTAACTATTCATGGGTAATATGACAGCCTAGACTTAACCATTCATGGGTAATATAACAGCCTAGACTTAACCATTCATGGGTAATATAACAGCCTAGACTTAACTATTCATGGGTAATATGACAGCCTAGACTTAACCATTCATGGGTAATATAACAGCCTAGACTTAACTATTCATGGGTAATATGACAGCCTAGACTTAACCATTCATGGGTAATATAACAGCCTAGACTTAACTATTCATGGGTAATATGACAGCCTAAACTTAACCATTCATGGGTAATATAACAGCCTAGACTTTACCATTCATGGGTAATATAACAGCCTAAACTTAACCATTCATGGGTAATATAACAGCCTAGACTTAACCATTCTTGGGTAATATAACAGCCTAGACTTAACCATTCATGGGAAATATAACAGCCTAGACTTAATAATTCATGGGTAATATAACAGCCTAGACTTTACCATTCATGGATAATATAACAGCCTAGACTTAACCATTCATGGGAAATATAACAGCCTAGACTTAACCATTCATGGGAAATATAACAGCCTAGACTTAATCATTCATGGGTAATATAACAGCCTAGACTTTACCATTCATGGGTAATATAACAGCCTAGACTTAACCATTCGTGGGAAATATAACAGCCTAGACTTAATAATTCATGGGTAATATAACAGCCTAGACTTTACCATTCATGGATAATATAACAGCCTAGACTTAACCATTCATGGGAAATATAACAGCCTAGACTTAACCATTTATGGGTAATATAACAGCCTAGACTTTACCATTCATGGGTAATATAACAGCCTAGACTTAACCATTCATGGGTAATATAAAAGCCTAGACTTAACCATTCATGGGAAATATAACAGCCTAGACTTAACCATTCATGGGAAATATTACAGCCTAGACTTAACCATTCATGGGAAATATAACAGCCTAGACTTAACCATTCTTGGGGTAATATAACAGCCTAGACTTTACCATTCATGGGAAATATAACAGCCTAGACTTAACCATTCTTGGGTAATATAACAGCCTAGACTTAACCATTCATGGGGTAATATAACAGCCTAGACTTTACCATTCATGGGAAATATAACAGCCTAGACTTAACCATTCTTGGGTAATATAACAGCCTAGACTTAACCATTCATGGGTAATATGACAGCCTAGACTTAACCATTCATGGGTAATATGACAGCCTAGACTTAACCATTCATGGGTAATATAACAGCCTAGACTTAACCATTCATGGGTAATATAACAGATTAGACTTAACCATTCATGGGTAATATAACAGCCTAGACTTAACCATTCATGGGTAATATGACAGCCTAGACTTAACTATTCATGGGTAATATGACAGCCTAGACTTAACCATTCATGGGTAATATAACAGCCTAGACTTAACCATTCATGGGTAATATAACAGCCTAGACTTTACCATTCATGGGTAATATAACAGCCTAGACTTAACCATTCATGGGAAATATAACAGCCTAGACTTTACCATTCATGGGTAATATAACAGCCTAGACTTAACCATTCATGGGAAATATAACAGCCTAGACTTAACCATTCATGGGAAATATAACAGCCTAGACTTAACCATTCATGGGAAATATAACAGCCTAGACTTAACCATTCATGGGTAATATAACAGCCTAGACTTAACTATTCATGGGTTATTTCACACCCTAGACTTAATCCTTCCTGGGTAATATAACAGCCTAGACTTAACCATTCATGGGAAATATAACAGCCTAGACTTAACCATTCATGGGTAATATAACAGCCTAGACTTAACCATTCATGGGTAATATAACAGCCTAGACTTTACCATTCATGGGTAATATAACAGCCTAGACTTAACCATTCATGGGAAATATAACAGCCTAGACTTTACCATTCATGGGTAATATAACAGCCTAGACTAAACCATTCATGGGAAATATAACAGCCTAGACTTAACCATTCATGGGTAATATAACAGCCTAGACTTAACCATTCATGGGTAATATAACAGCCTAGACTTAACCATTCATGGGTAATATAACAGCCTAGACTTTACCATTCATGGGTAATATAACAGCCTAGACTTAACCATTCATGGGAAATATAACAGCCTAGACTTAATCATTCATGGGTAATATAACAGCCTAGACTTTACCATTCATGGGTAATATAACAGCCTAGACTTAACCATTCGTGGGAAATATAACAGCCTAGACTTAATAATTCATGGGTAATATAACAGCCTAGACTTTACCATTCATGGATAATATAACAGCCTAGACTTAACCATTCATGGGAAATATAACAGCCTAGACTTAACCATTTATGGGTAATATGACAGCCTAGACTTTACCATTCATGGGTAATATAACAGCCTAGACTTAACCATTCATGGGTAATATAAAAGCCTAGACTTAACCATTCATGGGAAATATAACAGCCTAGACTTAACCATTCATGGGAAATATTACAGCCTAGACTTAACCATTCATGGGAAATATAACAGCCTAGACTTAACCATTCTTGGGGTAATATAACAGCCTAGACTTTACCATTCATGGGAAATATAACAGCCTAGACTTAACCATTCTTGGGTAATATAACAGCCTAGACTTAACCATTCATGGGGTAATATAACAGCCTAGACTTTACCATTCATGGGAAATATAACAGCCTAGACTTAACCATTCTTGGGTAATATAACAGCCTAGACTTAACCATTCATGGGTAATATGACAGCCTAGACTTAACCATTCATGGGTAATATGACAGCCTAGACTTAACCATTCATGGGTAATATAACAGCCTAGACTTAACCATTCATGGGTAATATAACAGATTAGACTTAACCATTCATGGGTAATATAACAGCCTAGACTTAACCATTCATGGGTAATATGACAGCCTAGACTTAACTATTCATGGGTAATATGACAGCCTAGACTTAACCATTCATGGGTAATATAACAGCCTAGACTTAACCATTCATGGGTAATATAACAGCCTAGACTTTACCATTCATGGGTAATATAACAGCCTAGACTTAACCATTCATGGGAAATATAACAGCCTAGACTTTACCATTCATGGGTAATATAACAGCCTAGACTTAACCATTCATGGGAAATATAACAGCCTAGACTTAACCATTCATGGGAAATATAACAGCCTAGACTTAACCATTCATGGGAAATATAACAGCCTAGACTTAACCATTCATGGGTAATATAACAGCCTAGACTTAACTATTCATGGGTTATTTCACACCCTAGACTTAATCCTTCATGGGTAATATAACAGCCTAGACTTAACCATTCATGGGAAATATAACAGCCTAGACTTAACCATTCATGGGTAATATAACAGCCTAGACTTTACCATTCATGGGTAATATAACAGCCTAGACTTTACCATTCATGGGTAATATAACAGCCTAGACTTAACCATTCATGGGAAATATAACAGCCTAGACTTTACCATTCATGGGTAATATAACAGCCTAGACTAAACCATTCATGGGAAATATAACAGCCTAGACTTAACCATTCATGGGTAATATAACAGCCTAGACTTAACCATTCATGGGTAATATAACAGCCTAGACTTAACCATTCATGGGTAATATAACAGCCTAGACTTTACCATTCATGGGTAATATAACAGCCTAGACTTAACCATTCATGGGTAATATAACAGCCTAGACTTAACCATTCATGGGTAATATAACAGCCTAGACTTTACCATTCATGGGTAATATAACAGCCTAGACTTAACCATTCATGGGTAATATAAAAGCCTAGACTTAACCATTTATGGGTAATATAACAGCCTAGACTTAACCATTCATGGGAAATATAACAGCCTAGACTTAACCATTCATGGGTAATATAACAGCCTAGACTTAACCATTCATGGGTAATATAACAGCCTAGACTTTACCATTCATGGGTAATATAACAGCCTAGACTTAACCATTCATGGGAAATATAACAGCCTAGACTTTACCATTCATGGGTAATATAACAGCCTAGACTAAACCATTCATGGGAAATATAACAGCCTAGACTTAACCATTCATGGGTAATATAACAGCCTAGACTTAACCATTCATGGGTAATATAACAGCCTAGACTTAACCATTCATGGGTAATATAACAGCCTAGACTTTACCATTCATGGGTAATATAACAGCCTAGACTTAACCATTCATGGGAAATATAACAGCCTAGACTTTACCATTCATGGGTAATATAACAGCCTAGACTTAACCATTCATGGGAAATATAACAGCCTAGACTTAACCATTCATGGGAAATATAACAGTCTAGACTTAACCATTCATGGGAAATATAACAGCCTAGACTTAACCATTCATGGGTAATATAACAGCCTAGACTTAATCCTTCATGGGTAATATAACAGCCTAGACTTAACCATTCATGGGAAATATAACAGCCTAGACTTAACCATTCATGGGTAATATAACAGCTTAGACTTAACCATTCATGGGTAATATAACAGCCTAGATTTTACCATTCAGGGGCTAAACCTGATTGACAATTATGTGTAGGCACTGCTTATCAAAGCTATCCACAGGATCTGGGCAACATGACCAGGTGCATTGTTTACTTTTCAAGGTTATTGTCATGAGTTAAATGTGTACATATAGTGCCTTTAGTTAGTTGAAAGCAGTTTTAAGCAGTTATTAAGGTAATGTTTTGGTTAGGGTATCAACTAAAATTGGCACAATTGTAATAGGGATTAGTCATGATCATTTAAACCATTGACATTAATTTTTTATTGCATGCCAGTGATTTAGTTCTTAATTGGCAATGAAAACTGACTGCTTTCTGTTAATTATGTGTACAAGGGGTCTAAGCTTGATGAGCTTAGGTTTCAGACTGCTTTTTCTCATAGTTTCAGGGCCCAGATTCATGTAAATAGAACTGGCTGTGTTTGTGTAAGAATAATTTGATCCAGTGTAATATCATACCAAGTGTCTGTAATAAGAGATCATAATGAGTGCTTTAAACTAATTCTTACAGTGAACTAGTGTTCTATATAACTTAAAATCCTCATTAAGCTGAAATTATATAATGAGTTTGTTTTAACATGTGTGTAGAACCTTTACAATTATTTTTATGATGGCTTTAGCCTATTACTGTTTGATTAAGATCGAAACATAGGTAATGTGTTTTTATCTCAACTAGTATTTAAAACTATCCAGCTATAAACTGAGTGTCTTTAAGTTAGGCTTTACAGCCTTGAATTTTGAATAATGTTGCATGACATAATTCTCTGTTTTTATTTTTGTTTGAGCAGAAGGATATTACCATAACTATCAAGTGGTATCTGATGAAGACTCTGCCTACCCACTGTCAGGCCACTCCTCATCAACAAGTGTGGTTTCCATGGTAACTGGTATCCACGTTACTAGCCAAGCTGCCCTTCAAGACTTGATGAGCATGCTGTCAATTGGTACATTATCTTTAGTTTACCTATGACCTGTATACACAGATTGGAAGCTATGCACACACAAAATCTCTCGACAAACATCTGTGCCACCAAAGGTGTGCAAAGCTTCAATTGCAATTGTATGGTAACAATAGAGGTTGGATTTTTTTTTTGGTTTCTGAGTATATGCAAGGTATTTTGATAGAGTGATTGCCCTCAGAGGGGCTCAGTTTGATATGAGGTATCTGCAAGATTTGTTCATATACTTTACGTTTCCTATCTCCAAGTGTACTTCATTGGCTTAAGACTGAGTCTTCCATTCTTCTAATAGCCTATTTTCAATTAAAAGTGATTGGCTTACAACTTTATACATAGATAACAGAACTTATTTACAGTCTTAGCAGCAAAAAAAGTGTACATCCTGATGTGAGTTTTAGCAGCAAAAAGTGTATGTCCTGATGTCACAGTTCATTTCTAAGCCTGTGTTGATGGCATAGGGGCATAACACTGCTGCCCCGTGTGTCGATGGCTTAGGGGCATAAAACTGCTGTCCTGTATGTTGATGGCATCCTTTTTACTTGTAATGAATAACTTAATTAATAGGATAATTTGTTCATTTTTATGGTTGTATTTAGCTGATAAAGATACAAATAAGTCCTTTATAACAAATATAGTATTCTTTTTCACTTATACAAATCCACAAGAACAGTTTTTAGCTCACCTGAGCACAACGTGCTCAAGGGGAGCTTTTGTGATACCCCGGCCTTCCGTCGTCAACATTTACCTTGTGAACACACTAGAGGCCACAATTTTTATCCAATCTTCATCAAACTTGGTCAGAATGTTTGTCTGCATGAAATCTTGGATGAGTTCATTATTGGGTGACCTGGGGTCAAAAAAATAGGTCACGAGGTCAAATTTTAGGAAAAACTTGTGAACACACTAGAGACCACATTTATAGCCCAATCTTCACCAAACTTGGTCAGAATGTTTGTCTGCATGAAATCTTGGATGAGTTCGTAACTGGGTCACGTGGGGTCAAAAAGTAGGTCACTAGGTCAAATCTTAGAAAAAGCATGTGAACACACTAGAGGCCACATTTATAGCCAAATCTTCATCAAACTTGGTCAGAATGTTTGTCTGCATGAAATCTTGGATGAGTTCGTAACTGGGTCACGTGGGGTCAAAAAGTAGGTCACTAGGTCAAATCTTAGAAAAAGCTTGTGAACACACTAGAGGCCACATTTATAGCCAAATCTTCACCAAACTTGGTCAGAATGTTTGTCTGCATGAAATCTTGGATGAGTTCGTAACTGGGTCACGTGGGGTCAAAAAGTAGGTCACTAGGTCAAATCTTAGAAAAAGCTTGTGAACACACTAGAGGCCACATTTATAGCCAAATCTTCACCAAACTTGGTCAGAATGTTTGTCTGCATGAAATCTTGGATGAGTTCGTAACTGGGTCACGTGGGGTCAAAAAGTAGGTCACTAGGTCAAATCTTAGAAAAAGCTTGTGAACACACTAGAGGCCACATTTATAGCCAAATCTTCACCAAACTTGGTCAGAATGTTTGTCTGCATGAAATCTTGGATGAGTTCGTTATTGGGTCTTGTGGGGTCATAAAGTAGGTCACTAGGTTAAATTTTAGAAAAAGCTTGTGAAAACACTTAAGAGGCTACATTGATAGCCCAGTCTTCACCAAACTTGACCATCATGTTTGCCAGTATGAAATCTTACATATGTTTTGAAGTGAGTCATATGGATTCAGTAGGTTACTTGGTAAAATTCTAGAAAATGTTATCAACCCAGTGGCCACACTAATGGTCCAATCTTCACCAAAGATTTCTAAAGTAAATAACTCTTAATTACTTAATGCCAGATTTGAGCCTACGTAAAGCCTGTGTCATCAGGTGAGCGATTAAGGGCCATCATGCCCCTTTTGTTTATATACTTTAACATGATCAAAGTATTGAATATTTAAAAAAAATTATGATCTGTCCTTGATTTTATACGATATTATATATTAGTTATGTAATAAACAAATTATGATCAATATATACTTTTGTTAATTGTGGACAGTCATTTGATTATAATTTATGAAAGCCTTAAATGCAGACTATTTGCAAATTGAACAGTTCATAAAAGTAATGGAAGTATTATAGTGTATTTTCCTGTAAGTAAATTTTTAATAAGATGACAGTTTTTGACATGATACAAATTGCATTAAGCAAGTGCTTGTTTTTAGAACAGTTTCAACTATTTCAATACAATTAACCATTTAATTGCCGATCATTTTATACAGGTTTGATTAAGTCAACCGAAAAGATGTGGAATTATAGAAACTTTACTAATATTATAAAACTATGAAATTGAGACTGAGATCGATCTCAGGCATCTGATTGGAAATTATTTCAATGTATTGCAAAATCTGATCTAGCATCTTATCATTTGATTATATTCTTTTTATCTCTAACTAGTGAGCAAAATGACACATTAGTTAGGAACTATTTATGCATTATCATATATATCATGTAACATAACCACAACAATAAGTTGAGTTTAGCTTTTGTGAATAAGAATATGTTTATAATATTGAACAAATATTTTTATGATACAATAGAAGAAAAGCTTTCTAATTCAGCCTATGTATTTGCTTTTTTAGCATCAGATGTGTTGTTAAATTTCAAAAGGAAATGGTGCCATTATTTCACAACCTGTATACATTATGTCAGAGAATGTCACATGCAATTATGCCATTCCAATTAAGTATTATATAGGTATATTATTCATATAATTTATTATTATTTGAACAAAAGAGGCATATTTTACTTTGTTATTAAACATTTCAATGGGAAAATATATAAACTTCATTGAAATTTGATTGATTTATATAATAAGACAGTTAGTTCCTAAAGCAAGCAGGAATACACTAAGTGCTTTACCCATTGGAGAATACTTTGTTACATGTTTGGCTGTGGCGATTTAAGTTCTACTACATAACAACAACAGTGACTTGATTACTATTTCAGGAGATAATAAAGATCAAACCATGGTAAAAGGCATCCACACTGCTCCAAAAATACCTCTTATCAATCCAGCAGTCAGCCAGCTTGCACCAAGTCTGAGACCACTTGCTTCGATAGCAAAGCCAAGGAAAGGGCCCATACTTAGCAATGTGAACTTAATAATAACCGCAGACAGACTTAAAATAAATGAAAAGGATAAACTTGGAATGGTAAAAATATTTGTACTTTTTTATGACAAATAAGGTTAAAATTTAGACCATTTAGTTAATACTTAATCCATAAAGTGGTCTGAATGTGAAACACTTTTAAAAAACGTTCTGTTTATTTTTCGTAGCAAATAAAAAGATCATTGTTTAAGTATTTTCCAGCCATTTTCCTAACATTTGTCCCATTCATCTATGCATCTTTATCAATGTCCTAGAAAGTTACTAAATTTTTAAAAAAACACACTCTTATTATGTTAGTTAGACTTAGAAAAAGATGCATACATCAAATTTCAAGGTCAGATGT
This sequence comes from Sinonovacula constricta, assembly GCA_007844125.1. NCBI lineage: Eukaryota > Metazoa > Mollusca > Bivalvia > Cardiida > Solecurtidae > Sinonovacula > Sinonovacula constricta. The sequence goes on from CM017559.1 coordinate 17,087,289, forward strand.
AATTTTAAAAAGTGAAATCATTGAATTTGCACGATAACTATACTGTGATTTTTTTAAGCAGTATGAAAAAAATATTTATGCCTTTTTTCCATCTTTTTCCTACACAGGGTCATTATGGAGCCATCTATAAGGGAAGCTTAACTGTTAACAAAGAACAGATTATTGTCGCAGTTAAAGGTATGTCACACCTGTGGATTAAAGTAGTAAGTCTGTTTTTATGAAGCAATTTATTCATAATTCTCCAAACCTGAAATGTGGATAGTCAGTTTTTAACATATGTATTATATCACACTAGGAAAATATATATATTAATAACTGACTATGACTATTTACAGTTAGTTACTAGAATTTAGAATAGTGATGTAGCATTTGATAAGGTCTTAAGAATGCTTATGGTCTCATACCACTGTTTAATCTGTTATTGTTGCAGAACTTAAAAAAAGGATTGATTATTGGCTTTTGAAATTAGGTGATGAAAAGAATCTGATAAACATTATCAACCAAGCACCAGCAATTACCCAGCTCATGCTGGAAAAAACAACAATAATAAGCTTGCAAAAGCTGGCGTACTGATCTTGTTTGATTAATGTTTGTATTAAACAACAACTTATATCATATTCTTTATATACTTAAGCAAGGTACTGACTGCTATGACCTACACCTATTGCAGTGGTAAAACCCGAAATGGTACAGCTGTTTGCTGAGGCCTTCTATAAAGAAGCCTTGTTGATGGAGAAGCTCGAACATCCAAATATTGTCAAATTCTATGGAGTCTGCAATGATGGTGAGTAATAATAGTAACAAAATTATCTCCACATATCAAACCTTTACTGTAAAACTATTTTTAAAACTTTTGTGATACCGCTTCGTCCGTCGTTCGTCTGTCTTTGTGAATACACTAGAGGTCACAATTTTTATCCAATCTTCATCAAACATGGTCAGAATGTTTGTCTGCATGAAACATTGAATGAGTTCATTATTAGGTTACCTGGGGTCAAAAAGTAGATCACGAGGTCAAATTTTAGGAAAAAATTGTGAACACACTAGAGGCCCTATTTATAGGCCAATCTTCATCAAACTTGGTCAGAATGTTTGTCTACATGAAATCTTGGATGAGTTCGTTATTGGGTCTGGTGGGGTCATAAAGTAGGTCACTAGGTCAAATTTTAGAAAAAGCTTGTGAAAACACTTAAGAGGCTACATTGATAGCCCAGTCTTCACCAAACTTGACCATCATGTTTGCCAGTATGAAATCTTACATATGTTTTGAAGTGAGTCATGTGGATTCAGTAGGTTACTTGATAAAATTCTAGAAAATGTTATCAACCCAGTGGCCACACTAATGGTCCAGATTTCTAAAGTAAATAACTCTTAATTACTTAATGCCAGATTTGAGCCTACATAAAGCCTGTGTCATCAGGTGAGCGTTTAAGGGCCATCATGGCCCTCTTGTTTAAGGGTTGTTGTTTTTATGCCTCCAGATATAAAATACATGGGACCATGATGGGGTCCATAGGTCTGTCCTTTTTTTTACCAGTTAACCAGGTTTGTCTGTGCTTTTTTTTGCTACCATTTAAACTTTGATGAAACTTAACAGGAATGGTAGTTAGCTTGTGCTTTATAGTCAGGAGTTATATTAGTAGCAACGAATACATGCATCCACTTCTATTTTCATGTTTTGAGTTATCCACAGAACTCATATTCGAATTCAATACTCTGCCTTTAAATTATAATTGCTGTTTTATAAATCCTAACTTTAAAGTCATAATTCTTGTGTTTTTTATGTTTGTTTATTTCGTGAGTGTCAATATATTAAAAAAAGTATGACCACATATATAGAGAGATAATTAACTTTGAAGGGTAAAAATTCCCTAGACTTTTTATCTGATTGTACTCTCATATTTATTTATTTTTTCGCTTTCTTCAGTGCTCTTCAATTGTATAATGTTTATGATCAATCATATCATCAGTCACCATCATCATTCACTGCCTGCTAGAAAGCTTAGAAAAGCAAAAGAATCTTTATACTAACTACTCTATCGTCTCAAGTGCTTCCTGCTTTTAATTAAAGGTGAACAGATAGTGATGGAATTCGTGGAAAACAATTCACTGCATAAAAATCTTGAGAGATGGAACAAGGCTGGACAAGAGAAGGCCTCCATGCAGATGCTGCTGAAGATATGTCTTGACATTGCTAAGGTATCAAGTTTTATAGGGCCAAGGGGTTGTATTAGTGTAGGCCTCTCATCTGTATTGTCAGTTCATTATTTTATTATTATTGTGGATAACCTATCCTTTATTTTTCATTTCCTACAAAGTTAGATTTCTTTATGCCTGAAGGGATATAACTTGCATAGAATTTTATATTGACCTGTAGTTGTATGTGAAGGTGGGTAAAATTCTACAACATTGTTGTCCAGATGCCTCATTTACTGTTAGACTGATTTTTGTTCACTTGTATGGTTGATTAATTTTTATGTCCCTGCAGTTGCGCATAGAGGTGAGATAACAATGATTACATTATTATTAGTTTAGGGATGTGATGAGATTGGCCGGCATTTTGGCCGATACTGTGCAGCAACATTTCTATCGTTATAGCACAGGGGCACTTATAAGGTGCCCAGGGACTGAACCCGGCCAGTCCATTATACTGACACTGACGAGTCAGGCTTAATGCTGTTCCCTTAGCCCCGAGCATTAGGAGGGGAGCCACTTCTACCAACTTTAAAGTCTTTGGTTTGACCCAGCCAGGGTTTGAACCCATGACCTCCCGATCCACAAGCCGACACTACCACCTGAGCATTAGTTCAGGATAATGGTCCATTGTGTATTTTACATGCAAATTATTATACAAGTAAAGACTTGTGTTGCGGTCAATATATAGTTTTAAGTACCTGGGTAATGTGATATTGACTAAGGATGCAGGTCATTATCACATTACCCAGGTTGCAAAACTATATATTCACTGAAACATTAGTCTTTACTTGTTATATTACATATCCTATGAAATTATGCTGCCATTGTTGTATTTGAATTCTTTTGTTGTTGTCCTCCTTATATGGTATTTATAGCTACTTCCAAAATTATGACCCCACCCCCCTCAAAAAAAGAATAAATAAAATAAATAAAAACAACATCATGAAAACTGTATAATAATTATATAGACAAATGTTCTCAAATAGACGATCGTATATTTAATCAGAAATCTTCTGTGTTAATACAAGTACAATCATTAAAAAACAATGTCCCAAAATAATTTAAGCACTCTTTTAGAGAATAGAAAACTTGAAATCCAATGTTGTATTGTTACCATTGGTAGTTTTTGTTTCAGAACTTTACCCTGTCATTGTTCATTTGCTGTTCACAAACAGCAAATGCTGAACCACATGCCACACTTTTTAGCTCACCTGAGCACAACGTGCTCAAGGTGAGCTTTTTCTGATACCGCTTCATCTGGCATCAACATTTTAGCTTGTAATCTTGGATGAGTTCATTATTGGGTCACCTGGGGTCAAAAAGTAGGTTAATAGGTCAAATTTTAGGAAAAACTTGTAAACACATTAGAGACTACATTTATAGCCCAATCTTCACCAAACTTGGTCAGAATGTTTGTCTTTGGAAATCTTGAATTAGTTCATAACTGGGTCATGTGGTGTCAAAAAAGAGGTCACTGGGTCAAAACTTAGAAAAAGCATGTGAACACTCTAGAGGCCACATTCATAGCCCAATCTTCACCACACTTGATCAGATTGTTTGTCTGCATGAAATCTTGGATGAGTATATTATTGGGTCACGTGGGTTCAAAAAGTAGGTACCTAGATCATGTTTTAGAAAAACCTTGTGAAAACACTTAGAGGCCACATTAATGACCCACTCTTCACCAGACTTGGCCAAAAATGTTTGTCAGTATGAAAAATGTTTTGAAGTGGGTCATGGGGATTCAGTAGGTTACTAGGTAAAATCCCGTGGCCACACTAATGGTCCAATCTTCACCAAAGATTTCTAAAGTAAATAACTCTTAATTACTTAATGCCAGATATGAGGCTTCTAAAAGCCTGTGTCCTTAGATGAACGTAATGGCCATCATGGCCTTCTTGTTGTACAAAATTAATATCAAAATAAGAGTAACTTGATTTCCTCCGCACAAAAAACATTATACTACTAATTTGATTTTTGATAAATGTTAAAGATATGAACTTCTAAAAAATTGCCTATTCTTTGAGGGTATGAGTTAATTGAGCACAGAAAAAAATGTGTGTATTGTTATTATCTTGTTTTCTTACCCTGTTAAACCATAATTTAATTGATGTAATTAACAATTTTTTATAGGGACTTGAGTACTTGGAGTCCCAAAAGGTTCTCCACTGTGACTTGGCTGCTCGTAACATCCTGCTCACCAAACAGATGTCAGCTAAGATCAGTGACTTTGGGCTGTCCAAAGTTATGCAAGCAGACAAAAACTACTACCGGCGGTCCAAAAACACCAATTCAGAACTCCCAATCTTCTGGGCAGCCCCTGAACTGATTGTCCTTGAACATTTCACATCCAAATGTGACATATGGAGCTATGGTGTTGTTCTCTGGGAAATTGAAACGTATGTTGATTTTTTTCTTATAAAGATGTGAATAAAAATAGTAATAATACTGTGAGTGCCATTTTCTCCATAAATGTAATGAAGTTAGTAAAAAAAAAAAAAATATGATCTTAGTAAGTCAGAGTTTAATTTATTGATATACTGCAAAGAAGCTAAAGAATGTGCGCAGTTTTTTGACAGTTTTTTTTTACTGAAAGCTGGGATGTGCACATTCTTTGAGCTATTACAAAATCCATTTTTCAACACCAAGCCTTACTCAACTGCAAGAGAGTACATTGCCAACCACCATTTGTCATTAAAAATCATATTCTGTCAGTTGCCTTTTTATTATTTGATTTATTATTCAGTTTACTTTTTACACTTAGATAGATAGGATGTTCTATAAGATTTAACACTTTATTGCATAACGGTGGAATTTATTGACTGTACAAATGTACACGCATATTTTTTATAGAATTGATATTTGTATAGCCAGTGTAACAGGTGGACACTTTTTTTCAGGCATATTTTATTCTCAATACTGCTTCAAATGTTGCTTAAATTTATGTGTTTATTAAAATAATAAATAATAATAATAAAATAATAAAAACAGTACATTTCTGCATACATTTCTCTTTGTTCAGCATAGCACATGGCTAATTATCTGTTGGTAAACACTCACACAAACTGTCAACTTCAGTCTGCCAGATACACCAAGCTGTAATTCACTTGGTGTTTCTGTGTAGACTTTCCTCATTACATGGGTCAACTTGGCTGATTTTTAAACCTCTGAGATAAGTTGTTGTCAAGCTGATACTGATCTGAGGGGTTTTACAATGAGGGTGTGAATGTTGTGTTTTTATAAACAGCTGCTGATTACATTTGTCTATGATTTTACTGATTGGCTGCATCTACACAAGTACAGTGCACTGTTCTGATCGAGATTAAGGCACATGTTAAAGCTAGTGATCTCAAGTAACTTTGTGTTTGCTACAAGTGACAGATATTTTATCCTGAAAATGTTGATCATCTGAAGGTACACAATACTCTTGATGTCACAGATCAAGTATGTTTGGTAGTGACTGAATTATGAAAAAATGTTGTGAATAATTACGTCAGTCCTTGCTGAGGTCAAATGATTGAGAGGTCAGAACAGTATAAATGAAATTAAGAACATCTTTGACTTGTGGTCATTACACCTTAATGGCCGACAAATTTTCTGAACTTGGGGTGCATACAATCTATAAGCTATTGTTTTTACCTAAGATTTGAAGCCCAAAGTATGGGTGTTCACATTGCATGGGTATACTAATTCTATTGCCCTTTACAGTTTGCAGGTTTAGATGGCTTAATATTTGCAGGTTTAGATGGCTTAATATTCTTCGCTATCTGAGCCTTAGAATTGACATCATGTTACAAATCCACAGTTTATTTGCATGTTTGTGTTATTTAGTGCTTTAAAATGGTGTTCACTTTAACAGACATAGTACTGCCATGACCACGATAGCTTACCATGATCACCTTGTATAACATACCTAGTCACATTAGCAGACTTTTTGTAGAACTACCTTTATAATTGCTTAAGCATAAGCATTGGGTGTATTCAACTACTATTTTAGAACCATTTAGGGGATATTGGTAAGGCATGACCTAGGATGCAACCAAGGTCCTCTCATACCCAGCCTTCTTCACAGTATATAGTATTAATGAAAATTTATCATAAATGCAGTAATAAAAAATAAACCTTTTCAGTTTTGAAGAATGCTTATTTTATAATGGAGTTAAATGGTGTAAGGGTTACTCAAGAGCTCTTTCTTTACAACAGAGGGGGCATGTTACCAAACCTTCTTCTGGTAAGGAGAAACGTCACTGAACTGCACACAATTTTGGAGAAAGGTGAACGTCTTCCAAAACCTGCTGGCTGTTCAGATGATATGTATAGGCTGATGCAAGCCTGTTGGCAGTTCAAGCCAGAAAATCGACCCACATGCACTGATATTAAGAAAAGGTATGCAGCAAATCACTTTAGTATATTACTGTGAATTTTACCTCACTAAACAGTGACATTGACAATCCTATTGATTAAGACACTTTGGTGGTTATAGCAGAACTTTGATCTGTAACCGTAGACTTGTGAATACAGTGCTCACCATTATTTGTTAAAGACCCTTAGAGATCAACATAAACCTTAATTCTATTAATTACACTTGGAGGTAAAGAAGACAATGACTGAAATCTATAGCTACATACTTTTGCATCTGAAATTTACTATTAAGCAAGTTTATTTTTTTTCCCACTTTTTGCTGTCACTACCAGTGGTAGTTAATTGTTTTAGCTCATATGCGACAAAAGGCAACACCTGATTCATCTTTTTTTTTTAAATTCAACGCTTTGTTCTCCTTTCAAGTCATTCAGTGTTCATTCACCCATTTCTGACTCTATTTGTTCATTTATGTTCTTTCCCTGCACTCTTTTGTGCTATAACCAAGTGATAAATACTTCATTTTAAAAGTTCCCATCAATGTTTGCAACTGTACACTAAATCAGTTGACTACTTTGACAGTCTTTCTATTGGATGACAGACTTTCTGAGAACCAATCAGAATTAATGTTACATTCCTTTGAACAAATTTGTAAATCCCATCAAAATTTCTATGCATAATCAAGCATAAAAATGAAACTCACATTACTCTGTAAGCCTACATAAACTGCGATTATTGGATTTGATTGAGCTCAGGAAATATATTTCTAACTCTGCAACAATCAGAAGTTTATTCTGCTTTTGACAAAATGCAGCTCTGAATGTAGCGCATCCCCCCACCCCCGCCCAATTTTTTTCTGGGATTGACACGAATTTGAAAAATGATCCTCAAATTACCATGATTAAAAACTTGCCCCTTTTTAATTTGCCATTAATTGAGCATTGACAAAAAAGTCTTAACTTGACATTTTCTGCGTTATTATTTTGAATATGTTTTTCTACAGATTACTTTTTCTCTTAAATTAAAATTAATCATAGTTTACTTGCCAGACTTGGTATATATCTTATTAATTGTCATAATTATGCTTTTTTGTCTCTAATTTTTAGCTTATCACTTACATTTTATTGGCAGTAAGATAAAAATGAAATCAATCACCAGTTTTGTATACATACATCACAACCACACATTTCAAGTTAATACATAGCTTTCTAAAATCCAATTCATATTAATATCATTGTGAGATAAACCACTTTTATTTAAATCAAAAAATATTTTAATTTTTTAATATCTTTCTTTAAACTTAAAAAACTTGCTAAAATTATACTTTTTATTTGTTTTTACCTTTCTTTAAATTAAAATTACTTTGCTTAAATTATGCTCCTTTTGTCATATTTTAAATCATAATCATCGATTTACATTGTTTTATTTTGTTCTTTCTTTGCTGAACTTACATCAAATTGTGTTTCTTACATCATTTATAACTTGCCAGAAATAATACATTATTGACTCTTTTGAACATAAATCACTTGCTTAAAATTTAATATATTTTTATTTTTGTGTTGCTTTTAAGGGTTCAGAAAATGCTAGAGATGTGTCCACAAGATAAGACAGTGTCTGCTGCACAACCAGTTCAAAAAGACAATCCAGTGACCTCACTCCCTCTTAGCAAAAAGACTGGGAAAACCACAGGTGATGTAGCAGACTTGCATTCTTTAGAAACCACAATGAAGGTCAGGTTGACCCAAGAAATGCCTGCCAGAACCATGATCAGTCAACCTCGCTCACCTGACATGAAAGGTGCCGCTCTTCTTACAGGTATAGATGGTCAAGCTAACAACCAGTTATATACAAATTATCAGAATTGGGCAAATAATAAGGATTTGGAGGAGGCAGCTCCTGCTGGAACCTGTGTGATCAGGATCTACACTACTTGGTGATAACAATATGTATGGTTACCTTTGCATGCAGTTGTTTGAAAATAACGAAGATTTTTAATTGGTTATTAAGATAGCATGATTCCTGTTCAGGATCTACACCACGTGCTGATGAGTGCCAGCAGTATGTATTGATACCTTGGCATGAAGGTGTTAGCAAAAAAATAAGAAGGTTATTGGTTCTAAATAAAAAAAGGGCTAAAATGGTGTTCATGCATTGTCAACAGAAAAGTTTCAGTCATCAACTAATCCTGTTGCAGAGGAATCTAGTCCAGTGCTGGAGAATGGAGTTGGCCAGCAGCATACAGATGTGAAATTGGTCAAGAATACCTCTTGGATGATCCCAGACTCAATGTTACAGCTGCACAAAGACCGAAAACTGGGCAAGGCATGGGACTACTTTATTTGGCTTCTTGAACTTTTAGCTTTTTTAAAATTTGTTTTGTCTTAAGCTACATGAAACTCCTGCTTTCTAGTGTAATTTTGAGGGTTTCTGCTCCTACTTATATCAAATGATAACAAGCAGTATCAAAAACAACAAGCGCTTGTTCTTTTATGTAAAGGAGGCCATTGATCATTTTACCTCTACTGTATCACTTATTGGCATGTCCAGTGTACATAAACTGACTTAAAGTACAGATTGGAAACTGACCATGTATAAGGTTGAATTAAACAGCCCAGTTTTGAGACTGGATGACACAGTGTCTTGATAATATAAGACAATAATAAACAGTAGTGCTGGATGGAGCAATGGTAACTGGCATGCTGGCATGTGTCACAGCCCTAATGGCCTTAAGGCAGTAAACGGTATCATAAAAACACATCAGTGCAAACATATCAGCTCCTAGCCAGAATTTTTTGTTACTATTTATGGTAATAATTTGTATTATAGCTGTATACATGTGTCACATATGAGTTCCATACCACATAAAGTAAAGGCAGCACTTTATATACAAGTCAATTCAGTCTATGTACAATTTCTTATTCTGCAAAATTATAATTTTGGCTTAATAACAGATCCACAAAAGTTAGTCATTCTCTTTATTGTTTGTATGTTTTCTGTAATGGAGGCATTGGGACTTAATGGGCTTCCTGTGACTTAAGTGACTTAATTAGGGTGCAGTAACTTACTGGGGGCACAGTGACTAAGTAAATTAAGATACCAATTTGTATTTGCTTAGCCCCTCACTGCTTGTTTTTGAGACCTGGAAAAATGGTTTAACAACTTTTAGCTTGAGTCTGACGTCGGCATTTGCTTGGTCAAAATTGTAATAAAGTTAAAAGATTTGACCAATTAGATGCTTGCGAATGATCTCAGGCTCAGCTTTAGAGTTTTGGACCCAGGTTTGGATGAGAACTTCCATGTTCAGGGGATCTTCCAGCTGACATTTCTCTGGGGTATTTCTTATGTTTGTGTTGTTTCAAACAAACTTAAGTTACATATATTGTACTGCAACAGTTCCTTGGCACCCGTACCGACAGGCATCTGTGATATACTTTGTTTAAGCCTATTTGTTTATAGTCTCTAATATTCAGGTTCTTGTATATTGCTTTTGACAGCCCACTGCCTGAATTAAACCAATACTGGTGTACATGTAGTAACCTAAGTAACTCTTTGTACCTGACAGGGTGCCTTTGGTTATGTGTTTGAGGGCACTTATAATGGTTCCAAAGTGGCTGTCAAAGAATGTACAGATGAAACAAAATATGACAGATTTACACGTGAATTCGAAGTGATAGCACGGATGAAACATCCAAATATAATCAAATTCATTGGCCTTTATAAAAAAGGTGAGTACTGATAATGTACAGGTCAAATTTCAGCTACTTGTGACTGTATTAAATTATTATAATCATAGTCATAGTGATTATCATTTTGTTGATGTGTTTTTCATGCTCTCAAAGGGTAGCATTGTTTATACAGTCACACTGTCTGTATTGTTGCGAGTATGTCCATCCCATTTCCATATCATAGTCATACCTTTAGTATCATTTATAGTACTTCAATTAAAATCTTCACCAGCTAACAGACATACAGCTAATATAATAGATTTACAAGTACAACATTCAAGGTCAATGTCATATTCAAGGTCATTGCATCTTTGAAGGCATATGATAATTTCAGTGACATTTCTTGTTCTCTCTTACAGAACACGAGTCTTGCTTCTACATCATGGAATTTATGTTGCATGGAAACTTGTCCTCCTATCTCCAGGAATGTTCCAAAAATAACCATCCTGTGCCGTATGACAAGAAAGTACAGGTTCTGGAAGATATTGCCAAGGTAAATAATAACTATCCATACTACTATAGTTGGCCAGTCCCAATTTTTTCCTATATAATTTAATGTAGAAAACCTCCAATTATTTGTTTGCGTTAACCAAAGTTTCGGCATTATTTGAAGTTAAGTTTCACAGAAAAATGTAACAGTATATTTAGAGTATAACAGTATAACATTGCTTCTTCCACATTACCACAGGGATTTACACAATTCAAAATGGCAGACTCCTAGTCAGACTTTTTAAGTGGAGGCAATTTGGATTATTCCAACCCATTTATTGTTCGAAGAAAATTGACAGTCCTGATGACTTCGAATCACTGAAGTTCGACTGTAGTTGCTTATTTGTTGGTCCTTGGACTGATAATCCCTTAACTCTTTACTTCCTCAATGTGTGGGTTACAGTCCCAAGCTGGGCATACATTTTTATACCGGTAGAATATCTTTCCGCTAAACTGTGGTTTCTGCACGGGCAAATGATGTTATTATAGACAGCTATCCATTCTGAAGGTGACTTGTTACTTAGTGGTTGGTTCATTGGAATTGCATTTTAACACTATAAGTATATTTGGTTACTCAGTACTTAATTCTGCAATAACTAATAACATCTTTAGGATTTTAATCACAATAAAAAAACTACTGTTTTAATATACCAATCAAATGCCTCTTTACCCCCGTTATTTAAGGAAAAAACTTTGTAGTAAGTACGGTGTGATTATATATGCAGGGCATGCATTACTTGGAAGAGCAGAAAATTATCCATGGGGACTTGACAGCAGATAATGTTCTGGTGAATGAAAAACTTGAAGCGAAGATTGCGGATTTCGGATTTGCCAAGATCTTGTCAGAGAAGACTGATATATACATGCGTGGACCATCATCCTTCTTCAAGCGCTGGTGGTAGGGAACCATGTTTGTTTAATAACAAAAGTTTTTACATTTCTGTGAAATGTTGACATTTCTCTGTAGGAATTGGTGACTTGTAACTCCTCACCTCCTCACCATGTAGATAGATATCCTAGTCAGGACAAGGACTTTCATCCAAGGTGGTCTTCCTGTTGACCTACGATTTGACAGTGGTTCTAATCTGAAATTTTTAAGGTATCAGATATGGTAATATAAAGTCCCCAGTTCAAGTTGCCATTTGGCTTCTACAGTAATTGGGGACAATAAAATAATATTTAAATTAAAATAAAATTAGTTTTCATGTTTGAATTTTGGTGCTATTTGTTTGAGTTCTTCCACCAGATTTGGCTGGATAATACTATAATGATCATAACTGTATTTATGTTGTTATATAACAGTATTATAAGAACAAATTGAAAGCAAATTCCATTAAGAAACAGAAGTAAATATAGGATGTCAGAGAAATAATGGATTAAGCATACTAACTGGTGTCATACAAGCTATTCAAGAAAAATATTTTGTTTTTTTTTTCTACCAAGGGCAAGCCCAGAGGTGTTTACAGGTTCGCTGAACATTCATAGTGACATTTGGAGCTTTGGTATTGTGGGAATTGAGGTGTTCCTTGATTGCAGTCTTTCACAGAAATACGGAAAATTTGAGGATAATAATCGGGAAGAGATCCTAGAGAAAATTGAGTCAGGAGAACAATTCGTCAAGCCACTCACATGCCCCGTTGAGCTGTATGCTGTTTTCCTCTCTTGTTGGAAACGTGAGTCTTCCCAGCGTATCTCTTTTAAGGAGATTCTGAACTCTTTAAGTGCTATTCTAAATTCATTAAAGAGAGGTGAGGGTGACGGAAGTTGGAATTAGAAGAACATTGTCATTTAAACTCGAAAGTCAAAGGAGCCAGAATGTAAGATTAGCCCTATGGGAAAACGATCTATATATTATGAATGGTTTAAATTCACTTTTATGATATTTAAAATGTTATTTACTAGTCCAGAAGAGTGATATTGATGAAATGGCCTAAGAGTGATTATAAAGATATGTGTTAAAGGATTTTTATTATTCTATTTTCTTATATTTATTCATTGAAGGTGTGTATTATACAAGTAATAAAATGTGTTTTATTTGTATATAAAACTGTGTGTTGGTTCTACTTGTATTGTTCGAATTTATGCTCTGAAGATGCTTACTGTATATGTATTAAAATGTGTTTGACTTGTTCATGAAACAAGGTATGATTTTTATAAATATTTTGTCTCTTATTTGTTAGTTGAAGATGATAAATTTGTTAAAGTAATAAAGGGATTTAAATGGAACTTGGTGTACTTTATTCAAAGAGTTCAGATCAAGTTTGTTGACCTAAAATGTGAGCTAATGTGAGCCTAAAGAAAAATATAAAAAAAAAATATCTTAAAGAAACAAAAAGTTTCTATTTGAATAAAATATTGTTAGATAAAAAAAATAACCCACACACTTGCCAGAGTAGAAATAAGCTAAATTTACATAAAGCTAAATTTACATAAAGAAGTGAAAAAATACAAACCTGGCAGCTCATGAACTTAAAACAATGAGAGACAAATGGTCATAAGACAGCACTCTTAGCAGTTCCACCATGGCTGAACTTTGGCAGTTGCTCTTTTATTTTTTATAGCAACATGGTATGCTCAACAACTATCTCATCAAATATTTTTGATAACAGATTCATTAATTTCATGAATTGCTTTAATTATTGATTTAAATATTTTATATATATATATATATTTGTTTGTTATAAAGCTAATAATTGAGTTTTGTTTTCTAAAACCATATGACCCTGAAGTGAGCGTGAGTCTAAGTATTATATTCACCAACTATAATTATATGTTTTTAAATGTAACCAGCTTAGCAAGAATTGATCAGGAATAGTAATACAGTGTAGATCAAGATGACCCAGCTCCTTGCTGTGGTCAGGGTGTGCTATCTGATCAGGACATCACTATTTGCTTCTGTCCCTCTAGCTTTATTCTTCATGTCCTTTATATGTAGTTGTTAGTAACAAATAAATAAGCTGTTAGAAGCCATGCTATTTAGCATTGAAAGTATTATTATATGAACCCTTGAATTTTGCACATTCCAACTATTGAGTGCCATGTGTAACAAATGCATCAAAACAGGCTTATGCTTAAGTCAGAAGTTTTAGTCTTCATTTTTCAGACTCTGATTTTTATTTTTATTATTTTAAGGATATTTTTCCCTCTTTAATATACTTCTTTAAACTGACAGGCAATGAAATTCAAAACAACCTGTCAGTTTCAAAATGTTAGCATACATACTTATCTTAGTATGTGATTAGATAACCAATCATTGGTTGTTGGTTCTCTACAAACTGTGATTTCTGTGGGTTATTGCTGGAATTGGCTTTAAATTTTATTTTAAGAGAAAAGAATAATGCCAAATTAAACATGTATTTACCATTTGTATGGACAGTAGTATGACTTAAATTTGCCATTTCATGTCAATTTCATAAAGGTTTTCTAGGTAACAGTTTGTATGTGTCAACTTTAAAGACAGCCAAGTTAAAGCCCTGTAAATGCACATGTAATGTTTTTTCAATAAAAATTGCTCAAAGTGGACATAGTTTTTTGTGATGACATCTACAATTTATAGTAATTTTTTAAGTTGCATGCCAGTGTGTGAACATGTATTTAAAATAGTAAGGAAAGAGCATGCAGCAAACTTGACTTAGAAATTCTTACTTACCGGTAATGGTGGGTATATAGAGACCTATTATGACAAAAATCAAGCTGTTGGTTGATACAGTATAGTTTTCTATTGTTTGAAATTCATATATTATTAAAATGCATTGTTATGTAACTGTGAAGACTCAATTTCTGTGTGAAACGTCCCGTTTGTCAGCTGGTTTTATCTCAACATTCCAAAAGAAAGAAGAAATGTAATAACAAAACTTTTCTTTACATTGTATTATATGTATTTTTTTCACAATCAAAATCTAAATTGTGGGTAACCGAAGTAAAATTAAAATGTACATGTAACTTCTTGGAAAGTTCTTTCAGGAAATAAATTGAACAAACAATAACTGCGACTGCCACCTAACTTGCATCTACTTTGATGGTATGAGGTTAGCAAGCTGGACTTTTATACTTGAGGTTCCATGTTTGAACTCCATCTGCTGATTTTTTTTTAAAAATATGCTTAGGTATATTTTAAATTTTTCATGGTACAGTTTAAGTAGTGATTTTGTTAATTAGATAAGGTTTTTATTCTGTTTATTTTTTCTTTTCTTGTCGGTTTATGCATTTTGAGTACTAAAATGAAAAATACAGAAAACTGAGGACAATTATATAAGTAAATATGATGATGGTTGTTGTGATACATTTCTATTCACATACTCATGTAAAGCATTGATGTCATTTTATGTCTTGCATTTGTGTTTAATCTTTAATGAATGAAGATAGCATTATTTTTACTAATGTCTGAGATTAATTCTAAATGTGTTGTAACTGTATCACATAGTAGATCATCTTCTTTTCATAGACACAAAACTTAATATGAAAAGTGTTAAACATTTGAGTATTTTTCCCCAGGATGGACCCAGAAACATTGAAAATTATCCATATAAATCATGTTCACTTTAGTTCCTACTAATATCTGATATTTATTTTAAATAGAGATGTAATTGTAACATTTTATTGACTTTATCATTTCATTGATATCTTCAGCATCAGTGCCAAAGTTTAAACTTGAAGACTGTAAAGTTGTGGTTGTAGCTATGTTAAACAAATCAGATTCCAGTAAGGAAACCTTTCTTTATACATTATGTGGTGGATGTGTCATATATCTCAAGTCATATTTTGTCTTAAAAATAATAATTAGAAGATTGGTTGGTTGATCCGGTTGGTTCTTTTACAGAAAAAAACATCAGCATTACCAACTATAAACACATGTATGCACATTAAACATATGACCAAACAATGAACGTATGTTAGTTAAAATTTGAAAATTTCTTTGAATTTTTAATAGAAGCAATAAAGATGTTCATAAATTTTCAGGAGATAAAAGGTGAATGTAACATTTTCAATATAACAGAATGTATCTATAATTTCAAGTTGTCTTGGTTGTCAAGTACTTAAAGATGCTGACTTAGGATCCAGGAAAATTTAAAGCTAATTTTCTATTATTGTATAGTGTGATTTGACTTGACATCATCACTCAGTTATACTCTAGACCTTGACACTATGACATTCCTGAGTAAACCAAGCAGTCTGATTGGTTAATCTGCAAACAAAAACTTGGGGTATCAGACCCCATAGATTCATATATCCACAAGCTCAATCCCAAGACAAACCAAAGTCTAAAAAAGTGGTAGTGATATAGCTCCTTTGCTTATTTTCAGCTAGGGATAGTTCAGTCACTGTTTCTCTGTGTGGTGTTATGTTGACAACATCATGGTTTGCCCTTTAATATACATGTAGTTGAATTTATTTAACACTGCCTCCATATAATGGAAGAGGATGTTTTACAGATGAACAAAAAGGAGAACACACAAAATCTTGAGGGTCTATATATATTAAGAACACAATGTTTTATAGTTTTAATACTATTAAATCTCATATAAATTTCTATACCCGTAATTATATCAAATAGCATTGATCTTTTTTTTTAATAACTTGCAAATGTATAAAAGTAACTACTCTGTCTTTCTAACAGCATAATCGTATATTTTTCAGAGATGTAAAACCTTTGATGAAATAAGTTGAACTTGTTAAATTGTGTTAAATTATATCCCTAGAATGGTCCACGATACATTGAAGTTATCCTAGCCATATCATTGCAAACTGTTAATTATTATTCTCTTTGTATGTGATACTGTTACGTGTGTTTCAATAAAGATTTGTTAAGAGTGATGTATAGCTTGTTTGTTTTGCCATTGAATTCTAAAAGGTGTTTCAGTCCCTTTGTTTCACATTAAATGCAACAACTGGAGGTAGAGTATAAGAAAGGTTCCATTCGTCTTTCTGAAAATTTTATTTATTTTAATTTTATTGAGAATGGTCTAATAATCAGCACACTAAAGGAACAAAAATATAAAGAATATAAAGACTGAAATAGAATATCCCCTTTTCAATTAAAAAAATTATATATACATATATATATATATATAAAGGGAGTGCATGTAACTTATTAAGAGACTATTGAACATATACATTTACTGATGTACACGAAATGAGATTTTAGTTACAGCAGGGGTGGTCAATTTTTCATGTTGTTTTCTAATACCTCTCCTGCTTCAAATTATAGTAAAAGCAGAATGATGACTATAATAGTGTTGTTAAGAGAATATTGCTGTACTTGTGTATAAGAATGAGAGTTTGCTGTACTGATGTTTAAGAAATGCAATTTTTGAAATTAATAATATCGCTATACTGATTTATCAGAAAAGGGATTTTAAAATTAATATTGATATACTGATGAATAAGGAAGGAGATTTTAAAGTTAATATCCCTATACTGATGTATAAGAAAGGGAATATAGAAGTGAATATCTGTTATGCTATACTGATATATAAGGGGTTTTTAAAGTTAATATCACTATACTGATGTATGAGAAAGAAGATTCTAATGTTCATATCCCTATACTGATGTATAAGGGGATAGAAGAAACTTAAGAAGAAAATCTGCACTTAAGGAGCTAAATTCATACCCTGTGTGTGGGAGAAGGGGGGTGACTCATACTCTTCAACACAGTCTTTGGGGAAATGCTTAGAGCTTTTGGCATCATGGTACTTCAACTTTGTACTGCCAAAAGTCAATACTGACTACATAAGGCAGGCGCAAGTCCTGAACATTGGCAATTTAAGACTAATAATTTAAAATATCAATTAAAAAGCATAAAACTTATTTAGGCCACTTGCAAATGCAGGTACAGTTGGGGCATCCTTAATCTCAGTCGGTAGTCCGTTCCAAAGTCGTATAGCCCGCAACAACCAAACAGGCTTAAATCCAGACATAAGCTCTAGAACTAGTTTGCTAAATTATAATACATGTACGATTTTAAGAGAATAAAGATCAAGTTTTCTGTTACTTTATTTTTCCAATTTGCTTTACTTTGAGTCATCCATTGAATATATGTCAGGTCTAGATCTGTGTAGACGCTAGATAACGATCTTGTTTGTTTTTTGTTTCGCACGTTACATAGTTAACACAGAGCTGATAAAGCGCATTTTCTTCGCTGGCGTTTATCTAGGTCAAAATATGTGCAACCATCAAGTAAGCCTGTTTACATCCCAGATGGTATAAATATCGGTCCCTCAAAAATACATTGTTTACGCCTCCGCTTATCACGTAGACTTGCATGAATGTCAACGAAAACATTTAGGTGTGACTTTGTTCGAATCATTTCATTTTCGAAAAACATAAAACCACTGATTCAGTTTGTTTTTAATTTCTGATTACATGAGCTAAAAGCGCGTGTTTTATGCATGCGATAAAATATGAGCTCAGTTCGGGTTAGCTACTGCTGATTGACATTGGCTGGCAAAGGTCAAGGTCGTGTAATTTGCCGACACGAGGGTGTGCGCTTGAGAACCAATCAAAATGCCGAATCAAACTCACGGTCAATTCCCAACCTATCAGCGAGAACGCCAAAAAAACAAAACCGGTGTCCGAATACCTTTTGCACAGTCAAGAAGCTAAGCAACAAAATGTCGTCGGATACTGGACCCATCGATACTTGTCCCATAACGTTGACAAGATTTTTGTTGGAGGAACAGAGGAAGTTGCCACAAGCAACAGGAGACTTTACAGCCCTAATCAATGCGTTGCAGACGGCTGTCAAGGCGGTTTCTTCTGCCGTACGGAAAGCTGGCATCCACAAACTGTAAGCTTCCATTTTGTTAGATTACACGAAAAACGTTGTTTCGCCCAATACGTGTCAAAATTGTATGAATAAAAACTAAGTATATTTTAAATTGCAAGTGCGCAATACATTATTTTATGTCATGGCGCTTATCTAGTTTTCTAATTTTGAAACTCCGAAAAGTAACATGAGGGAAAATATGCAGCTGGTTATTCAATAAAATAAAAACATGCCAATGAATGTTAAAGGCGAAATACATGTTAGGTCCTACTGTAGTAGAATAGTTGTAGACCGGTGTCACGGTCTGATGTTTCTACCATGCTTAAATTTTTCTGTCTAGTGTGCGCATGCGCCAGATTCCTATTTTTCACTATGCGTGCCTTAATTTCCTACCATTCCATACCCTTTTGAGGCTTTCAGTACCTACTGGTCCTAATGATCGTCGGTCAGACCAATCTTTCTCTATCTACCATATACATAAATATTACACGTTTACTTAAGATGGAAATGTGTGCCTGGGTGGAATTATGAGCCCATATATACACGGGCTGATGTTTCTGTAGGGCCGGTCTTTCTATATCTATATTTATACCCAGTTTTGTTTCGTTTACTTAATATAGAAACATGTGCCCAGGTGGAAATATAAGCCCATTTATACATGGCTGATGTTTCTACCAGGCCCCACTTTCTATCTCTTTCATGTATCCCTACATATTAGACATTTACTTAAGATGGAAATGTGTGCCTGGGTGGAAATATAAGCCCATATATAGATGGGCTGATGTTTCTTACGGGCCAATATTTCTGACTCTATCATATACATTTATAGATGAATTTTACACGTTTACTTAAGATAGAAATGTGTGCCTGGGTGAAAATTTAAGTCTGTCTGTACTCGGTCTGACCTTTCTGTTGTACCAATCGTTCTATCTTTACAATATACACGTATACCTAGAATATTTCACATTTACTTAAGATGGAAATGTGTGCCCGGGAGAAAATCTTGGACCATCTATATACTCATATTTCTATTAAAATTTTGCGCATGCGCTTTGGGGCGTGTGAGAAATTTCGACATGTTAGAAATATGAGACCATGACACAGGATAACCTGTGATACCCAAATACAGTTTATTTCCAAGTTTACACAGAATGGTACTAGAAATAGCCAATAACTTACTGGCTCTTTCTAGTACTGTTCTGTGTAAACTTGGAAATAAACTGTATTTTGGTATCACCGGTAATCCAGTCTACAACTATACTACTACAGTAGGACCTAACATGTATTTCGCCTTTAACAGTCATTGGCATGTTTTTATTTTGTTTAAATTGCAATTGCATATTGCTTGTCATACAATGTAGCACTCATCACATTTATTGTAACATGCAGTTTGAGAAGCAATATTACAGATATATAATTTAGGTCAATGTCTTATCTTCAAATTAAGTCCTTTTGGTTAAATAAAGCTTTTTTCCCCCCACCAGCAGTATGAGGTTAGGTGCCACTTTAAAAGATTTGTTCTATAATCTACACCATGATTGACCCAAAAAAACTATACTTGGATGGAAAGAGCTACTAATTGTCTGTCAGAAAGACCCGGAATTAAGTCACCTTGTGCTACTTGTAAGAAGGTTCTGCTTTATAGAATGCACATGCTGTCAAATTGCAAGTTGGTAATGCCCAAATTTCAATGAAATATGTTCCCCAGGTAAATGTGGATCGCCGATCAATGCACCCGTGAATTAGTGGTTATAGTCTCTGACATTATGAAATGATTACATAGACAATTCCTTAATGAATGTTGATTGTTGGTGGCTGGAACCTCCAAAACTAATTCAATTTAAAAAATAATGTTTTAGCATTCAGTTTTGTGTAACAAACGTTCCAGGATGAAGAACAGTAGAACAAACGTTTTGATATTACAAACATCTTGCAGCAATGGTACATTTTTAGTTCAGTAATTTCTATAACAGCATTTAAAATTATTTAGCATAAAAACTCGAGGGAAATTTTCAGTAGGTGTCAATCCACATTTGTGAAAGTCACTATATTACCAGCGTATTTGTAAACAGCCATTTCTGTTTGCCTAATAAGACTGTGTGTACTGTGTTATGTAAGACTCTGCCCGAGTATATCATACATATATCATGCACATGCCATATTAAGCATAATTCTTTATAATTGATGGTTTGTACAGCCTATTTAAGGGGTTAATACTTTTATTTATGCATTTTTTATTTTCAATGCTGTTTGCAATGTTGCTCAATTAATGTGTTAATTAAAATAATCAAACAATGCTTAACTTTCTCACATACATTTCCCTTTGATCTGCATGACACGAGGCTAATTATCTGTTAGTTAATACTGCAACAAACTTTCAACTTCAGTCTGCCAAAAACACCAAGCTTTACTTTACTTGGGGTTTCTGTGTAGATAAGATTGCCTCATTACACAGATCAAGTTGACTGACTTTCTGAGATAAGCTTTTGTCAAGGTGATATCGATTTGAGCAGGTTGACAGTGAGGGTGTGAAAGATGTTTTTTTTTTAAGCAGTTGACAATAGACCATTTCAAACCAAGCATCTGGCCAATCCTATTCCGCTGATCAAGCAGACGCTTTGTGAGAAAATCTCGCGAGACTCAATGTGTTTTGCAAAACTGGGGGCTCTTCACTTCCGGATTTTGTATTATCTAATTGAACGTAAGACAGTACTGAAAATCATGAAATTGACAAAAGTTCAACGTCTGAATAACCAAAAGTTGCCAAATAGTGCACATATACAATCATCAATTGACAGTTAAATAAAAAAACCATAATAAAAACAAACTTATATCACGTCCATTTACATGTTAAATATTAAAGAAATTATAATCATTACCGCCATTAAATTTACCTGTCCACACATGATCATCATCATGATCCCATATTACCTGTATAATCACCTTTAATCAGCAGCATCGCCATCACGATCTACATCATAATCGTCATGGGCATCACTGTAACTGTTTTTACCATTTACATAATAATCAGCATCGGTATCACTGTCATCATCATCAGCAGAAGCAGCAGCAGCATCACCGTCATTTGCATTATCATTACTTTAGTTACAGGGGTATGGATCTTTGTCAAGCAAATTTTCTTATGCTTCTAAACTTAATTGTTACATATCTTATAATGAACAATGTTGGACAATGGTGTCAAAATCCCTATTTCTTAATGCATCGGTCCCATAATGCGCTATTACGTATATATGATTAATGAGAATTCGTGGACCAAGATTAAAAATCTGCATACAACTTTTGACTTTACTTGATTTTGCAACTATTTGAATGAAGATCTACATGCCTGGCTACGGCTTATTTTCCAATTAATGGCTTGAATGTTCTATGCCAAAATGTGGTATAAAGTGGGCCCTACCGGGTACTTAATTCTTGTACCCATTTAAAGATAGAAATGTATTAATTTCAAATATGTCGTTTTATAAATTCATATTATGTTTCTCTATGCGCGTGGGTCCTTATCATACCATCATAAAGTTATACTCTAATTGAATCCCTAATTTTAAGACATGAGCGGACACCCCAACTTTTTAAGCTAATTGGCAGTTTTATGACACCTTGTTTGTCTAGTGGACAGGAAGTGTGACCGTGTTTTGGCATCGTTTCCCCTTCGCAAGAACACATGCATCCGCTATGCAGCTGTGTTTGAAACTGTCACCATATGGCAGTTGTGTGGTTTATGACCTTCACCATTCAAAGAGCAATATGCATTGACTTATGCGAGGACAACAAAAAGGACAAAACACTAAGGTCTACAATATCTTTTTTGGCTCATAAAAGGACCTAACTCTATATTTAGCAGTACCCACAATGGTGTACCCTTTCCCAACCCCACTATTTTTTCGTTGAGGAAGAGGAAACATGGATGTGGGGATTTCAAGGAACACAATCTAATGTATATTTTCATCTTGTGTTTATTGCAAATGTATTATTTCAATAGCTCGCCTATTCTCTTTTAGTTAATTCATACCTTAAATATAAATAATTCCTTTATAAAAATGTTTATGATCATTCAATGGACTAAAGAAGTTTGTAAGGATATTTATATAAGTAAAAACATGCGCAAGCGTCTTATCAACCAGATGACCTACTGAATCACAATAAAATATTTTGGTACGGACACAAATGATTAAATCCTTTGCACAAGAGCCCCCAGTTTTGAAAATCTTGAGAAAACGGGTCAAGTCTCGTAGCGCTAGATATAAATCGGCGCATGCGCACTGGATGTTTGAAATGGTCTATTACATTTCTCTATGAAATTATTTTTGGCAGCATGTACACAAAGATAATGCACTGTTCTGATCGAACATGTTAAAGCTAGTGACCTCCAGTAAGTGATGCAGGATGTTCTTTCAGTCTCTAAATTGTGTAGGGATGGGAGTGCTGTGGGAGCATCCTGATCTGCACGGAGGAATGATATTAATTTCTTTGATGTACACCATCAAGTCTGGTTGTAAGCTCCCAGTTTTCATTTGTTTCTTAATGAAAAAATAAGAATCCCAGTGGACATTTTTTAGGCCTTGTTGTAGATTGCACATATAAAATAGGTCTCCCACTTTGAAGGCTATTTTCCAAGGAAAAATCCCCATCTTATAAATGAGTATATACGATTGTGGAGTGAAAGTCCATTTTAAGATTGACTTGTATTCACTTTGTCACACAGTGTTATTACAAACTGAAAGGGTGGGTAGATATAAATGCTGACCAATATCACTGTCATCTCAATATACGAGAAATGGCAAGCATAGTGATTGGAATCTTAGCTGAGCAATCTGGAGAAGGACACATCCGTTGGGGGATACCCAGATCAGCTACAATTTAATACCATGTGATATAATGCTTTGTTTTTGTAACCACTATGGACTGTCTGTTGCAGTTTGTTGACAGTGATAGCATGTTCATATCTAATTGACAATGCTGTAAACATACATGCATAAATTTTGATTTGTTACTATTTTGAAAAGAAAACACAACAAGATGTTTATTCTGCTATTAATTTCCTTAGCAACAATTAACTTTTCTTATAATTCACTGTTAAATTATTATGTTCTATACATTACTCCTTACACATTACCGCAGATAATTACGTAATTCAAAGTGGCTGACTCATCCGTTAAATTCTACCGCTCCCATCCTTCTAGTTTACCTAAAAAACCTTTTTATCACTTAAAACATCTAAAACAGTCCTTTCAGAATATTCACAGTAAATTTGTACTTGCACCTGCAGACAAAGCTTCAAACAACATAATTTTTGTCTGACGACTATATTACAATAATGTACTGAGTGCTAAGATATCCACCACCAGTTCTTACTCTAGCTCCAACCTTGTGAAGCTCTACGTTTCCTATTAGGAAATATTTACATAAAATGCAATGACACTTTATTTAGACAAGTAATTGGTATTCCTACGGGAACAAACTGTGCACCATTGATTGCAGATTTGTTTTTATACTGCTTTGAACATGATTTCATGTTAACTTTATCCCCTTCTAACCAAAGCAACATTATAGAGGCTTTCAATTTAATGTCACGTTATCTTGACGATATTCTTACTATAGATAATCCTTTCTTTTCTCAAATGATCCATCTGATTTACCCTTCAGAACTTACCCTTAATAAAGCAAATAACTGACATTTTAATGCAGCATTTCTAGACATTGAGATTGCTATTTCCAATGACAACGTCTCTTCTAAAATCTATGACGAGAGATGATTACAACTTTAGTATTGTGAATTATCCATACCTTGATGGTGATTCACCTCGTGCTACCTCTTATGGTATTTACATATCACAACTTACAAGTCTTGCACTGCACGAGTTTGTACTAAAGTAGAGGATTTCAATGCTAGAAACCTGTTTATTTCTTCTAAACTGTTACAGCAAAGCTTTCGTTTTCATAAATTAAGAA
Source organism: Sinonovacula constricta (assembly GCA_007844125.1). NCBI lineage: Eukaryota > Metazoa > Mollusca > Bivalvia > Cardiida > Solecurtidae > Sinonovacula > Sinonovacula constricta. The sequence goes on from CM017559.1 coordinate 17,111,793, forward strand.
AGGTGTTTTCAAAATTCTTTCACCGCAATGGTTTTATTGCTTGTAAGTATAATAGCAGTATGAATACACTGATGCAGAAAGGCATAAGCCATCCTGCATTTTATGGAAATGTTTTATACAAGTTAAAGAAAATCAAGGGTTTCAATAACTTTTCTGACCACTTTACAAAACTTATCAGAAAATGTATTGCAGACGGTTACAACCCGGGAATCCTTCATTGTACTGTTTTGCTTGCAATTGACCCTTTTACAGTCAAGAACTGCATTGCTTTTAAATTACACGATGACCGGACAGGTCGTTGAGACTATATGAAAACAGTGACTTAAAGCCATAATTGGACAGTTACTGTTGGAATTCTTGTCTCTTCTTCTCTCCAGTCGTGCCCTATATAGATGAGACAACTTGAGCAGTCTCCATACCCTTTACGTGAGATTGCACAGTAGGTATAACATCTTGAATTTTAGTACCCTTCTTATAGATAATATGCCAACTGCGGATAAATCCTTGGCTTTTCATGAACTGGTTGTTTTTTTCTTTTTAACTTATTAGCTCTTAACAATATTACATTTTATTTTGTTGGTAGGTAGTTTTCTAAATTTCTATGTTTTCTTTCGTATTTTTTACATTTCACTTTGACTCTTTTGGAACATATATATGCCATATTTAAATTGATCTTATTATATATCAGCGCTTAGGCTGTTTTATTTGTTCTTATAATATATCAGCACTTGGGCTGTTTTATTTGTTCTTATAATATCTTATAATATATCAGCGCTTGGGCTGTTTTATTTCAAACTAATCTCTCGTTTGGAATTTTTATTTTTACGTTGCCGAGGCTTTTATCTACTGTACATACTGTACATTTGTTTATAGTTTATTTTATTACTAGGTATTATGTATGTATATAAGTTCATTGTATCTGTTTTAACTCCCGATGCAGGTGCTTACTGTTAGTTGTTAAACTTTGACAGGATATTGTTATTTACACGGTTTGTTTGATAGAAAAACCTTCAGGAAGTGCGAGGTTGGAGCGCTCCACAAACCAGGTTTAAGAACCCTAGTCGGCCCTTTTGCCGATTGACAGTTCCAAGGCAGTAACTGATGGTTTTTCTTTATGTGTGTTATGTCTCATCTCTGTGTTTTTGTCACATTTACATTTACCTTGTTTGCCTTTGTCTACTGGTAGATAAAATTTAAATATCTGTGGAAATTTTGATAGGACCTTTTCTTATTTACCTATCCAAGTCAGAAAATTTTGTAAGTGAAAGCAGTTTGGATTATTCCAACCCATGCTTTAAACAAATATTTAAATATAATTATTATCTCATTTGCATCTAGTTAAAACAGGCTGACATATTGGTGTAAAAATTTGACAATTTTGTACTGCAAAGCCACTTTATCTGTGAGACTTGGCTTTTCTTTTTTCATCAAATCATAGACATAAATATGTTGAATAATATTGTCAAGCTGGTGGGAGGAGAGTTATAAATTAGTAAAACATTGAAACTCTTGTTAGTTTGAGCTTATCACACCAAATTGAGATTGAAGTCCAAATTTTGCTTGTGTGCTTTCCTATTTACAATTTTGCCATAAATTTATAGACTGTTTAAAACTTTTTCTTTGGGACTCAGACACTCACTCAGTAATGGCCCTCTTGTTTAAATTTTATATAAATATCAGAACAAAAAATACTAGCCAAAAATAATTCAGTATTTATTCCCTCTATCAAAACTATTCTTGTTGCCATCCCTGTCTGCAAGAGCTTCAATAAATTATTGAAACATCTGATTCAATTCATGTACGAGAAAACAAGTCTAAACATTAAAACAATCGTATTGAAATTTACACATGTGAAATATTTGTTGAACATCAAAACATATGTTCAGTCAGACAGGAACTGTGACTGTTGATAAACTACTGCCTGAATGTTAATATCATGCCAGGGACACATGGTATCATGCCATACCCAGAAACATGTTTTAGACACATATCAGCAACATTCAAGAACTACATCCATTTTGCAATTAGACAAAAATAGACATACTCCTACCCCATACTAACAACCACAGATTCTGCTAAAGGAGAATAATTCTTATGCTTAAACATTTCGTCTTATGAAACCCCATCTTGCTGTGGTAAAGGGGTTAGAGTCAGAGGATTTTCAGCACCTCTTCTTATTGATTCGAGGTCTTCCAGTTGACCTGCAGTGGAACTAAGCAAACATTCATTTAAATCTTCCTCAGCCAATAATAGCTGATTATGTTCAAAATTACCATAAATGTTTCTGTGTACTGTATGAAACAATAGCAACAATGAACTCATATTAGTTACAAGAAGTTTGTTAAAAAAGAATAAAATACAGAGCCATGGCAGATCAGTGTTACTCCCCTATATCTAAGGTTTTAAACATGTTGTCACCTGTCGGTACTGGTATGTCATGTATGCTGATTGATACATATAAATTCAAACCATCAGTCATCTAGAGAAGTATTTTTATCTCACCAAAGCTGACAGTTAATGTCATAGATTGTAAACATCACTCTAAAAATGTCATGATTATGCATCATGATTTGTTTTAACAAGCAGTTTAAAGTCCCTCTTCACTGTGATTGGTCACTCAGTCAATCAAGGTCCAAAACTCCAGAGTCGGTACATTTGCTATTTTAATTATCCTCTGTAGAAATTCATTGTATCTTTTCATAAGATGGTTAATGTTTCCTGAGAATAAATTCACTATCCAAGTGAAAGACTACAAGGATCAGAAAATACTGGTATTATTTTTTCACACCTTACAAGTGGCTGCTGTTGCCCTACTGCTTAGATATTGAGGCCAAGGAGTCGTTTAAACGATGGACCCTTCAAGCTAGTTTGCAATTCATCCTTGATTCTACCCAAGCAATCTACAGGGACTTGTCCTCCATCATTATTACTTGAAGTTACTAGGTGACCTTGTTATAATACCAGTATGACTGGATTAAATGTCATTTATGTGCAACATGTCTCATAAGGGCAGCTCTACTGTTTGTATCCTCTTGGAGTAAGTCATCATATGGCTCCATCTAACTGGAAAGTGCCTAAACTTAGCATTTGGTAATACGGTTATAAAAAGACCTAGAGGTCAAATTGTTACTGACATTTTACATGTTCAGACAAGTTGTGGTAAAGCTCCCTTCATGACACTCACACATGATCTATGTAGTTCCACAATTATGGTAGAGTCACTGCTTGCAAATTCTCTAATTGATCAGCTTCTCACCCCTTTAGCCTTGGGTTTGAATCCCACTCAGGGCAAAGGACTGAAGGTCTTCCAGCTGATCTGCAGTGCACTATTGCTTCTGTTAATACCTTTCTCCACCAAAAAGCCCTGTCACTATAATTATCATGATGGTTTCGCTTGAAACATTTACAGTTTTTCCATTTAAGGATCAACAATCGTATAATCAAGCTTGAACACTTAACCTTCCTTGTTTTAAACATTCAGTACTAAATCTTATTTATTTGCCTACAACTATATGTATGCAAATGCAACAAGACATATCTTTACTTTGCATTGAAAAGTGTAGGTCATCATCTGGTCTAGATCTACTTTATCTGTTGATGCCTGATGGGTCTTAGCAGGCTAAAATTTAGAAGTGTAATACAACAACTACTAGTAGAACAATTAGGTAAAAAGATAGAATTCAAATTCTTTGTTTTATGAAAAAGAATTCTGAACACTTAGTTCAAGTTCAAACTTAGATACAAGCTTATACTAATGCTAAGATTAATTTGTCACAATGTTCTCACAGCATTAAAATTAATGTAAAAATCTTTTCCTCTTGTATACTGTAAAAAAATAATATACAAGTCCCGTTAATGACTTTAATGCAAAGCTTGTGCTTAATTGTCTTCTTACAAAGAAAGAAATTGTTACTGGGGCTATTTTTAGATGACATTTGTTGGTAATTGGAACATTAAAATTCATCATATCAAGCCTAAAGTAGGTGAAGCATATTTTCAGGTTAAAATGAGATGTCACTATGAATCATGAGTCCTTATACAGACAGTTGCATACGTCTTCTATTTGTCTTACAAGGGAAAGTCTAATTTTCAATTCTTCATCTCCTTGCTGTGTGGTTCTGAGTCCCAGTTGAGACAAAGACTTCACTTGAGTTGTTTTTTTCAGATGCCTGTGCATAAGTGCTTCTACCCAAATATTCAGTTGATGTTCCTATTTCATTGAAAAAACGTATGATCACCACTTCTAATTGCCAGTGATTTATACCCACCCTACACACAAACGAAAAACACAACAAACAACAGTTATCTATTTCATTGGAGGCTCTCAGAGCATTATAGATTGTTTAATCTATCTACTTAACAGATTGAAACACTCTTAAGAGCAAGAAGAGATAACATGATATTGGCAGTCTACTTTTAAACCCCCCCCCCCCCCCCCCCCCCCCACCACCACACACACACCTATTTCAAGAGTATCAGGATTATAAGAAGCTAATATTTAACAGTGCCATAATATTATATTTTTCTTATTATAATTACCAGTCTCTATTTCTAAATGAACTAATCAAAATTCCCTGAGCTGTCTCCATGTTGATAATTTTTAGTTCTGTATATATTCTTGAACATTAAATCTACAGTTCTTTGATTCAGCCATAATATGCACATGGAATACACCATTACTTGTCCTTAGATACTGGTGCTATCTGCTCATAAGCTGTAATGGAGATGCTTAATTGTGCTAAAATACATCTGTACACCACAGTCAGACAGTGTGTTATGTCTTACTTCCCAAATAAAGTCTTTTAGTCACTATTCTTTATAAGAAACTATATTAATATGAGGCTAGTGATTTTGGACTGACACATGTAGGTATGTAGACCTATTTCTCCAGGTTACAACCTGTCCAGAGCCTTGTATTAACAACTAATTTCTGCTTTCTGATTAGTTAAAGCCATCTGGTTTGGAATAGTCTATATGTTTAAAAGTAACATACTTGTCATAATCTTACATTCATTTTCTGTAAAACTCACTTCCATTGATTGTTAATTGCACATGCATATATAAGAGCACTGAGAAATTTAAGAATAGAGGAAGTTGTGAATTTTGATTAGAATTTTTTGAGTCCTACTTAAACCCTAAAAATTCTTCTTAGATAGCAAAGCAGGTATTTATATGGCTTTGACAAAAAATGAAGACACTCAGCTCATACTCTGAATTTATGTATAATACACTAGGACTTTAGGGTTTATGGGAGAAAGGTTGTAAAAACTGTATGTCACACTTTGCTGTCAGCAAGACCCTAATCCCCAACTACTTCCTGATATCTCAGCAGGCTAAAGCTGTTTCCACCCACCCAAACACCTTCTACCTGAACACATTAACCTCCCACTGTGAGGACAAAAAGGCCACATTCCAAAGGCCTCAAAGGCTGTATCCAACAGTTTGGATCTTTTTTTCCCCTCAAATTACCAAATATGTCTTTGCTACCTGAAAAGGTCCTGCAAAATGCTGTTCTTTGATGCCCTAGACCTTTGTGTACAATTAAGCATAAATTAATCCCCACTTTGTCATTGTAAACAAGTATTTCTTAGGTGAGCAACCAGCAGAGATGGCTATTTTTGAACTAAGAAAACCACATGTCAACTTACTTTTAGCATTATGTCATATCATCATCCAGGTAATCTGCTCTGACATTGATGTTAATTTTTAGCAGAGATCACTATCATGCATATTTATGGATTTGGAAATCATGGACTTATAGAGTGTTTCTTTTTCATGAATTGTACTGTTAAATAATAAAGGTAGTGTAAAAACCCATCTGTGAGTTTCAGTCCAGGTCATGTTGAAACTGTGAAAGATCTTCCAGCTGATACTCTGTGAGCTAGTGGTTCTTCCTAGACATTTGTCTCAGATCTTCCTTTACTATTCAAAGCTAATATAATATTACAATCATGAAAGTGGTGCTGCAAGGTATGGTTTGAAAAAAATAATGTTGACAATATTATAACTGTTTTCTTTTGTTTTAATGTATATATGGCCTGGTTCCATTAAAGTGAATATAAGTAACATAGTCTTACTTTTTGTGTCGCCTGACTAGGCGACATATAGGGATTACTTTGTCGTCGGCGGCGTCTGCGGCATCCAGATTTCCATTTGTCACCGTAGGTCCAAATGACTCCAGCCTTGGTATGCATGTTTCTGGCAATGACTCGAAGTGCAGTGCACAAGAACTGTAACTCTACATTGTTCTGTTTTTGAATTATTCCCCTTTGATTGATTTTTATAGAGCATTTCTTGTCATTCTTTTAAATTATTCCCCTTTGAGTGATTTTTAGTGCATTTCTTGTGAAGGGCATAACTTGTTGTGCATGTTTTTTGCAATGAGACAATTAAACGGTTATTTTATATGTGAATTTTGTGCAAATACATTGCTAATATCTGTACAACCAAAAACTTATAGACTTTTTTTTTGTCGACTAACAAAATTTTCGTCATGCGACACATCCGACACGCATAGTTCTAGTTTAAACTAACATCTCTTTATATGAAGAAAAATGTTATAGGAATATTGATTAATAATATTGTAATCCTCCCTCTGCTTCAGATATGGCATTTCTGGATCCACCAACACGACCGGTGATGAACAGAAGAAGCTGGATGTATTGGCCAATGACCTGTTTATAAACATGTTCAAGTCTTCCTTCCTTACCTGTCTGATGGTGTCTGAGGAGAATGAAGAGGTCATCGTTGTTGACCCTGATGAGAGAGTATGTTGCAATAGACATGAACACATTTAGTATATTTGAGTGTGACTAAACATACAACAAACAATACATTGTAGGGCATCTGATAAAAAGTTATGTTGAAAAAAGTTACATTATTGGCTTGTTACTTCACTAACCCGGGTTATGGCTATTGGTTGTAAGACAGTGGATTAAAGATATGCTTCAAATAAGGTCGTCCCTGGTTCTGGTTTTAGCCAAGATTCTCTCAACTGTACACAAATTACACTCATTTAAATTTACAGACTAATGGTCAGCTTAAATCTGTACTAACTGCCATGAACGTACAGTTTCACCTTCTCCTAAACACTTTTAAATGGTCGTGGTATAAAAATAATTCTTTTAAGACAAATTTGTGTATAAAACTGAGCTGTTAATATGATAGCCAGTGAAAAAGGTTGAAAAGGACAAAAGTGTAATAGCAGCTAAAAATAAAAAAAAATGCACTGTTTTGTATGATTCAAACATTTTGTGTGTCAGTCCAATGCTCTGCAGTCTGTGCTACTGAGTCTTTTTTAAATGCATGTTTTATTTAGACATATTATGTCAACCGGCACAATGTTAACATACAGATTTCAAAATAACCTATGTTATGATTTGATGAGTTTCATCGTGTTCGTACCAGTATATATTGTTAAAAGTTTAAGTATGGCATTACAGAGGTCTTAATGTCTGGTCAATCCAGTATCAGGATAATTTGATAGGTTGTGATTACTTGTTAGCTTGTCTTAAGTACTGGTACATGTTCAGTTATTACAGTGAAGGAAGCTATATGACTGACATGGTGTTAGGATATTAAATGTAATTAACTAATGTATAAACAAAATACATTTGAACAAAAACAATGACAATTATTTTCACATAAAAAATACAAGACCAAAACATTCTACACATAATTTTCCTCTATTATCATTTTTTTCTAGTGTATGTATCATTCAGTGCATATTCTTTTTTAACAGGGAAAGTACATGGTTGTGTTCGATCCTTTGGACGGTTCATCAAACATTGACTGTCTTGTCTCGATCGGAACTATCTTTGGCATCTATAAGAAGGTATGTTACTATGGTACTGTTTCCAGGTAGTCACTGATAACCACACGACGTATTCTTTTATTGATATTTCCTGAATATCACCAATGCTAATTGTCACATGGTGATTGGTAGGGGTGTAATGATCAGCTGTTTATGGGCACATTTCATCAAGTGGCATTTTTAAACATTTGTACAGAAAATGTTTTTATCTACAATAAATGTTGCAGTATAATATCAATTCTGGCTAAGGTGGGGTTTTTTTTATTATTATTTTTTGTCAAGTCATTTGATATCTTAAGATTTGGAGGATACATTTTGTAGGTCCTCTTCTCTGTAAAAAAAAGTGGAGCTATTGTTATGAATCACTTGTTTAAGTTGGCCTTGGTTAACCTTTTTGTTGAGGTCCATTTCCCAACAACTCTTTAAAAATGTAAACATTAACCATTGAAATACTTGATTCATTTAAACCAGAATAACCCATTTCAATATACAGATAACCCTGATATTATTATAATGGCACATACATTTCCCATTTCAACTTTTTCCCAGTGTTGGTTAAGGTATTGTTGTTAAGGTTAGTAGCAGCATATTTCATAGAGTTGAATGCCCTGTCTATAGACAGGTCTTGTTAATAAAATTGTATGCTTTGCAGAGTTGCTAGAAACAGTAATTGACACATTTCTACATTTATTTGTGCCTCACAGAAAGGTGTAGATAATGTGTTATTGTTTTATTAGACAAAGCTGTTGTTATATTCACTCATTTAATAATATTCATCTTTGACACATTACTTGCAGGTGCAGGCGGTACGGTATAATGCCATTATTGTATGATATGACCTAGTGTGTAGCATAATGCATTTAGCCCTAAATTAAGAAATCTTCTTGGCATAAGTATAATCCTTATCTCAAATCTTAACTTGACTTGTACAACTAATGTTGCTCTAAGCCTGCTAGCCTAAGTATGGATTGATCAGGTTTTTAACAAAAGTCATTATCTAGATCAGTCAGCTTCCACTGGGAGTTGTCTGATAATGATCTGCATTCCTTGCTACAAAGTCTACAAGCCATCAATACATCAATAGTATATAGCAAATAAACAAGTCATTGTTTAGCAGGCAAGTTAAAATTTTCTGCTTAATATGCAAGTTGTTCAAGTTATTTAAAATGTAGTTAAATGCAGCCCCAGTAAATATAAATTCTATTCTTCATTTTCCAGTATAAGCTTGCTGTGTCATAAAGCTTGTAACTGGGTGAATATGTTTAATAGATATGTAAAAACATATCCAAAACACTGTTTTCAACAGTTAATGCTGAGACAACCAACCGGGTGCATACCCAAATACAAAGCAAGCTATCTAAAATTTACAAAATTTAGTAAACATCACTGAGCAGTCAAAAGATTTGTTAATTATGGGCTAGCTACTTTTTTCTGTCCTTTCATCCATTTGCAGAACTCTGTAATTAGACATAGAAAGTAATTATGTGAAGGAGCTGATCTGAAAAATGTTTAAAGTTTTATTCTAAAACAAATTTAATACTCATGCCTAGAGTATTACCTTTTTCATCATTTGGGGTCACAAGTTATACTGTGAAAGGTTTATGCTTTTGAAGCAGTGCTAATGTGAAATGAATTCATAATAAAGAAGCAGCTTCTATTCTAAAGCGATCCAAATTTATTCCTTTGTGACCAACTTTTATTCTCATGAGATCAGTTTTTTCAACATATGAGCATGTGTATAAATGTGCTCATTATGGTAATTTACTCTTTCACTGTTTTACTGCTTAATCTGTTTTGATTCAGTAAAACATGTTCTCCAATGTTGTAAATTTACATAAAATTCTCGTGCAATTAAGATTTGTAGCTGTGGCCAGGTTGATTGAGTTCCTGACTTATTACTATCGACTCAGACTCTATGGCTCACCGTGTTACAGGTGGTGAGAGCTTGATTGTTGGGATTTCAGCTGATCTGTGGCATATCAGTGGTCCTACCTAGACAATAATCTGGTGACTTCCTTCATCAATAATAGATGATATAACCCTATAATGATCATATCAGTATTTCTTATTGTATTGTGTCAGTATTCCCTTGCATTATAGAAACAATGCTGCTTATGTTTGTGTAGCATTATTTCATTATTTCCGTTATGTGTCACAATGGTGGTATTGTTCTGTCAGTATTTATTCTAGCTCCCCAATCTTACTTCTTTTTTAATGGAATACTTGCAACAGCAGACTTTGATGTATGTTGAATACACTTTTAAATGTGTTTTTATACAACTTTTTGCCATAATTGTTTTGTATAAACAGAGTGATAATCATTCCTTGCTTCAATTTGTCAATAAACATCTGTTTAAATAGTTATTTCTTTGCTAATACAGATACAGGTAAGAGGGTTGTGATAGAATGCTTCCTTCCAAGCTTTTTTTTAAGTAACAAGCTTCAGAAAGTTGCTATTTTTGTTAAACCACAGCCTTAAAAAAAACCAAGCATGAAGTCATTGACATTAATGCTCACGTCATTGTACAACTGTCTGATTGGCCAGATTTTTTTCTAGTCATTAGAATCAATTAGGCCAAGTTTAGGAAGAATTTAGTTAAAGGCAGTTTCCAAGGACTAGATCCATCATATTTTAACTGCAATTCCAAGTTATGCAGTTTCAAGTCTGATGCCTGTGAGATAGAGAATACTCCCTTGTGTAAGACCAATGGTGTCTAACCTTTTCTATATGGATGATTTTTACTGCCATGTATTTAATTTAATGAAAATCAAGGCCCTTGTTATTAAGCTATCTCAAACAAAGTGAATAATATTGCTGTTCTAAAATAGCTTTTATTGTTTTGACACTGTTTAAATCCAGTTGCTTGCTCTCATACATATTGTTGACCTTCGTTTGTATGAGTGATACAAGTTAGAATTGTAATGGTGAATGTAAAATAAGTTAGAATGCTTATAATTGTGTTTGAAGAAAGAACTAGATGTGGAAGCTTCTCACTGCATGGTTTACCTATATCAGTTGCAGGCATAATTTTGCTATACAAGACAATTTTGTTTATGAGGAAGTTCTAAGCATTGTAGTGGTAGTGTCTTAATAATGAAAGCATGTTAAATAAAAATGTTTTTCATTGAAGAGCACATTCCCTTTTAAAAAATATAACAAAACTATTGTTTTATAAACAGGAATTATAAAGTTATATTGGCATAATTACACCATGTTTAGTTTCACTTTTCAGTATTTACAATCTACATTTTTTCTGTTTCGAAATTTCCACAAGACATATAATGTAAGCTTGAGATATATTACTGCTTGCATGTCTGTGGTTCTGTGTTCTTCAAGTGTAGTGTTACTTTAAAAGGTGATACATCTGCTTTAATAAATTTCGCCAGTTTCTCGCTTTCTATTTGAACAGTTTTTTATCCTCAATTGTATGTTGTATATGCCATTCAAAGTAATGCAGAAAATTTGTTTAAAGTGGCTGGTCCAGTTTAAATTAGATCTAGTTTTAAATACATCTGTTTTTGAAACACTTGAAATGTTGAGCACTAAAATATGTACATGTTTATTGAGTCTGGCTAAACAAGAAGTACTTATTAAAGTGCTGTAAAGAAAACAGTAGAATATTTAATGACTTTTTAAATTATTTACTTTTTTGCTGACAATGGTATTTGATTAGATTTCTTTTTATTCAGTAATAGAATATGTTTTCAAGTATTAGGTACCGCAATACTTTAAATAAACTCTTCATAAAGATAACAAAAGAACGATTTAGACTTTCCATTTATTAGGTGATAAAGGTTTTTGTGTCTGTATTACTTGAAAGCCTTACTACTGTCAATAAATTAAAGGTGTAAGAACAAATTAATTTGTTGAATCAAAATATTAAAACAATTTGTAGAAAGTGTTGAATTAGAAAGTAAAAACATATTTTTATAACATGAACTGAGGTGGAAGGCAAGATAGCTTTGATTGTAAAAGTGTTACCAATTAATAATCCAAGATGATATCAAATTATAAATACTTAATTGACCCTTGACCTCCCTCCTGATTCCCAATTTCATGTTTTACAGGATTCTGAGCTTAAGGATCTTGGGCCCAAAGACATCTTATTGCCAGGGAACCAGCTGGTTGCCGCAGGTTATGCCCTCTACGGCAGTGCCTGCATGATTGTCTTGACAACTGGAAATGGTGTAAACGGATTTATGCTGGATCCGGTAAAATAATATACAGTTCACTGTCAAATACTCTGCACATTTTTTTTCTGACTTCTTTCAATCTGTTTGTTTAGCTTTGTCAGTACAATGGAACTCCTATATAGCACAGACATTATAAAGCTAACTTCAGACTTTAAATAAAATAGATTTATCAATAAGTGCATAAAACAACTACCATCCTTTAAAGAAAAAAGGCAGATACATGTTAACATGCTCTGGTTTAACAGAGCTTTCTAGAGGAGTGGTTCTGTCCATTTGTTATGAGATGACTGCCTTATAAATTTCTTGACTTCATTATTTAAAGATAAATATTTTTATAGCTAAAAAAATGTGGAGAAGTTTTCTATGCAAATTGTCCTTGGATAGAGAATGGGAATTAATGTTTTTATTTTCCAGAATGCTTATCATCAATAGTAGTAAAGTACCATGCTAATTGATAAGTTATATAGAATAATGTAAAACATAAGAAATGGGTTGCCATTTTTTTATTTTTTTTTTCTATTTAAGCTTTTTCATAAGAATGTTACATAAAAATTGCTTTGACCTTGTAGCAGTATTTAAATGACTTATAACATCATGTCAGCACAATTCATTCCACTCCACAAATGTCTTAAATATTTGTTTCAATATATGTAAATTTCATTGTTGAGGTGTAAATAATTCTTTAATTGTTGTAACAGAATTTCATACTATTTCTGTTCATTTAAAGTGGAATTAAATTCAAAACATTGCTGTTTTAAGTGATTCAATATTTATTTTAAAAGCCTGTTTTTTAGTCTGGTACAGAATCAACTACAGGCTTTTATTTGCATTGTGAATTTACTAGACTAAATTTTTATGCTCCCCGAAAACTTTCGGGGGAGCATATAGTCGCCGCCTTGTCCGTCCGTCCGTCCGTACATCCCATTCGTGTCCGGCCCATAACTTCGTTATTTGAAGTCGAATTTCGAAACTATTTCACAGAAATGACCACCATGTTGAGACGACATGTCGCGCGCAACATTTGGGTCCCTACCTTGAAGGTCAAGGTCACAGCGTGACCTTGCAGCAAAATCGTGTCCGGCCCATAACTTCGTTATTTGAAGTCGGATTTCGAAACTATTTCACAGAAATGACCACCATGTTGAGACGACGTGTCGCGCGCAACATTTGGGTCCCTACCTTGAAGGTCAAGGTCACAGCATGACCTTGCAGCCAAATCGTGTCCGGCCCATAACTTCGTTATTTGAAGTCGGATTTCGAAACTATTTCACAGAAATGACCACCATGTTGAGACGACGTATCGCGCGCAACATTTGGGTCCCTACCTTGAAGGTCAAGGTCACAGCGTGACCTTGCAGCCAAATCGTGTCCGGCCCATAACTTCGTTATTTGAAGTCGGATTTCGAAACTATTTCACAGAAATGACCACCATGTTGAGACGACGTTTAGCGCGCAACATTTGGGTCCCTACCTTGAAGGTCAAGGTCACAGCGTGACCTTGCAGCAAAAACGTGTCCGGCCCATAACTTCGTTATTTGAAGTCGGATTTCGAAACTATTTCACAGAAATGACCACCATGTTAAGACGACATGTCGCGCGCAACATTTGGGTCCCTACCTTGAAGGTCAAGGTCACAGCGTGACCTTGCAGCAAAATCGTGTCCGGCTCATAACTTCGTTATTTGAAGTCGGATTTCGAAACTATTTCACAGAAATGACCACCATGTTGAGACGACGTGTCGCGCAACATTTGGGTCCCTACCTTGAAGGTCAAGGTCACAGCGTGACCTTGCAGCAAAATCGTGTCCGGCCCATAACTTCGTTATTTGAAGTCGGATTTCGAAACTATTTCACAGAAATGACCACCATGTTGAGACGACATGTCGCGCGCAACATTTGGGTCCCTACCTTGAAGGTCAAGGTCACAGCGTGACCTTGCAGCAAAATCGTGTCCGGCCCATAACTTTGTTATTTGAAGTCGGATTTCGAAACTATTTCACAGAAATGACCACCATGTTGAGACGACGTTTAGCGCGCAACATTTGGGTCCCTACCTTGAAGGTCAAGGTCACAGCGTGACCTTGCAGCAAAATTGTGTCCGGCCCATAACTTCGTTATTTGAAGTCGGATTTCAAATCTATTTCACAGAAATGACCACCATGTTGAGACGACGTGTCGCGCGCAACATTTGGGTCCCTACCTTGAAGGTCAAGGTCACACCGCGACCTTGCAGAAAAATCGTTTCTGGCCCATAACTTCGTTATTTGAAGTCGGATTTCGAAACTATTTCACAGAAATGACCAACATGTTGAGACGATGTGTCGCGCGCAACATTTAAGTCCCTACCTTGAAGGTCAAGGTCACAGCGTTACCTTGCAGCAAAATCGTGTCCGGCCCATAACTTTGTTATTTGAAGTCGGATTTCGAAACTATTTCACAGAAATGACCACCATGTTGAGACAACATGTCACGCGCAACATTTGGGTCCCTACCTTGAAGGTCAAGGTCACAGCGTGACGTTGCAGTGAACTTGTGTCCTGTCGTTATCTTCGTTATTTGAAGTCGGATTTCGAAACTTTTTCACAGAAATGATCACCATGTTGAGACGACATGTCGCGCGCAACATTTGGGTCGCTACCTTGAAGGTCAAGGTCACAACATGACCTTGCAGCAAAACCTTGTCCGGCCCATAACTTCGTTATTTGAAGTCGGATTTTACAACTGTTTTTGACAAACTACCCGGTTTGACCGGCTCTTGTTAAGTCATTGCCCTTTGTTTATGTTAATGTCTGATTTCATAGTACTACAACATTTTCAAAATAAACCTCAATATTCATACAACTAACCTTTTTTTGTGACAAAGTACCCATTCGGGGAGCATCACCCGTCTCTGACGGCCTCTTGTTTACATAGTGTCAAGACAAGTTCATGATTATTTGTTGTAACTGTAATCGAAGTGTCAGGAAATGCGTAAGAAGGTCAACAGGTGTGAAATCATATTGCCTCTCAATTATATTCATAAAAATGTGACCTAATAAAGGACTGTAATTGTCATCTGATCAAATGTTATAATGCAATCCATCCAAACAATTGTAAAATTTTAACAGTTGAATATTTAATAAGAATGACTGAGAAGGCTGCTGTGTTCATCATAGCTCATACGTTTATTAAATTGTGTTTCAATGTTTAGCATTTCACTGTCCCTGACAGGAAAACTCAAAGGATAATATTTTATTTGCATGACCTTTCAAACATTTTTTTACCATATATTGAAAATAATATGAATATCAGGCTTTTTTAACATTAGTATTCAGTTAAAGTCTTTTTCATTGGTTTCTTTTGTATAATTTCAGGCAATTGGAGAATTCTTGTTAACGGAGAGAAACCTCAAGATCAAGAACCGGGGCAAACTTTACTCTGTCAATGAAGGATATGAGGGGCAATGGGATGCATCCACACAAGAGTATATCAAGAGTAAGAAGTACCCCAAGGTAAAAAATTGTTTACTTTTTGCAATTTTCATGTGTTATTGTTTTTTTTGTGTGTGAAAAAAAAAAATACTATTGTATTGGCTAGACTCTTGTTACACTATAGACAAGAGCATTTATAGCTCATTAAAAAAGGAAATGAGGGCCAATTGTACAATTGATGCTAGATTTCCATTAAAAGCAAGAAGCACCCCAAGGTTAATTTTTTTTATGGAAAAGTCAGTATTGTTTAGTATTATTTTTGCCTTTTTTGCATGGTAGAGAATTTTTTAATCGGTGGCTTAACTGTGTGTTTTCTTTTAGGATCTGAAATGTCTTTATAAATATATAAAAATAAGTAATAAAATTGAACTTAAAAGGCCCACAGAGAAGATCGAATTGTGAAGTCTCATTTAGTTAAGTCAATATGAAAGTCACAACTCAATGTATGTAATTTATAAAGTCAATATGAAAGTCACAACTCAATATATGTAATTTATATGTTGCATCTTGTCCACTTTTCATTTGGCTTTACTGTTTAATACTTTTGATTTAATGTCATCATTGGGACTGCTAAAACCACAAAGTATCAAAAGAGTATTCACAAATTGCCAAGCTGTTAGGATGCTTATGTTAACGAGTGTCAGGGCATAATTACATCCAAAAATTATCACTGTTACACATCTAGCATTAGCATGTCTTCATTGTAATCTTTGCAGAATGGGAAACCTTATGGTGCCAGATACATAGGTTCGATGGTAGCTGATGTACACAGGACTCTTCTTTACGGAGGTATATTTATGTATCCCGGCACGCAGGATGCTCCCAAGGGAAAGGTAACCTTAGCATCTGTCATAAACAGTTCTTATTATCACACCTTGATTTACACAATATATTTGTTTAGATTTTGTAATTCTTGTCTTTAATGGGTGTTTATTTAACAATCGCAAACAAATTGCCCAGTTTTAAAATGTTTTGGAAAAAAAATGTTTGCATTTTTAATGCCACAAAAGAAACAATTATGCTTAAACATTATCTCTGTGTGTTATTTAACAGCTTCGACTGCTGTATGAGTGTAACCCAATGGCCTTCATCGTTGAAGCTGCAGGAGGCATGGCAACCACTGGTACCCAGCGTATTCTTGATGTGGTTCCCACAAGCATCCATGAGCGGTGCCCAATCTTCATGGGCTCTACAGATGATGTCCAAGATGTCATAGACATCTACAAGAAGAACCTGTCCAAGTCTCAGTAGAAACAGCAACAACTTAACTGTATTGAAAGTGGAGCTTCAGAGTTACAGGGAATATTTCTCTTGTTATACTTATGGGAATATTTCTTAGGCTAGGTGATATTTCACATGCTAATACTTTTTTAAAAACTTTCTTTAGTTTTGTAAGGTTTTCATTTAAAGTATCTCATTGAGAGGATTAAAATGGGTAACAACATACTAGGATTTATTTGAGATCTATAAGAATTATAGGATTTGTTAGATCTTTAAGTAAAGATTTACCCAATTGTTTTAGTCTGGACAAAGGTTGTACCAAAAATAAACCAACTTGTTTTATTTGTAATTTTACTGTTTGGCTGCTGTTCTTAACCTCTACAATATGCTAGTGTAAAGAATGTGCTTCAGTTGTTGTGTCGTAAGTCATGGAATGTTGATAGTTTTTTTTTTTATAGATTCAAAGGTTCTTGGTTCACTTCTGTGGGAAGTAAAGTTGTTTGAAGGTAAAAATAAATTGGGGTGGCATATAAACAAACATTTCATATAGATATTTAACATTACAACAATAATTGTGCTGCTATAAGTACAAATAAAAGACTATGAACTACAGGGTTGAAGTCCTGTTTATTTTTGTACAAATTGGTTGTCAGTTGCAGTCATGTTTTTGTGTTGAAAATTGTAAAACATAAAAAAGTTAAGATGTATTTATGAAGTGTTTTTGGTATTGAGATGGCCTGTTCACTCATAAGATTAAAATTTAAAGTTGAAACAAAATTAATATGAAATGTTAATGATAAAATCAATCTATGCTTTTAATGAAATGTTAATTATAAAATCAATCTATGCTTTTAGACATGTTCAATAAAAGAGTGGTACTATTATAAGATGGATTTATGTCTACTTAGATGTTACTTACATTATAAGCCCTTTTGCATACCAAAACATAGGTCATTATTTGTTTATTTTATTATGTTTAACTTAAAATTACATCTTTATAAAACATTTTATATGCTTCTGAGTAAATTCGTTTGAAGAAAGTATTTCAGTATAAATATCGTGATAATGATTGCATTTCAGAGATTTGTCTTGATGTAGTTCGGATTTTCGTATTGGCTTTATCACTGACTGAATGACAATCATATTGTTTGAATACTTGATCTACACAAGTCACGATTTATAAATACATGGTCCGAATGGTAGTAATGATGTTTGCATATTTTATGTGAAATGAAAGGGGATAAATCAGTCATCATTTACTTCTGTGGTTTGTGAAATCACCAGTAAAAAGTATGTATGAATAGTGTGTTTTATTTTATGAACATTTACATTCATAATCATGTAAATTTTGTTTTACAAAGAGAGCTTGGTGCATATTTAGTGCTATTTTACTGTTTTTTATTAAATATATTTTTTCCTTGCTTAACATTTTGGATTTTAGGTCAAATATTTAATCAAGAAAGCAAAAGCTTCGTTATTGATTCTGCTCAAGCAAACGTAATTTCAGTGTCTGTAAATAAAATCTATTGGTTTTCTAATTCTAAGATTAATGAATTAAAATATTAATCTGGGAAAAAATCTAATATTTTTTGTTTAATCTTTTGGTTTTCGAATTCTCAGATTAATGAATTGAAATGATATTAATCTGGGAAAAATTAAAATGGAAAAATTAAAATGTTTTTTAAACGTGCCATAAAGACATCGTAAAGGCTGCAGATCTAAGATTATTGTTATTTGTTACTTTGAATTATTATCACTTTGCACAAAATGGTATCTGTACTAGACTACAATAATATAAATATAAGGAACTGCAAAAAAGGCCTTAATGTGTAATGCTTTATTAGTTTTACCAGTTGGTTGAACTTGTGATGAAACTGCTGAGTGCATAGCTTAATCAGTTTAATTGTGGAACAGATCAATAAAAGCCTAAGTGTTTGAACAAAATACCTGAGTTACATATTCTTTTATTTCCAGATAAAAAAAACAGCCTGAAGTTATCAATGTTATAAGAAACAAAATCATAAAATATGGATCAGAAGAAACGATGTATGACAGATATGATGTATTAACCCAAGTTTATTTTTTTTGAAATACACTGCAGTTACACAATTATGGTCAATATCATAACACCCAGCTTTTTTGATGGAGGAAGACCCTAAGCAAATGTCTGGGTAGAACCACAGGCACACTGGAGGTTAGCTGTCAAGGCCTTCATACATCAAAGATTTTGCCCTGATAATGACTTGTATCCACTTCCTTTGGGGCTCAGAAGCCCTTCAGTAACAAGTCTGTCGAGACTGTTGGCCTACAAAATCTTTTTTTTTACAAGTCAGGTATTTCCACTGTTTTTTAATCAGTAACATCCAACATCTTTACAATAGGTCAATAAAATTAAATACAAATCTACAAGTCATTCATCACATAGCCCTGATAATGCATATCTACAATGTTTCACTTGTACTCATAATTCTTTACAGTTTCACAATTAAGTTTTTCCATCTACAACATCCAGCATTTCCACATGTCCATTTAGCAACTGATGTCCAAGATTGTTCCCCAGTCATAACAAGGCACTAATCTTCATCATCTCCAGAGGATTTCTACCACTCACTGCCACCAGCTCCTTTTTACCAGCTTCTGTCAGGGCTATCAAAGAAACAAACCTCATGTGTAGTAGTAAAAAACAATTTTGTATCACAAACTCCCAGAAAATATAATCTGATGATGCTATAAAGCTTTAATAAGTATGTTTCACTTGATGTTTTTAATAAGAATTACATGTTACGGTATTCAATTATAAGAAAGTGACATTTAGAACACAATAACTGATCATACTGAAACAGAACATTCAGAAGTTAGGCAATGTATAATCAAATAACCCACCCCTTGGCCTGACAATCCACTTCCTGTCAATGTGGTACTCCACAAAGTTGAATGCCTCTCTGGTTGTGTATACAGGCACATGGATAGGGATGAATGGGTCCATGAACTCAAACCCCTGGCAAATTTATAACAAAAGTTAATTGTTAATGACCTTTACTATTACTATTTAAAGTGACTATGTAGATTCACGATACATAGAACTGTATTTTATAATCACAAAGTTAAATTGCATTCTAAAATCGCCAATCAGCACATTGTTAATTACAACAGTATACCCAAGACATACACTACCACATACACAGTACCAATTTGTTGAGGTCAGAACAGCTCATAAATATTTGACATGTGTTGCAATACTTTTGAACATCTCCCAATACCATCTTTTGAAAGAATGCATGGTCACAATCTAATGATCAGAAAAAGGGTAACTTTTTATTCCATTATTATTTGTGGTTCAATTTTAATATGTTTCTTTTAATAAAATGTAAAATTGACCAAGCAGGGCCTAGTCTCTTTAAATTACAAACAAATATGAAAACAAACCATTTTCTATTTCTCCTTGATCAACACATTATGAACAAGATTCAACAGTCACAAGAAACATCCTCTGTGAAAAACAAGAGCATCTAATGGAAAAAAAAAAAAAGTACAAAAAAGTATAATATTCTTTTTAATCAGACTTGTATACTGAAAAAGATCTGAACCTAGCATTTAAACTATCAGCATTCAGAACAATTAGAATTGGTATTTTCTGTCATAGACAAGAGGGCATGTTCAGCCAAACTTGCAGTTAGCAGCCACCTAAAGAGTCGGCCCGGGTACTTTTTTAGAAGAGATTTATTGCTACAGTATGCTGCCTTATAATGGAAATAACATTGTCCTAACGTTTGTATATATTACATATCTGATGGACACAGTACGCTATTCACTGTATATGCATATTTAAAAAACAAAATTCAAACCTGTTTTTTCAGCAGTGACTGTGGAGTAAATGGGGCATCAAAAATATCCTGCTTCGTATCCAGTATTTCTATAGATGGGCACACCGATCCAATGCACACTCCATTATTCTGAGAAGAGAAATTACAGTAAAATAAATAAACAAATTCACAGTTTGTCCTCTAAGAAAAACAGACATTGCCAACACCAAAAGCCTTAAAATGTCATCAAAACAGGCAGTATTAAGCCCTGTCTATTGTGATATTGTAAGTACTGATCTGTTCAAATTTTATTTCTTGATGCTTACTATAGGGCAAGTTATAACTAAGATGGTCTGTTGTTTGTACAGAATTGACACCTAACCAGTACAGTTCAAGACTTTTATAAATATTACGAGTACTGAGATTCATAAATATTTAATCAGTACTTATAAATACATGTATATGAAATTAGGGTAATTTTTAACATTCAGTAGTGAGCTAGGAGAAAGGATGTAAAAACAGCCCAGTAAGCTCAGTATCTGCCCTTGTTAGTGAAGTGTTGCGGGCTCAAGACCCAAACTTTTCACATTTCAGACACTATGTTACAATTCTTAAAAGTGACAATAAACTTACCCATGTTGGTTGAAATAGTTTTAAGAAGTGATGAAATATTGACATATCTTGTGCATGGATCTGAAAAATAATGATAATAACAATCAATGGCTTAAAATTTAAAGAAATTTGATTACGCCTTTCATGAAAACAAAAACACAAGACAAAGCATAATACGCCCAAAAGTCACATGTGCACATTAATAGGATTCATCTGTAAATAAATTGTGCTAAGAAAAAAAGGAGGCATTATCTGCAAAAGAATGTGCTTACAGAAATAACGAAGAACAAATACAGGTAAAACATTCCAATAAGAGTGATTTCACTTTTATGCACAACTACTCATCAAAATCAATCATCTATCAACCAATTAAGATTTTCATCTTTATAACTGAGGGAGTTGTTTGCACAGGAATTTACAAAGAAGAATAGCAAAGGACATTAACTCCAGACAGAAAAATGCAACCTGTGTTATTTCACATCTACATTTCAAAATAAATCATCAATGTAAATATGAACAGATTCCTGAGTAATAGAGAATGAGTTTTGGCACCAACAACAAACTTACAAAAAGAAAGGTGTTGAGTGCCAAAGTAAAATACCAAAAATTTGGGCAGATAATTCTTTTTGTTGATCATCATTTTTTATATATATATAAAAATGAATCACTGCAGACTTCAGGAAATGAAGCCCCACCATTATTCCCATCAATTAATCTTTAAAAGCCATGTAGATGACAGTTTTATATTTACCCTTTGCTTTTTGTCATCCCTACAGGAAGTGTACTTCCAGAGACCATTGATGTCGTCAACTGCCACTAGTACCTTTACCCTGCAGAACAACAATGGCAATGAAAAATCTGTACAAAGAATGACATTTGTTTATAAAGAACATTTTTTTTATTACTCTAGATAAACAGTTTACTGATTGGATTCCTTATCGATAAAAATCATAAGACATCACACTCTCTAAATTTCAGAGCCAAAATACCATTAGCAGGCGAACTATTTCTGTTTATTGAAAAAATGGCTTTAAATGGTCTTTGGTTTTAAAACCCCCAAAACAACAACTAACTAGTTATTAAAATTAACAAGCTGTAAATATAAAAAGGAAAGAAGAAGAAATTAATGAATAAAAACAACAAAAATATAAAAGACTACTTTTTGTAGGATTTGACCTGGACCTCTTGGATATGCATTCCATTTGTTAATGTATTTGAGAATAACTGAGACTTTCATAGGATTTGGTGTGTAATTCAGAGATTTAAACCGAGGGTGGATTATTATAATGGAAATGAGCCTTCATGAGAATATGTTGAGATAGGTCATCTAATGGTTGGGATATGCCTATCTCACATCTGATCACATTGGATTTTTTCTTCTTCTTACTAACTGATAAGCAAAAACACATTTATCAGGAATGTCATCACAAATATATCACAACTTCAGCAAAACAAATTGAGTTTTGTTTGTGGGAATATAGACAATTATATTTATAATATTGAACATAAAGTTTTCAATAAAGTACATGTATTAAAGAAATAAAAAAAAATGTGTTACTATTTAGTCTATGTGTTTGCTCTTTAACATTGTTTTTATTGTTTAATGGCAGAAGAAAATTATGTCATCCTTTAATTATATGAATATGGCAGACAACGGCATATTTCTTCACACCATTTCAATTCAGTTGTATTTCTTGTACATTGCTTATACTATTTATTGGAACATTTGTGGTATTTTGTGCTTGAATAAGTTTCGTTAGAAACACCACAGCAACTAATTATGATTATGGTAGTGATGTCCAGCTGTTATGGTGGAGAAAGATGCCAGACAAATGTCTTAAATAAGTTTAAATGGGAAAATATTTCAACATAATTGTTGTTTCAACTTCCATGATATAACACATAGTTCTTTAAGTGAGTAAATACATTCCTCATACAAGTTAACACATGTGAAATAAATTTTTCCTCCATTGTCACTTTTAGTAACATTTTGCGACTGTCCTTTCTAATA
Source organism: Sinonovacula constricta (assembly GCA_007844125.1). NCBI lineage: Eukaryota > Metazoa > Mollusca > Bivalvia > Cardiida > Solecurtidae > Sinonovacula > Sinonovacula constricta. The sequence goes on from CM017559.1 coordinate 17,134,916, forward strand.
AAAGAGAAAACCAAATATATTGCTTGCAATGACAAATGTGAATTTATGTGTTGGTATATAAATTTTAACAGAGTTAGCAGAGCAATTACTAATAATTTAGTACCTTTTATCTGATGCTGCCAACTTCACTTCTCGAAATATTGCTCCGATACAGTCAGATGCATACTTCTTCCTTTCCACTCCCTAAAAAGACAAATGGGAAGGTGAAAATGTCTTCATCTCTTACATATTATCCAACAGTGTGCATATATATATATATATATAGTGTACTGAATTTCTGATTTGATTCAACAAAAACAACTTAAATGTCCTCAAATGTATGTTAGGTTTTGAAGATATAACTTTCAAAGGTTTCCATTATAAAGGGAAATGTAGCTATATTTTCCACTGTGGTCCTTTATAATCCATCTCCTTGGTAAAAACAGTACTTAGGTTATCATGTAGAAAAAAAAGTAAAATAGTGTGTAGTTACTAGTCTTGCTCAAAGAAAAACATGTACAGTCATATCTGGGATTCAAACCCAGAACCCTTTGATCCAGAGTCCATGGGAGACCCACATAGTTCAATGCTATGGTCAAGTGCAGAAGCTACATAAACTGCAAAATATCTCAGGCAAGAACCAATCGATGAACTCTAACACACTTTTACATGGATATTATAAACTGTTTGATAAATAAACACCTTTAGAAAATTAAACGCTGATTTTAAAATTAAAAAATCCCAAACATTAAGTACAGGAACTGGTGTTGTACAGTGTGACTAAGACACCTGAGATGAAAACAGGCCAAAATAAGAGAGAAATGACTGCATAAGAGATTTTTTACATACCGGTACTGTCAGCTCCCTTAAAAAGAATAAAGTAATGATCTATTGCATCGAAATTGTACACTTACAAAGTTGGCAATTTCAAACAAACTTGTCCCTGTCTCTGATTTTTCTCTTGTTGACCATTCATAATCTTTTGTAGCCTAAAACAAACATAACAACATTGATGCATTATTTCTTCTACATATTAATAAATATAAAAATCAGGAATTTCAAAATATCAAACATTTTATTGACCATACTGCACCTATTGTGGTATAAGTGATCGTGACAATAAACGTGTAATTTTACCAGGTTTAATGATTACATGACATTTACCAATCACAATAAAGAACTTTTCATTCACTTCAGATTACCTACATTGAAGTAGACGTGCTCTTCTTTCCTCGTTTTTTATTGATTTGTGGGCAAGGCTTCATTTTACTACAGACCTTTTTTCTTGAATGAATATAAACTTACAGCAAAGGTAGATCTAAGATAGGCATATTTCTAATGAAACGAAGCATCATAATGCCAAATGAGACAAGTTTATACAGATTGGGTATAATTAAACTTACTGCCTGGAGGGAAGAAAAAGGTAAAGTAAACTAATGCAAAAATTATGTATTAAATGAAATTAAAAGAAGAAAATATATAGACTGATTTTTCAGACCTTCATGCTTTATGAAGATAGATCTCTTTGCATGTAAATAAAACATAAAGCAATAGCACACTTTATGGATTTGCACAAATGGCAAGCTGAATTTCATACAATATGAACATCAGAAAATGAGATTCAAATCTCAATTATTCCCAATAAGGCTTATAGTGTGGTTGTTCATTGGAAAATGTAAATTATATAACTGGCAAAACACCAGCTAATTAGCAATATGGTTTCATGATTATTAGAATATTTAGCCATAAATGAGGACTGTTGACACAGTTGTGACCAACCTTTAGCTGTTGTAGGTGTTCCTTGTTCTGTGATGTGAAGTGTGACAGCCAGGACTGAGCCATGTCAAGGTAGTCAAACCTTCCCTCCTTGTATTCGGATGCCACAATCTTATGAGAGCGGTGGTCGCGGTACCGAATGAACTCGCGCACTGGCAGAAAAACAATTTAACTACTGGTATATACAATATAAATATGTATAATATCTCCATAATCCCTTAAGTACTAATGTGCAACTTAATGCTTATACTTAAAACTGTTATCTTCTTTATGTTGTAAAATTCTGAACTAGAACTTCTAGATTTGTTTATTAGTTGGCTTAACTAACACTTACAATCAAGTTTATATCTAGAGGCAGTTCTAGATTCAACGTGTGGCATTAACTAATAAGTATGTGATATATTGACTATAATTGAAGATATCCAGCTCTAAATTTCAATAACGATGGGTTGAGGATGCAACCCATGACCCATGAAAAAGGTCATTGATTAGATAATAATAATAGCAAAGCTTTGTAATTATAGTGTAAATACAAAGTTATGTATAAGAATTTTTATGTTAAATTATTTTACAATGTTGCAACCTTACCATTCATTAGCTGTATTATGATCCAATCTTGCTTGGCATATCTGTGGACAATGTGACTCAATGACAGACTCTTCCCTTGTCCCAGTTTTCCATCTAACTTAGTGTTAAGACATATACATGAAAATTTACAAAACCAAATGATCTTATTATACCTCTTGCTCTGTGGTTTACAAAATGTAAACTTCATTACTCGGAGTTTTATGGTTGCTGTGGTTACAAAATAGGGAAGGGGAATTACTCTTATCAAGCTTCATTTGTTAATATCAAATTTTACAAATTTTTTGTTGTTGCTTACTTACTGTTTTATTCAATGGTAACAATATGTAGTGACAAAGACTTAACTGTTTAAGTCATAATCTGGATGATGGCTGATCTGGATCCACACTGTTTGTTTTCACTTTATCAATATTGCTTACAGTTGATCGATTTATGCTTACTAAGGCATTATTTTAATGGGAAATTATTTGCAATTTTATTTGAAATGTATTAGACAAGAACATCAAGTCAGAACAAATTAAGAAAGAAAACTGAATATGTGAAGATTTTTCAATCAGGACAAGAGTCATGTTAACTTACTCTATGCTGTTCTCAGCAATAAAACATAATTCTTGCATCAAATGAGTGCTCAATACAGCCAATTTATCAATGCCCCCAACAAGTCACATCCAACAAACATTTAACTGTCAATGCTTGGAAAGTAATAATAACCAAAATTATTAAGATTGTTCTTTTATGATGCAGGGAATTGTTAAGTTATAAATCTAAAGCAATATAGACAGGTGACAGAGAATTCTTAGGTACATGTATCATGGATGGTATCTGATTGGTTCAGTCTCAGGAAATATCTGTAGATTTTCTCAGGGCATGGCTGTAGATCAATTAATTTGGGGAACTCTATAAAGACCATATCAGAAAGGATACAAAACAGAATTCTTGCTGGAGGAAGGTTCAGGTTCAGATGATCAATGATGTGAAATGCTTCCAGGGCTGGCCGTCGCACCATCAGTACAGATTCCTGGAAAGTTTGCCCCTGAAAAAAATCAAATCAAACAAACATCATTATCATCTAATTTTGATCATCTAGGCTCTTGTTTATTTCTTTTTAGAGGAGTAAATACAATAGCATCAATAATATTTATCAGAAAGGTTCATATTTGAACTGTTTAGCATTTTTACAAAGCTGTTATCTCTGAAAAATGGCTTTCCCACTTTTCAGGTGAACATTCCTTACTATGGACTAGTCAATACATCATGTCAATAGAGATTTTATCACATGATTTACGAATTAATCACATTTTCCATGTGGACCGCTGATTGTATTTTAAATCTTAGCAACAACTGATCTGACTTAAAGCCAATAGTGAAAATCCAGATCAACCAACTCCAGCTAAGTCTCAAGCAATACGTATGGACAACTTTGCATGTAGATGCTAGAAGATAACATAGAATAACTTAATAATAAATGCACATTATACCTGCTTCTGGAATGAAGGCCACTGGCCGTTCTTGACATACAGGTTGAAATCTTCTTGTGATAGTTTGTAGTAGAGACCTTCATCTTCAAGAGAATGTTTTACCTAAAAAAAACATGCTGTTTAAGGACAAAATACACAAAATCTGTCAACAACAAATAGACATCAAACACTATTTCACAGGACTTTCAAACAACAACAACACATTTACCTAATATTGCAGAGGTAAATGAATTGTAGAATGAATGTTGCACAAATATTGCAGATTCATACCATGTCATTTGTCAATTTGCAACATTGCTGCTAACTGGAAGGACATAATCAACATCTTGATGAAGAAGCTGTTGATGAGAGAATGCAAGAAATGGTAACTGTAGATTGTGCAAACTTAAAAGACAACTGACATATGAAGATATGTGTTAGAGTCTGTAACTGTCATGAGACCTGGCATGTAATAGCGGCTTGCAACTCGTAGAACAGTTGTGCTTTTGTGTGACAGATGTATTAACAAAGCTACTTGTAAATGTGGGGGAGAATTTTTTAACAATTTAAGTTTATTTCACTACTAGCATTGAATCACAAGACCTGTTTAACCTTTACCAGCTAGAAACACCATGCATCCCATTAACAAAGAATAAGACCTACTTTAATAGTGTTTCCAGCAAGTAATGGGTTAAAGTTTTGCTGGAGCTGATGGTTTATCTAGCATCCAGTCCTGCTGACCACCTTGAAGATCTGGAAATTCCTGATTTTATAATAATATTACTTCAAATAATAAAAGTCAACATTTTGTGTATTTCATATTTAAAGAACATTATCTATATAGCATTCAATGAAATGTGAGAACAATGTAATTTCTAGAAACAAAAAAATGGAAATTATATCTAAAACAGGCAAAAGAAAGCTAACAAGATAATTATAAAAAAATAGAACTTAGGACAAAAAGAATATGTTTTACATCTTACTGGATCATTTTCTTTCGTCCTGAATTTTGTCTCCAGGTTTTTCTCTGCCTGTTTGTATGCTGCTCCACCTGTGTAGGTGTCATCTGTCACTTCTGTTGGTTCTCTTATCACTTCTGTTGGTTCTCCTAGGGAACAAAGTGGTCTTGACCACAATTTTCCAGACACCCGACTGCGATATGTTTCTACACGACAGATGCATGCCTTACAATCAGTAAGGCCTGCTGTTACTGGCTTTCTGTTGGACCAAAGTTTCAAAAGCTGGCAATAGCCTGAAAAAGTTGAAATACACAAGCAATGAGCTTCAATAAATATATTATGTTAAGACAGAAAAAAGAAATCATTTTTATTACCGGTACAATGAATTCAGTTTTAGCTATAAATATTTACTTGCTATATGCTAAAAAAGAAAGATTCTTAGTTCGATTCACATGGGTCAGATATCATTGTCTTGAACAGGCAAGAAATATCAGAAGTAGAGAGAAGGGATATTTTGAGACCTTCTACCATGCTGCACTATTATAAAAGACATCTAACAACTTATTCAGAAATGTCTTGGAAAATGAAAGACCTCTAAGCTCAAGATGACGTATTTGAAAATGAGATGCCAAAGGGTTGCTTCTTCTGTCTTCTTTCTTCTGTATCGGCTATGGCCCATCATCATTCAGTGTCCTTTCAAGTGTTCTCTATTGCATGTTTTTCCATAAAGCATTCCACAGCTTTCTGTTGCTGGTGTCTGCCAGCATCAGTCCTCTTATTTTATTCCAGGATTTCCTGGGTTGACCTTTAGGGCAACTACCGACAACTTCCTAATCTTTCCAGAGTTTCCTGCACTAGTCTGTCCTTGGATTTATTTCAAGGTGGTACAATGAAAGATGTTGCTTTTTTATATTGATATAAGTTTATGCTATCTAAGATTAACAACTGTCTCAGTTGCTCTGCAGTAACTTCATTTGCCAGCATGAACCTGCACGTGCTCCTGACCATTCTCTTATCAACCTTCTCCAACATATCTGAGAAGACTCTCATTGTGTGCTCATGACTAGATAAGACAGCTTCTGATGTTGGTGCAAGAATAAAATTGTCCTTCTGGCTCTTTCAAAGATGCTTACTAGGAGAGAAAGGCATATTGAATCTATAAGTAGGAAAAGATTTTTCTCTTCTAGTTCCTGTTGGTTCTTCTGGACCTGTTGCATTAAAGGTGGTATCCAACAGTTTGCTCATTCAAATAAATGTAACAATAGCTTACTGTTATTTTGGGGAATTTGGGCATCGTCTCTTTATAAACTCATATTTAGGTCTTAGTAAAGATAATTTTAAACACTACTTACATTGCTAAAATTATAAAATTCTTTCAAAATCTATAAATAAGCATAATAGGGATATCTGCTGAAAATATATACAGATGTCAGAGCAAATTACCTGGTCTCAAAATGTGATCGCAAAAGTAACCTGTCACAAGGGTAAATCAACGTAATTTGGATGAAAACAAGTGCAGTCTTTAGTAAACATTCCTAACAGAATAAAATTACAATGCAGACATAATTTTTATTTTTTAATGGATTATATATTTGTCATCATCGTAAACAGTAAATAAAATATCAGTGTTGAGGCTCTATTTCTCTCATTAGAAAAATTGTCGCCTGCTGCCAAAATAGAAAAATCAAAAGTCCACCTAGAAAAGACAGGAAAAAGCACTTGGACGCAGCAGCCTACAGCATAAAATTCTATCGGAAATAGTTGTCTACTTATCCAGTAAAAGCAGAGATAACTTCAACTCATTTTACGTGTTTCGTATGTTCATGCTGTGTGCATTAAGGTGTGACCCATGTTAAACACATGCATTTTTATTGAAGTGCTACATAATTAAAATTGTAGCATTTCAGTTGGGTTTTTTCTCGCAGTTTTTAGCTTTAAGTTAAACTACTATGCCGACAACATTTGCTATTTTATTTTGAAAATCAAAGTATTTGCTACTGCAAATTCAGAATCAAAACACACCATTTTCTGGGACTTTTCCCCTAAGAACCCACTTTACCAGTATTTTGTCTCATATTTAGGTGTTAGTAACCCTTGACATCTCCGTAACAGTAATGTTTTTGGTTCCTGGAGGGGAAAAAATTGGTCTAAACTATAGGATGGCTCTTTATTCCCCCTCCTCCAGGTTAGTTCCCTGGAACCCAGCCCTAATCAACAGCTTTTCTTTACTCGGCCATCTAGCTTGCAGACAATAAACCTTCTTCAAAGGTGCCTCTTAATCTCAAGTTGTTATTTTATTTGCACAGGTCTCAGCAAATAAGGCTAAACCAAGGTCACTAATATGCATTCTTTATTTTGGTATTAAAGTTGTCTCTGAAGAACCATCTCTCTTTGGCATTAACCACCAAATCCACAGTAAAAAGACATACTTGCAATATTGTGTTATATAAAAAAAAGGGATAAGTGTACTGTTATTTAGTAAGAGTCGTCAGTCGATATGAAAATGGCCAATGTCATGTGTTTTCGTGAGAATAATTTGCTGTACAATGTATCAAACAGTGTAGAGTCAGATCTGTAAAAGAACATACTTGCTCCATTCAAACTACATCGCCTCAACATCGCTGCTAGAATATGCACTGTCTGTTAAGCTTTGATTACTGCTGAAATCAGCGTGTGGATTTAGACATTTTATAGCGTGTTAATCACACGCTCGTAATATTGTAAACTCATAGATTATGAATTTAGGTTTAGCTGATGTATAAATAAGCTTTCCATATTTTCATAAGAAATGGCAGCGAATTCTGGTTGCATAGATGTCATAACAAGTACGGATTCGTTTGAAGTTCCCAACTGTAATCACGGTAATTGTTTCTTTTTATCGAAAACCCATCAAGTATTAGTTTTCGCGACCACTGGTTATGTCAACGAGCATCGTAGCCGGATAATTTAATTTCGGACAAGAACCATCTGGAACTCATGTTACTCCTTGACGCGTAGTACTGTTAAGGATAAAACCTGTGTGGAGGTATTCCTGGTTCTACACATACATGATAATTGACCGGGGATAGGGGGTGGGGGCAGTTCTTGTCTCCATTTTAGGTTGTTTAATACATGGAATTTATGCATGTAAAACATTAGAAGCCATAATATTTGAAATTAATCTTGGATTTGTGCTGATATGACTTAACAAGCATAGAAATATAACCATTTTTTAGTACAAATATTTGTAAGTGGAGTTGTGGTAATGTTATCACTCCGAGATACTGACTGATGACGGTTGGTCAGGAAAACACACATGTAAGCTGAAGAAGGGAAAGATGACAGAATTCATTTTAAAACAGTTGGAAAATGTTCTCAAACAAAAGAATTGCTCTAGTCCCATTCTTCTTGATATTTAATAGCAATAAGAAGCGTATCAAGTATAAGAGATAACATTTTGTTACTTCTTGCTTTCATCTACAAGTCATCTTTAGTGAAGATTGGACAATTAGTGTGGCCACTGGGTTGAAAACATTTTCTGGAATTTTAACTAGTAACCTACTGAATCCACATGACCCACTTGAAAACATTGGTAAGTGTTCATACTGGCAAACATTCTTGCCAAGTTTGGTGAAGATTGGGCCATCAATGTGGCCTCTAAGTGTTTTTACAAGGTTTTTCTTAAATGTGACCTAGTGACCCACATGACCCAAAAATTTACTCATCCAAGATATCATGCAGACAAACAATCTGATCAAGTTTGGTGAAGATTGGGTTATGAATTTTGCCTAGTATGTTCATATGCTTTTTGTAAGATTTGACCTAGTGACCTACCTTTTGACCCCACAAGACCCAATTATGGACTTATCCAAGATTTCATGCAGGCAAACATAATCAAGTTTGGTAAAGATTGGGCTATAAATGGGGCTTTTAGTGTGTTCACAAGATTTTTCTAAGATTTGATTTAGTGACCTACTTTTTGACCCCAAGTGAACCAGTAATGAACTCATCCAAGATTTCATGCAGACAAACAATCTGACCAAGTTTGGTGAAGATTGGGTTAAAATGCGGTCTCTAGTTTGTTCACAAGCTTTTTCTAAAATTTGTCCTAGTGACCTACCTTTTAACCCCACATGACCCAATAATATACTCATTCAAGATTTAATGCAGACAAAAATGTTGACCAAGTTTGATGAAGATTGGCCTATAAATGTGGTCTCTAGTGTGTTCACAAGCTTTTTCTAAGATTTGATCTAGTGACCTACTTTTTGACCCTAGTGACCCAATAATGAACTTATCCAAGATTTCATGCAAACATTCTGACCAAGTTTGATGAAGATTAGATAAAAAATCTGGCCTTTAGCGTGTTCACAAGCTTAAATGTTAATGATGGACGAAGCAGTATCACAAAAGCTCACCTTGAACACGTTGTTCTCAGGTGAGCTAAAAGTAAAAAAAGATAATGTAATTACATAAAAATCTGTTGACGCTGTACATATATATCTTGGACAACCGTTACAATTAGCTGGTAAAAAATACTGATATGATGTTACAGGTATCCACTACCTGTTAATTGGCCCCATAGATTATGGATGAAGTTAATAGGCCCCATAGATTATGGATGAAGTTAATAGGCCCCATAGATTATGGATAGAGTTTATAGTCCCCATAGATTATGGATAGAGTTATTAGGCCCCATATATAATGGAGGAAGTTAATAGGCCACATAGATTAGGGATAGAGTGAATAGGCCCCATAGATTATGGATGAAGTTACCGTAATAGACCTTACCTATTGCTGAAATGAAGCTTTAAGGCAGCCTAAATACAGGCATGAAGATATAAGACCATTTCTAATACAGGCATAAATATATTACCAACATGCAGTTTTAAAGTTATATATATATATATAAAGTTATTGGGCCTTATGTGTACATGGTTGTAGCTAGACATGATACAATGTGTACACATAGGCACTGGGTTGGGGGTGGGTGTCGTTCAAGCTGCCTCGAAAAATTGTGATTTTTTTAGATCATATGTGGTGGCTTCTGATGATATTTTGATATCAAGATATAACTAGATTTTAAGTAAAATGCTATGTTACAGAGATTTAAATATTAAAACAAAATTTAATATTAATCATGACAGACTTTATTTGCAGCAGAGATTGTCATGGCTTTTTATTTGATCATTTACTGTGACATATATTGTAAATCCTGACTTTATATTGTTTCAGGTCCAACACTTTTGTTCACAAGATATGACACAAAAACCAAGAGTGAGAGACAGTTCTTTGCCTGTGCTGCATTTCGTGAGAAGAAACATTGTCCATTCTTCCAATGGGCAGACAAGATGCGGAAATGTTCATCTCCTGATGAGACCAAACCACCTGACTTTTGGCCCACCCTGTGTCACAGGAAACTGAGAAAAAGGTCATCCCTATCATGCTGTTTAATCACAACTAATTCATTCTTAGAGCCATTACAAGGCATAGCTTGACAGAATTATCAGCACTAAATATCACAACTAAATAAAAAAGGATACCTCAATATAAAACTGATAATCTTTTCCTATTTTACCTGAACAATAAAGTTTTAAAAAACGGGGCAAGAGTCAGCAAAGTCTCTGCATGACTTGTGGGCTGTTACTACTGCCTGATGACCTTTATATAAATCTTGTCAGTTTTACTTGTTTCTTTAATAATGCTTCTCAGACAGATTATAACATATAACATACAAAGTTTGTTTTTTAATACCTTTACAGTTAACAAGCAGGGAATGCAGAAAAATAATAACTGAATAAAAAAAAGGCCACTTTAATATAAAACTAATAATCTTTTCCTGCTTATCCAGGACAATGAAGTTAAAAAAACTGGGCAAGAGTCACCGAAGTCTCTGTGTGACTTGTGGGCTGTTACTACTTCCTGATGACCTTGATCTACATAAAGGTCATGGTCACACCATCAAGTCAAACATCACCAAGCCAATGTTAAAGCACCCAACAGAGCTATTTCAACCCTTGGACAACAACAAGACTTATGCGGTATGTATTGTCTGTTTAAAGTGTATATGTTGAATTAAATATGAAGGTCATACCCAAATGAATGAGAGTTGCTTAATTACATAAAAACTACAATTGTTACTCACAAAATCTCTTCATAGTCCCTCAATATTAATTCCTGTGTATGCTATGGCCGACTCCCATCTTCTTGGCAGATCCCAAACTCCTGTTGTTAGGCAATCTTTATTGATATCCCTAACAACTGCGTTCTTGGTGACATATTTTTCATTTAAATCGTCATATCGGACTATTCATAGTGGTTCTTTAAATTTTGGAAACAGGTCGTAGTCGAGGGTACCGGTACTTAATTCTGGTGTATAAGGTGGATGTTTAAGAACTTTTCAGTGGTGCAGCTCAACATGTCCCAAACAACCCCAGACTTGTGCTGCGTGGCGTTATCATGCAAAATTAATCGCATCATCTGTAGAAGTTCTGGTCGTTTATCGCTGGTAAAGAAATTTAGTCAAATACCATACTCATAGTACTTCCATATGGAATTCTGTGTGTTGTCTAAACGCCGTTAATATTGTAGGCAAACATGTTTGTCTTATTTAGTTTTTGAGAGTGTGTGCGGCACCCAACGTGCTGCAATCTTTTTCATGCTTAAATTCTGCATCAGAATAACATGAAGAGAACTTATCACAATTTCATAAGCAGTTTAATTGCATGTAAATCGCCTATCAGAGTTGAGAAGTTGAGCAACAGTTTTGGTGTTATCCCCATCTGTAACTGTCACAGACCTACCAGAGGAGGGCTTCTTGCCATCCATTATTGAAATCCTTCCTCCATCTACAAACAGTGCTAAATCCAACTGCACATGTCGGGTCAACCTCCTGTAGTGCATTAAATATTAAAGTTGCTTAGTTTCCGCGCCTACTCTCTATCTTGATATATGCATAAATTTCTTCTCGCGTCAGCGCAAACACATCGTCCGCCATAATGTTGTTTGATCAAAAATGACATAACGTCACGATGCTTATTAATAAGTGTGCTTACGTGCAAGGAGGTAATATAGTTATGTTTTGTGGCTTTATGTTTTTTCAATCAAAAGATACAAACTAACTCTCAATTATTTTTGGATGACCCTCGTACAATCTCCAAAAACATTTAGCCTAGTGTATGTGTAAAATCACACACTCTTTAAATGCTAATAACTTTATGCAAAGGTTGGTAGAAACTATGCAGCATTTAGTGAGGATCCTGATAAGGAAGCTTACAGCAGGAAACTGACTGATCTGGTTCAACACTATTTGCCCAAACCTGTCCTTGTATGTTTATTACTAGAGGGAACCACAAAGTTTTAATTTAGTGCACATAAGTGTTATCAATATTTTTGTAAAACTACAAGTTTTATGTGTGTTTTAAATGTGTTTTTACAGCAGTACCTGTTCTCATCAAAGTCAGTAGACTTTGTGCTGGAAACACTTTTGAGACTGGAAGTAAGCCATGTTCTGTGCATTGGATGTCCAAGGTAAATACTCATTTATATACTTCCGTATCATGCTACATTTATTTATAAGCCATACACATGAAACAACTACATGCATAAGAAACACTTTAATTGCTAGACACAGCAGTAAACAGTGCAGATCCTGTTCACTCCAATGGAAGTGGGTGGAGGCAGTGGGTAGTTGACTGATCTCATTTAACTCTATTTGCTTTTTTGTAGGGAGTGGGAGGATGTACTTAAAGTTGTCTATCTGTCTGTCCATATATTTGTCCATTCATGGACACAATGTTGGCTGGGTTTCTCCTTCTACAACTAAGCATCAATTTAAAAACTACAACAAAAAACAACAACAACAAACTTAACATTTATCTTAAGGACAATGGAAATGTAAAAAAAGTGCTGTATTTTCATTATGATCAGATGTAAATTGCAAGAGTTGTTGCCCTTTTCACTCTATTTCAGGTAGTGTGAGATTTACGAATAGAGAGTAGTGTTATTTGTTAGACCTTGGCTGACAGTTCTAGTACCATAAACAAAATAAATAAAAAAAATGATATCAAATTTAAGTTACCAGTATCAAAAGTATTTTTATGCCTTCATGTATTTTTTGCAAATATATAAATTTATGTTCTTTATTTTGAGAATGAATTGAATAGTATTAAACTCTCTTTTATGATTGCTAAGTATCTTTTCCAGAATACATGAAACCATCTGTTTGCAACGAAAGGAATCTGAGGGTAGCTCTCAGCTCACCAGTCTTCTGCTGGATTTGGATCATAGATATGTAAGCAGAAGTCTCAAGTTGATCAACATAGATCTAATGATTTTTAAAAAAAGGATGTTGAATTCATCTCAGTTTTTTACTGTCTTATTGACATTTATCATAAAATTACGATAAAATAAGGGACACAAACAATGTTTTCTTCATTTACCTTAAGATTTATTATGTACACAGGATCAATAAATTTGTCATTAATCTGATAACTTACTGATGCATTGTTTTTAGCTCATCTGAGCACAACATGCTCATGGTGAGACAATCTAGAGGCTGCAGTTTTGAGCCCAAACTACTAGTACATAATAATAACCAAACTTGGTCAAATTTTGCATGAAATCTGGGATAATTTGAAACTGTGTTATAAAGTAGGTCACTAGGTCCAATTCTAAAAAAAAATGATAACAAAAAACTTGCAAACATCCTAGAGGCCACATATTTGGCCTTATCATTACAAAACTTGGTCAGAATGTTTGTGACCAGTTAAAAAAACGTAAGTCACTAGGTAAAATTCTTGACAACAGCTTATAGGTCTGATTTTGTACCCAATCTTAACAGAAGTTAGACTGTTTGATGAAGATCAGGGTTCTTAAGTGACTCAAGACAATTATGGCCCTCTTTTACAAGTATAGCTCGTTTGGGTATATAAGGGTAACTGGAGGTCTGGCCGAGGCACAGTGTCAGGAGAATATGACATCATTTCAAGTGTTTACCAACATATCACTCCAATTCTTTTTGATTGGAAGATTGACAGTGGGAAGGTAAAAATAATTAAGTAAACCAAAAGAATTCACAAAAATGCCCTACGATGCAATCATATGACCTATTCATGGAAATGTTATGTAATTGTTTTCAGCTTCAGATTTATCCCCCAACCAAATTCTGTTACTACAACATGTTAAACCACCATTTCTTTGGAGGATCACCTGATGAGGCTACCTTTCACACCTTTGTACGGGAGTGCAGTAGCAAGAAGGTTGCTGTGGTGCTTGATCCACCGTTTGGAGTCATGGTTGAAGCCCTTGCTATGACATTAAATAAGGTTCAGGCGGTGTGGAGTGAGCACAGTACTAGTAAGTCAAAGCTTACACCATGTATGCTATAGACAACATTAGGTCTCTGACGCCTGTATCACTGTTCACATATTAAGATCTTTTATCTTTTATAAAGCATACAATCAAACTTGTATTAAGCAGCCACCCAAGAAACGGCATAAGATGAGTTGGCTGCTTAAAGTAAAATATTACATTATTATTATTGATTGTTTACCTTTTACAATGTGTCTGTTTACAAATAAGTATTAGTAAAGAAGTAGTACTGTTTTAGTAATTACTACAGCATAATGCTTTGAAAATGTTGATGAACAATTCTGAATACCCAGAACAAGGAGCCAGGTCACATTACAGAGCAGACTATTTTAAAAGACATTGAATCTATGTTTAGTGGACCATAAAATACATGTATTTTATTATAATCCATTTGTGTAGAAAACTTCACGGTTTTTCAGATTGGCATTTTTTATTATACTTTTTTTTAAAATGTAATGAGGTCTGAAGAGACTAAGTGGTAAATAGTGCAGTTCTTGATCAGAGAGCTCCGTTCAGGCATCAAGCTGATCTGAATCTTAACTATTTGCATAAATCAGATCGAGTTATATTTAACAGACTAAGAGCTAATAACAAAACATCACAATGGAAGGCGCTTTAATGTGTTTTCTATAATGAAAAACCACACCTTTTATTATGCTCCCCGAAAACTTTCGGGGGAGCATATAGTCGCCGCCTTGTCCGTCCGTCGGTCGGTCCGTCCGTCTGTCAGTCCGTCCGTACGTCCCATTCGTGTCCGGCCAATAACTTCGTTATTTGAAGTCGAATTTCGAAACTATTTCACAGAAATGACCACCATGTTGAGACGACGTGTCGTGCGCAACATTTGGGTCCCTACCTTGAAGGTCAAGGTCACGCTGTGACCTTGCAGCCAAATCGTGTCCGGCCCATAACTTCGTTATTTGAAGTCGGATTTCGAAACTATTTCACAGAAATGACCACCATGTTGAGACGACATGTCGCGCGCAACATTTGGGTCCCTACCTTGAAGATCAAGGTCACAGCGTGACCTTGCAGCCAAATCGTGTCCGGCCCATAACTTCGTTATTTGAAGTCGGATTTCGAAACTATTTCACAGAAATGACCACCATGTTGAGACGACGTGTTGCGCGCAAGATTTGGGTCCCTACCTTGAAGGTCAAGGTCACACCGCGACCTTGCAGAAAAATCGAATCCGGCCCATAACTTCGTTATTTGAAGTCGGATTTCGAAACTATTTCACAGAAACGACCAACATGTTGAGACGACGTGTCGCGCGCAACATTTAAGTCCCTACCTTGAAGGTCAAGGTCACACCGCGACCTTGCAGCAAAATCGTGTCCGGCCCATAACTTTGTTATTTGAAGTCGGATTTCGAAACTATTTCACAGAAATGACCACCATGTTGAGACAACGTGTCACGCGCAACATTTGGGTCCCTACCTTGAAGGTCAAGGTCACAGCGTGACGTTGCAGTGAACTTGTGTCCTGCCGTTATCTTCGTTATTTGAAGTCGGATTTCGAAACTTTTTCACAGAAATAATCACCATGTTGAGACGACATGTCGCGCGCAACATTTGGGTCACTACCTTAAAGGTCAAGGTCACAACATGACCTTGCAGCAAAACCTTGTCCAGCCCATAACTTCGTTATTTGAAGTCGGATTTTACAACTGTTTTTGACAAACTACCCGGTTTGACCAGCTCTTGTTAAGTCATTGCCCTTTGTTTATGTTTATGTCTGATTTCATAGTACAACAACATTTTCAAAATAAACCTCAATATTCATACAACTAACCTTTTTTTGTGACAAAGTACCCATTCGGGGAGCATCACCCGTCTCTGACGGCCTCTTGTTGTTTCTGTTTCAGATCAATCCAATGAAATACCCATGTTGTGGTTCTTCCCTTACTTCATGGAACACAGGGTTAAGAGCAGCTGCCCAACCTTCTCCATGTTAGATTATAAGGTCGGATTCCACATAGATTTTATACTTGAAACGATGGTTCAGTAATGATTTTGTGCTCTAATGCAGAAGATGCATTGATTGTCAAAGCAGGGAGCATAAAATTATTTTTGTGTTGTGCATAAAAGGCTAAAAAAGTCACTGATTGCTACTTATTAGTCTTAACTATAACACAATACTTCTTTTGCAACTAGCTAACATGACATAACCTGGATCAAGTACAGCAGGCTCTGGACTAATATTATAGAAATCAAAGAGCTGCAAGCACTTAGGTATTAGTTGCCCCAGAGATGTAGTCAGTTTATTGAGGGACTGACATTCTGAGGTGGTAAGATGTTGTACATAATTCTTATACTTGAGGCACCATTTCATATTAAACTCAAACTCCTTTTTTAATTAATGGACATAATTAGCAAAAGGTTAAGGGTCATGTACCATATGTACATGTAGTTCATTTAGTTTTGTATTTCATAATTTTCCATTTAGGTACCGTATTTTGCGGAATATAGCCCGCAACTTTTTTTCTCAAGATGGCGGCCTGCGGGGAGTATTCCAGTGCGGGGAATCTGTTGACAAAATCCATTTTTGTCAGCTGCCACTAACCTAAGATCAGGGAAATTGAATGCAAGCTTAACTGAACTCCTTAACCTTTTTGCCGCTTAAAAGTGCGACCTTCAGTTGAATAATATTCTTTGCAGAGGGCATTTACAGCATACTGGGGTCAGAATTAAGGACCGTCTCACAAAGATTTGCAACCACTTTGGTCTACAGGTGTAAAATAAACAGTTTCGTGCATCAGATGGTGGTTCATAATTTACAGCATACTGGGGTCAGAATTAAGGACCATCTCACTAAAATTCGCAGCCACTTTCGTCTCCAAGCGTAACGTGAACAGTTTCGAGCATCGGATGGTGGTTCATAACTATTTTGCATACATGTATATGTACTCGTTCTTGATGCTTTATGTGACTTTTCAGTTATGTACATTAGCGGAGACTTTAGCGGGGACCTTGTGAAAGACGAAAAAAGATTAGTTGTGTAAATTTTAGTTCATAAATAGCAAACTAGAACAAAAAGATAAAGATAAACAAAAGAATTTAAAAACTAGACGGGCCGATTTCCGTTCTCTTTCGCATAGCTGACTACTTCAAGCTTGAAGCCGTAAGTGTAGTTTTTCCATGAAGGCATCTTGGAAGTGATGTTGTTTCCAATTTTGGGCAAAAATATATACCGATACCCAGTATGGTATGTTGTTTGCATTTCTGTTTTAACACATATCACGCCGATAATTACGCTGCACAGTTACATCAATCAATCATCTGTAATTGTCACTTTTGTCGGTAACATAAACTTAAACAATATTTTACATTCTTTCTAATGCCACTGCACGGCAATATTTTTTTTGCACGCATCAGCCTATCGTGCCCTGATTATTCCAATTAAACACTTAATGCATTAACATCAAAATAACCACCCCTCACGTATTGCACCATCCCATTGTCTATAAATAGCTCTCACTTTACCGACAAAAGGTCAGCTTTTGTGTTACAGCAGAAAGCGAGAAGGATTATCGATCGATATATGCATTGTAGTGTTAGGTAACACTGTGTAGATCACGCTGACTTGGTGTAATACAGTTGACACGCGTTTGACCTGGGAATATGGCTTCTTTACACATAAATTATCGGCAGAAAGGGTGCGGGGAATATTCCGCTGCGGGTTATATATTAACAAAATTTTAAAAAAACATTAAAAATGGGCCATGCGGGGTTTATTCCAAGGGGGGTTGTATTCCGCAAAGCACGGTAATTTAAATGGTGTATAACATAGTAATGCAGTTATTGAAAAATTTTGCCACAGGTTTTTAACTTTGTAACTTGTTTCACATCAAAAGTTGGAAATACAGAGATCTGCCTTGGCTGTGGTAGAGATAGGAATTGTTCTTAATTATTATGTCATCAGCTTCCTGTCTAAAGCAGTAACTCTGTAATACCTGCTTATGCTGTATATTCATATATGGTAGAACTGGCAAAAATAGCCCAATTAGGCCAATATATAAATATCTGGATAGTTCAAGGACTTAAGTAAGGTGTAAGGGCCTGATGTAAGGATAATGTGATAATTGGCAGTCTTGTTAAATGCCGTTGTGTATCTGCATATACTTCATTTGAGCACTGTCTTCATATGACATTGTTGGTTTCTTTTAATCTAATTAGGTAGATTATGACAACCATGCATTGTTTAAAGGAGAAAAGGGGCGCAAAAAAGGCTCACCAGTCCGAATCTTTACAAACTTAGAGCCAAAAACAGTACCACTGCCAAAAGATGAAGGTTATTGGTGGGTAACTTTGTAAAACCTAGTCTGCTTTTATATCTATTATATCATAAAGTGAGTAGTTGTACAACTTGATAAATCTGTTTTTTTAAATGTGTTTGCTGTTTGGGTTTTCAATGCTTAGTATGTATATTAACTTTTGTTAGGTTAAATTAAAAAGATGCACTTAATCATACAATCAAGGCTCTGTTTATTAAGAAGTTAAATTTTAACTTGAAGTTGTTAAAAGTTTGCTCATCTAAACTATTGCCAAAACATAGAGACACTTCTAATAAATACAGGTTTTTGCAATAATGTTGAACAACTAAGGAATTTATCACATTTATTAAAACTGGGGTTTATATTTGCAGGTTCTGTAAGAGATGTTCCCGGTACTGCTCAAGAGAGAACCAACATTGTGACAAATGTGATCTGTGTACAACTAAGGTATGTATATGTGTGTGTGTGTGTGTGGAAGGCCTAAACTGACTTGAGAGGCAGTAGCTAATCAGTTCTTTTTTCACTGTATTATAGAGATAATCCATTGTTCCATTTTCTTGGTTTATAAGTTGCACATTCAATAGAAAACTTATTTAAGAAAATGGAGTATCATTAATAATATGTTCATCTTTATCAAGGTAGCAGGCAAAAATGATAAACAATATATACTGTGTAATCAAGATCATTTAACTCTGTCGCAAACTGACAGTAATCATCCCTGGGAATAAATGTTTTTATAAACAGAACAGCACAGGCAGTGCAATAAGTAGAAATCTGCTTGGCTTCTGGAAGTTTTGGTTTGATCCAAGGCAGAGCGTTTCTAGATGGTAGCAATTAACATTTTTGAAAAAATATCAAGAATGGCTTTTCTGCTTTCAGGATAGTGTCATGGCAGAATCTATTGTCAATGTCTAGACAAGATTGATTTATTTACCTGTGTATACATGTATTTGTACTAGGATGGTGGTACATACAAGCACTGTGATGTCTGTGGTCGATGTGTGAAGCCTTCAAGAGTTCACTGTGTTACTTGTGGAGTGTGTGATCTACAGGATCACAGATGTGGACGAACTGTTAGAACAGGTGAGACTGAAGAAAGTTTAAATTATCTTTAAGCCTGCTTAGCATGAAGGGATCAGGCATTGGTGCTTAATGTAGAGCCTAATGTGGTGGAGCGGGCCCAATATTTCAAACTGAGTATATTGATTTGTTCGGTGATCGGTAGTTCCCCTACTTCGGCGTGAATTGCTTCGGTTCTCGAGTAGCTAGGGACTCCTATTATAGTTTTTATTGCTCTTTTTTGTAATTTTTGGAGTTTATCTAGTATAGACTTGTTTGCCGAACCGTATGCTACCATTCCATATTGAATTTTTTATTTGATTAAGGCCTGGTATATTGTATAAAGGCATTTTTTACTCGATCCCTACTCTTTTCCTCTTATTGATCTAATTAGATTTATATCTTTTTCGCACCTACCTATTACCGTTTTTATGTGTTCCTCCAATGTAAGATATTTATCGAATGTGAGTCCTAGGAATTTGATGCTATCTTTGTAGTCAATGTTTTTATCGCATAATGTTAGTTTAGTTAATGAAGCGTCATCAATCGGTGTTTTTTTGTTACAAAAAATTATTGTTTGCGTTTTATCGGGGTTGATGATGAACCCGTAATTTGACGCCCACTTTTCTACGTCTCTTAGCATTTTCTGTATTTTATCGATTCCTTCCTTTGGAGTTTTACTACATACACATATGGCGCTATCATCTACGAATTGTGATACTTTAATTTGATTACTTGTGGCAGTGTATTTATTTTGGGTGTTGTGTTTTTGTACCGCATCATTGAATGTGTTCATGAAGATTGAAAATAATATCGGTGATAGAACGCTACCTTGCGGACAGCCGTTTATCGTGGTTCTTGGCGTTGAGGTGTTGTTTTGATATTTTACTTTAATAATCCTTTTTGATAAGAAAGTGGAAAGCCATTTTATCATCCTACCCCGGATACCATATTTTAGTAATATAGAAATGGCCCCTTCAGACCACATTTTATCAAAGGCAGCGGATAGGTCCAGAAATGCTGCTGTTATGAATTTTTTTCTTACTTGAGCAACTCTTATATCTGATTCTAATCTTACTAAGTTATCGTCACATGAGTGATTAGCTCGGCACCCTGATTGGTTTTCAGAATATAACTTATTTGTTTCTAAAATCGAGCATAATTTTGTTTTGATCATTTTTTGCATTATCTTGGTAAAACAGGATGTCAGAGATATGGGCCTATAGGACGCTGGTTCGTTAGAGGGTTTATTTGGTTTCAGTATCGGTATGATGGTTGATTCGTGCCATGAGTCAGGGATTAAACCTTGGTCCCAGGAGTTGTTGAACATGTTTAAGAGGGTCAAGTTTGATTCATGGATGGAGTTGCTTTATAATGTCGTAATTGATGCCGTCTTCTCCTGGGGCCCCTGTTCCACATGTAGATAAGGCTATGTTAAGTTCTGTTAATGTGAAGGGCTGATTATATTTTAGATTTGTGTGAGGCTGTTCGTTAGCAATGATGTTATTGATCGTAAGTGAAAAGTCATTTTTTTTGGTTATGAACTGTTGTGTGTACCCCTCGTTGCTACTGATTTTGGCGTAGTTGTCTACTAGAATTTCTGCTTTGACTAAAGGGTCAATAATAGGTTTTCCATTTACAATGAAGGGACAGGTTTGAATGGGCGTGTGTCCTTTAATTCTTTGGATAAAGTTCCATAGATCTTTACTAGTTGTTTTAATAGTTATTTTACTGCAGAATGTTTCCCAGCTGTCCTTCTGGGCCTTTTTGAATATTTTTTTTTTCATCTCTTCTAGCGTCATGCCATAGTTTTAGTTTGATGGTTGATTTCTTGTCTTTTTTATAATTTTTCCTACAGTTTTCCCTTTTTTTCACCGCGGCCGTGCATTTATCAGTCCACCATGGTACTGTTTTTGTATTTTTTTTGTTAGTGTGGGAGTATTTAGGCATTGTTTTGTTTAGTATTGTTGTTAATTGTGTGTAGATTTTGTTGAAATTTTGTTGACATCTGTTTCTGTTATATTAATTAGGCTGTTTGAGCATTCGTGTTTAAATGATATCCAGTTTTCATTGGATGCTCTGCTCACATTCCATTTCTTATTATTTTTGGGAGGGTTTCTATTAATGCTAAATTTAGTGTTGGTTAGAATGGGAAAATGGTCACTTCCGCATGTGTTATCTATGACATTGAATTCGCAGGAATCAAACATGCTGGCAGAGGCCATAACAAGGTCAATTGCACTGTCTGCTTTGTTTGTTTCGTTTGAGATCCTGGTTATCTGACCATCATTTAATATGCAAAGATTTTCGTCATTAAGGAATGTGAGTAGATCATCGGTCTACTACTATTAGGGTAGAGTTATCGCTGTTCTTAAAAACTTGTCTATAATTATGTAGTGTATTGTCTGTTTTCTGCGCGTAGGTATTGTATATAGTTAACCTTTCCTTATCGCTATAAACTGTAACTGAGGTTATATCCATGGGGGTGGTGTTGTTGATGTTGTTTGTTATGACTTGTAGACCTATTCTTACATATATGCAGATGCCACCCCCTATGTCATTATTTTTGCTTTTTTTGGAGATAGGGTTTTGAAATCCTCTAATTTTGGGAGGTTTTGACTTTTCTGTTTCCCAAGTTTCCTGGATGCAAAGTATATCTACTTCATTTTTGGTTTGGGCCAAAAATGACATTAGTTCACCTATTTTTGTGGAGTCTTTCCTTACTATGCTTCTTGCATTCCAGCTGACGACGACGAGGCCATTTTTACTTGTGTTGGTGTTTGAGTTTTTATTGGCAGTCATCGTGTTGAATATGATAATTAGCTAATTATCTTTGGCTGTAAGCCGTGTGTTAATTGGTTTGTTGATTGTGTATTTTTAGTACGGGTAATGGCCCATAGGGGGGCCATACCATTCGCCTCGGGGCCCCCAGTGACTAGGTGCGACCCATTGATTGGGTCCGTACCATTGTCCCTGTTGGTCCCACGGGAAGTATTGTGGCTGGGGGTGATAATTAGTTTGTATTTGTGGGTGATTGTTGTTTTGTCTGTTTTGTGTGTTGTGGCGGTGTCGTTTGTTGGGTCGTTGCCTATTGTTGTGATTGTTAGGCCTGTTGTTGTTGTTGTTGTTGTTGTTGTTGTGATTGCGTTTTCTTTGCTGGTGTTGCTGTGTGTGGTTTGGAGGGGTGTTTTTTTGTTTTGGTGTTTGGTATTGGGTGCTGGTGTGTTTGTTTGTGGTGTTTGCTGTGTAACTGTTGTTTTTAGTCGTATGTTAAGAGCGTCAGCTAATATTTGTTCGATTTCAGATTGGTTTTTCCCTACCAATCTGGTGGCTAGATCACTAACCTCTTTTGGAGATAACTTGTTAGCTGGTTTAATAGAAACTGAGGGAGGTTTGATTCCCTTGTCCAAGCATTTTGAATTAAATTCCTTTTGTTTGATTGAGTTCGCAATTTTTAATTTTTCCGAGTACCTTAAGTATGCTGGACATCCCTTGTAAGCTGCTGAATGAGCGTTATTGCAGTTTGCACATCGTTTGTCGTTTTTGTTTTTGCAATCCTTGGATGTGTGGTTACCCGCACAGTGAGGGCAAGCTCTAACTTCTTAATAGATTCAACAGTTTTGGAGATGGGTTGGTCTGTCCTGATTTTAATTATGCCTGTGATTCGTTTGTGTTGTTCTTTAAGGGTCCACTCATGTGTGCCAAAGTTGAAATTTGATGCCTTTGTGAATAAATCTTTCCTTAATTTAAATGTAATTCCATTATGAAGCCTGCTGAGGGGGACGCAGCATTCCGCTCCTACAAAAGTCCGGAACGCTGCTGCCACCTCAGCTGCTTTCCCTTTTGGGAAAGCGCTGCCCACCGTTGTTAGCAGTATGGTTATCCAAACCGCAACATTGGGTGGCAGCAGGCTGGTTTGCCTGCCTTCTTCCATGACCACCTCCTCGTAGGCCGTAGACTGCGTAGGAGTTGGTGGCTCTGGGCCCTGAGACTGCTGGTGGATGTTTTTCAGGGCATTGGCATAGGAGATTGGCCCTCCTTTTTCCAACCCCGGGTCTTGGGACCCAGATAGGGTGGCTGGGGGAGGGTCAATGCTTCCCTTAGAAGTCCTAGAGTTGTTGTTTTCTGGCATTGAGGATTGTAGAGACAGTGGTGCCTCCTCAATTGCCTGGTTTAAGAGCCAAGAGGTGCTTGGCATGGATAATACTGCCTTCGGAGAGGCAGGTTGGCTAACGTCACTATCATTAAGCCTCAATACCTTTGCAAGATGGGACTCATCCAATGACTCAGATGGATTGCTGCTTCTGTTTCTTTTCCCATTTGGGGTGTTAAGGTACTCCATATTTCTAGTATTAGATGCAAATACAATATAAAACAATGGTGCAATAAAAAGGTGAGGGGTTGGGGGCGTGCAAAAAAAAGTTTGTGTTTGCAAATATACTTATCAAGCTTTTCTGTATCTTTACTTTTCCGTGCTTTCTGTGCAACTCTTTGATTCTTTTCTTGTTCTTTTTTTTTTTCTTTTCCGATATCTAGATATCCGAGCGAAAAAAATCACTACAAAGAACTGAATAACACAATGTGATCTCTAAACACTTTAGATATATTAAAACACTCAAGTAATTTACAATCTAGAGCTTAATCGCGAGCGATGAGCGAGCTAGATGTGATCAGCACGAGAGGAATGAATGGGAGTGGTACTAAAGAGCTAGCTTCCATCTGATCATTTTATCATGCAATATTACCTGCTGCAAGCGACTAGCACCTGCGTGTGTATGTGTGCAGCTAATCATAACAGATCACTGCCCATCATCGAGTGTTCATTGGTCAAGATGATAATTTTGTGCCCCGCCTATGGTGTAAGAAGGCAACTCTCACAAACTGTAATCTCTTGATTGACAATATAACAACACCCATTTAGTGTCACGTGCTCTATTTTCTAACACAACACTGTTGAAAATGGAAGCAATGCTTTAACGCACATATGGACACAGGCATTGGACTGAGCATCGAAATTTTAAATAATAGAGTGCTATGAGAACTATTCTGTAATAACCCAAACGCAAGCTCAGGATAATTAGACTGAATATCAGAATTCAGAAACGTTCAACTGACCTGTGTACATGCCGTACAAAAAAACAAACTAGTGCTTATTATATGTGACGTCATCGCGTCATATCGCCATTTTGTCAGCCGACTACAGCATTTGTTGAAACTGATGCGCTCATGTGTACTCATAAAACTTACTCTAGTATAATGTTTTACCATGTTAAGGTTAGTGTCTAAATTAGCAACTCATTCCGGGATTAGAAACCGAAGGGAACGAACGAAGCGAGCGTGGTTTCTATTCCATGAAAAAGAATATATGACAAAGTCCTTTGAATATAGCAACATATACCAAAATTTGAAAAGGCACAGGACAAAGGTATTCATGTGCATGCCAAACGTGAAAGTAAATGTGATGAGTCATTAAGCTTACTGGATAGTGACAAATTTGGAGCGTCTGCACAGACGATCGCGCAGATTTGTTGAGATATGAACTATCCCGCATTCACGGCGTTGTGCTGCACCGTAAATTGTTGAAAATGTAAAAATATTCCTGTCATCCATGTAATTGAAAAAATTTGTTCATTATTTATGAGCCCAGATTATAGTTTAATTATACCCCCACAAACAAAGCCACTATATGCCCCCCCCCCCCTATTTTTAGGTTAACTTCTACTACACCACTCAAAGGATTTTAATGAAACTTGAATGGTCAGTTGGCTAAACGGACTGACTGGAAGATCACAAATTTAGACTCAAACTATACTAACTACATGTTGTTTGTAATTGACATGGTCAGAAATAAACATTATGTAAAAGTAATAATGTATTTATGAAATTAACACCAAAACAAGTTTGCATAAAATAGATGAATGTTTGAAAAAATACTGCTAAATATAAAGAGCTTGCACCATGTATTTTTGTGCATTGTTCTACTAAAAAATCATTGATTTTAATCGATACCTTGTAAGGCCTTTTGCTTACTGCATATTATTAAGGACATTATTGGCACTCACAAAACAACACATTGTGTAATACATGTAGGCAAGCTTCTAGCCATGAAATATGTCGGGAGCTTATGTTAAGCTTTCTTTGACTTGAGCTTTTTGTGCATGAATAGTGAATAAAATGCCAACAATAGACATTATTGGAACATTTTCCATTTCAGCTAGCTTAAACCAGTTTACACCATTTGTGTTATAAGATGATACATTGTTAAAAGAATTTGTTAAATAATGTAAAATAATTTGAGCTTTCTTTGCATTAGCAAGTGACCTATATATGTATTTTTTTTAAATCTGGACAATTATCCATTTACTACTTTCTTGTAGAAAACTCTTTTTTTCTACTTATTCTTGATTAATCCAATGTCTTCATATATTCTTAATTCATTTAAGTTTAAATTGTTTAGGCAATAATGGTATCAGAGTGGTAACCAGTAATGTTTTATAATATCAAAACTCTTTTGTCACTAACTTACAAGTTAAATTAACTATTGGTATGCTTGCATTCTCATTATATCAAATTTCACATCTTAAAAAGTACATAAATATTTTTTAAAGATTTTATGTAAATTTGAATTTGACAGAATATATTTAGATCACTTTGGAAACCTTTTCTCAATTCATTAGTAAGTGCTGTTGACACTTGACTTGTTAACACTATGTTTGGCTGTTGTTGTTTTTGTAGGTCACAAGCTTAAAAGCAAAGAATAGAAATTATGTCTCGTTAATGAACTAAAATATGTTAGATATATTTAAAAATTCATTTAAAAATATTGCAAAAAAATATTTGTATCAATGAAAATACTATGATTATTGATCAAAAGACGAAAAATACTGTTTTAGAAATAGAAATAAGCGACATAGTCAATTTAACACGCATTTACAGAAATCTTCCTTTATGGCACCCCAATCTCCCTCTCTGGGAGCCAAAGTCTCCCTATTTGGGACAAAGGAAAAATCACATGTCTGAGCAACCTTACGAAGTATGCATGAAATGATATGCCTGATATGACTTTGATAAAAGTAAGATCAGTTGTTTGTATTTTTTCCCATTCAGGCTGTCATATATGTGGTCAGGCTGGGCATAAGAGACGAGAATGTCCAAACAAGGGACAGCAAGGGAAGAGTCAACACAGGGTGTAAGTATAAAAGGGTTACATAGTGTACACAGGTTCCAAGTGGTGTTAAACTGTACATAAACATAAAACGAAAAATATTTCCATTTAGACAGTTAAGGACGTTTTCTACAGTTTCATAAAAAAATAGTTCTTTCTAGAATTTTTTTTATTTTTACCTATATGATGTAAAATTTTATGATAAGTTTAAAAATGAGAAGAAAAAAGTATGTTATCGTTTTATTTTTTTTCAAAATCGCCATTTCCATGGCAACCATCAGACCAAAAATGGTTAAAACATCTATAATTAATGAAGGACTTGTAAAATTATGCTACAGAGCATTGTTTACACAAAAAACATGAAAGCACTTGCCAATTGCATTTTATTTTACTGCTGTATGTTACATATAACAATATAATAATCTTCAATAAAGAAAACTAGCATTTGCATGTTCAAACATTGGCAAAAATGACAAAAATAATCATAGTTTCTGCAAATAAATGAAAATTCTGAAAAACTTCTTTCTACATTTTTTTTTAAGCTTAAATAGAATTCAATGTTGAATTGAATAAAAAAAAGAAAATTATGAGTCATCGTGCTGGCTTTTTCAAAAAGTTGTTGTTTCTATTATAACAGTATGAAACAAAAGTAGTCAAAAAGTATATTTTTTTTTAAAATTATGATAAAATTGCACCAAGCTCCTATATTTGAACAATAATAACACAAAAACCATTATGTTTAAAACAAAACAGATTAAACAATCATTAAACATTATGTAAATATTTATGTTTTACAGGGTTTTATGTCACAAATTATGAAAATAGTGTCCATGATTATGTTTTTTTTAGAAATGTCATATATTTGCAGAAACTATGAATATATGTTGTTGTCATGATTTCATAAACATGTTTGGAATTAGTTTGGGCATAAAATATGAATACATTTTGTACAATTTTGTTTGCAGAAGTCACCCTGACTTTCCCATTTACTTTCTCAGTAAATAAGTGGTATAACACTGGAAGATTCAGGTTTTCATGACAAATCAAACCTCTTAAATCCTTTTTGTATTCTTTTAACCTTGTCGGCCTTTGATTTTCGCACAAATATTCCGTTAAGACGACATTGACGACTCATTTCTAAAATTTGTATACGAGTACATGTAGTATCCGAAAACTGTGCAACTGTCTCCTTTGCAGAGACTATTCTTTAAAGGAAACAATTCAGAGGTAATCAACGATGTGCACGAAGGATGCGCTGTAAAAACTCGCGAAAACGTCTTTAACCATTTTTTTTTTTATCATGATGTTAAGTTTTAAATAGAAATAGCTTAGTGATTTTTACTTCACTTGTATTTAAATTATTGTTTCACTATTGAGCCAATTGATGTAGAATGTTGACATTTGATCTATATGCATATGGTATACCATACTACAAGTATATGGGTAGTTCCAAGATATTCTAGGTGGTTGTTTGTAAAATAGCTAAAAATAGTTGTAAAGCAAGGCAGTGCTTCTGATTCACCATTTTAAGACAGTGCAATCCTTTTGAAGGACAGTATTTTCACACATAATCGGCTTACCGGAGGAAATCTTCTATTCCTTTATCGTGGCTCAACAAAAAATTGCTATTTAACTAAATAAAAAAAATGTAAAAAATATGCAAATTTTACAATCTTTGACCAGATTGCCCAAACAGATTCCTCATGTTGTTTTTTTATTTACAGTAAAGAGTATTCACTTCTTAACATATTCCTTTACCTCTAGCTGCAGTT
The DNA here is from genome assembly GCA_007844125.1 of Sinonovacula constricta. NCBI lineage: Eukaryota > Metazoa > Mollusca > Bivalvia > Cardiida > Solecurtidae > Sinonovacula > Sinonovacula constricta. The sequence goes on from CM017559.1 coordinate 17,163,295, forward strand.
AATAACAGAAATGCTGACCTTTTATCATTTCAATATCATATATTATTTATATTGCATTTATATGTTATGTAGCTTTATGTCCCATGACAATTTGTATTATTTGTGATATCATGCTATTATGATGTAACTATCTTTTTCTAGAGCCACCAAAAGGAAACATGAGTCAACATTTAGAAAAAGCAAGTCAATGATGTCACATGATTCCGACCAAGATGAAGAGGGATAAGCCAAAGAAAATTATCTTAGGTGACAAGTGCTGGACATTTATCTAAAGTGGTCAATAGTAATGAAGTGAAACAGCAGATTAAGAGAATTGCAAAGACAGAAAACTTGAAGACACAATGCTATTGTTGTACAGGTTACACATAATCTGACATTTTAGAACTCTTAGTTCAAGCTGAAGACACACTTGAAAATCTTGAAAACACTGCTGGTACTCAAAATAAATAAGTTAAAACATGTGTTTTAGGTGTTTTATTTCTGTGTGAGTAAATTTATTTGTGTTGACTAACAAGGGGGCATAATAATAATATTAATCTTACATTAATCATAAACACCAAATCAATTTTTTTTTATTTTCTAGATTGCAGAGTGTTAAATTCATGTATTGAGAATGTTGACCAGTTCCGAGCAATAAACAGATACACACCATCTGTTAAACAATTCCTGTGTTCCAGCTCTTACAGTGACAGAATTAAATATGTTTAAATAAAAGAAAGTACATAGAAATGTATTCCTCAATCTTATGGCAAACTAAGGTTGCAAAAGTTAATCATGTAACAAATGTAACAATCCTGTATAACAATATTTAAATAACATTAACTGAAATTATTAATGAAAAGTTGGACACAGTTGCAAACAAAGTCTTCAAAGAAGAAATATTTACACATACTGACAAAGAGGTACAAATAATTAGCACACCTTAAATACTGGTAAGCAAACAGGACCCCATTTTCATCAAAAGTTCTTTAAATTATGCCAAACATTTGATTTGATTAAACAATTGTTCATCAAAATATTTGTTTCCTTATACCTAGCATTTACATTTATATTTGACTTAAACAATCATGACAATAGTTTCCTAATAAGATTAAGCATTTACAAAAATACTAAATACCAGTAAGCACATCTTAAATGAAACCATTAAAATAGTACATTTGTCAGATATCTTCACTTAAAGGAAACACATTACAGTTTCATAAAAAATGATACCATGATTTAATAAAATGAAGCCTATCACTTAAAGAGACTCTGCAGTGAACTCAGAGCTGAACCAAATGTCTGCAGCATTGGATGTGTGGCCCTGGCTTGAGCATATAAATAACCTGCCTCAGCCATGTGACCTGATGCCTCAAGATCACTGGCTATTTTTTGTATGGACCTGTGATCTTGTGACCCCATCCCTGGTTCCTGAATGGCTAGCACATGCTTGATGATAACAGGGTAGTGGGAAGTAGAGACAAGTTGGGTGACAAGGTTGTGTCGCAGAAAGTGCTCGATAAGTTCAGCATCCTCGGGTATCTGGAATTTTAAAGATTTTATTAAAAACTTTAATTTTTGTTGTAATTAAAATAGTCTCCTTGTCTTAAATATACTAGGATATATAACCACACAGCTTTCTGAGGAAGCACTCACTGTTTTACATATTTTTATTATTGGTACATATTGTACATACACTACTACTAGACAGTAGAGTGTTAGCTGTCACTAACCTTTACAAAAACACAAATTCTAAGTAGAAAATGGTAAAAAGCTAATATAATAAATTTTAGGGTTAGAAGCACTGTTGAGATAGGTTCTGCTTTTGAGATTGAACAAGTATTTCAAGTTACCAATGAATTTGTTAGTTTACAGAAATGGAATATAAATACCTTAACCAACACTGACAATGTTTAGTTAAAGAGGAGGGCATAACAGCCAAAATGAAATTCTGTTACCTGCCTCAACCAAATTTGTGATATAAGAGTTTAGGCAATCAATACTTATCAATTGGAAACCAAAATGACATTTGTGACCTTTAAGTCATCCTATTGAAGGTCACTGATATTCCACATTAATCTTTGTCCTGCTAATCCCAAACATAATAGGGATAGTCTTTTTGTTATGATCAATGATCCTACTAAATCTTAGGATTGTGGGCTCATGCACTGTCTGCATATCAATAGGAAACAAAAATCATTTTCATGGTCACTCTTTTCTTCATCTTTGCACCACCTATACCCAAAGGGGACATCTACTCATCATGGTTGAGGTATATGACTCTATGCAACCTCTTCAATGATCAGAAACAAAGAGGTCTACAGACTGATTGACACCTGCAAAACGATTTGCCCTGACTCCATCCCTCAGTTTGGAAGGGAGGTATTATTACCTGTGGCATGGATGTTAGAGTGGCAAGGACTGTTGGCATCATTTCTGTGTATCCCACTGTCAGTGCCAGTGTCACTGCCTCCAGCTGGGCATTGTGTTTAAGAAAGTACTGGAATAACAGCTCCACGCTCTGAAACACACGACATAATATATAGGGAAAATACTGTGGGGGATTAAGTACTATTTATAACTGGTTTTATAAGTCACGAGTCCCATTTGCAGTAACATTGCATTGTTCAGATTTATCTTTCTAACGAATTGTTTGCAATATAACTGTGTAGTTACAGGAATATTTATTCTTATTAATGCATGAGAAAACATAATGCAATAACCTGTAAGGAGAGACTCAATCCTTTTGCTGCTCTCACTGAAGAGAGAGCCAGTTGCATGTTGTCATGGCAACCTGATGTAACCATGACACCCAGCAATGACGTCCACGGGCTATCAGTGTCTGACCTAAAAAAAGGAATAAGCAAAAACATCAGATCATTGAAATAGAAACAAAATTGTTGATATAGGGATGTTAATCTTACTTATCAAAGTTCTCTATTGTTGGTAGGTATTTAGTAGAGTAATGGTTGAAAAGGTATTATAATTTAAGTTTTTGTCTATTTACATAACCTAAGATTTCAACATGCTCATAGTTTTTTAAGAAACAATAATAAGTTGCAAGAGCATTATAATAAAAATCAAAACTAAAACTAACAATATTTTTATATGAATAAAAAACCTCGTGAAAATACTAACCCACATTTGACATGCATAAAAGATAATTGCTACAGAATAAGCAGAAAATATTGTAGATCCTGATGAGACAGCTCCCACCAAAAGCTGAATGATTTGGTTCTATATACTTTGCTCAAGCCTTGTCAGTTTGAGTTGGCAGGCTAAGAGTAATTAATTTGATTAAAAAGTGTTCAACTTACTGAGACATGGTAAAACTGGGCCACATCTCAAGCAGCTTGACCAGTGCTTGTAATCCCGCTAATTGACCTTGTCCTGCTTCCATGACCTTGACCTTGTCCAGGTACTTGAAAAACAGCTGACTTCTGTTCTTACCACTGCCGATCTCCCCTTCATTTATCTAGAGAACATTTAGTCCATTTATTGGTTAAAGTTGCTGGTCATTACTGGTAGTCACAAACAAGTTCAAGTCATGTTAATCTATCCTTTCGGTATCTAGAAAATTATTTTTTTTATTTAATTTTAAAGGTGGTGTCCAGTTTGTCTTCATTTTTTAAAAGATTTCAAACTTTTACAAACTGAAAAGATTATCTTTATTTTCATTAAAATATATGAAATTAAAAAAATATAGTTAATAATATCATAATTTTTACAAAAAAAATAAATATATAAAAAACGGCAGCATGTGAGCCTTCGAACTGAGGGCCTCTAGTATGTCAGGAGAGTATAGATTAAATAGGGCAGGCATTCTTTCATGGATTGGTAGGTACATGTAAATATATCTAGCACAACAAAATCCATTAGATGATTTTTAATCAACCAGTGCATAACATACACACACTTGAACAGCTAGTATGGACACCAGTACATTACTTACATGTAGTTAGGAACACTTTTCCCTTTAGTCTCAGTTAAGATTTTTGCAGCAAAAAATATTAATATGTAGACTGGAAGGAACTCTGGGATATTATTCTCGGAGAAAATTTTGATATACATCTCTTGAAGGGGCTTTGTTATTTTCCACTAAGATATATGTCCATCAGAGAGTAAATATTAAATGGAATATACCTTGCTACATTTTTTTCAATGGATATGAGCAAGCAGGGAATGTTCATGTGCAAGAAATTAAACAGCAAGATCATATTTTGTTTGTTTATTAGGTTTATCGTCCCACCAACAGTATTTCAGTTATCTGGAGACGGTGTCCACTTGAAGCAGATAAAGTGCTGCCTTCACTGTGTATAGCATGCCGTGAACACCTGGCATGATACCACACCCAGTCACATTATCCTGACACCGGGCCAACCAGTAGTGGAACTACCCTTATATTTGCTTGAGCGTTTGCAAGGGAGCTATACCACTACCATTTTTAATGACTTTGGTATGTCGCGGCCCGGGATCGAACCCGGGGCCTCCCGTAATTGGAGCCGATGCTCTACCGATTGCGCTACCAGGTCCGGTAAATCATATTTTGATCCAGGTGTTTTTCTCCTAGCTGAAGTCAAATAACTGTGTCTTTCCCTCAAAGATTTTTCTTCCAAACAAACCAATTTCCCACAGAAAGATTACCTTATCCTCTGGCCAAAGAGAGGCTATAATGGCCTGGGTCCTGTACAAGGTTAGTAGCAGGCAGTCCTCCTCGGAGAGCTTGAAGCTCTACAAGAGAATAAACAGAAACTTATATATCCTCATACCACATTAAAATATGTGACAGTCTTTAACAAAATAACAGCTTTTGAGTATATGTATAAAGTCAGGGGCAAATTCTACCATTATTTACTTGTGTTAACTGTTAAGTATGACCCAGGAATGTATGTAATACCTAAACCCTCCAGTATTTTCCACAAACATTTTTTGTCAACTTGAAATTGTATTATAAATGTTATTATAGGTTAAAGAAGTCTAATGCTTGCTGACTTAATTCAATAAATAAATTATAAAAAATGTAATGTAATTACAACCTTATTTTGAGTTGTCAAATTATGTCAAAAGGTGACATAATAAATGCCATCATTGAACTCTTTGGTCAACCTTTTATCTGCTACATTTTTGTTTTATCCTTTTTCTTTTTTAAAGTCATTTGTATGAAACTTCATGCAAACTTAACACATCATATTGCTTAAGACACAGCAGTAAATAGCACAGATCCTGATCAGACAGCTCACACAATTCGCCTAAGCCTTACAAATTCATGATGTGCATTTTAAGCGTTCAGAATTTATTGGCTATGTTGCAATACACAATATGACTTCCATTATTTTAATACATACCTTTTCCAGAATGTAAAGCACATCGAACCTTGGCTGTACATCTACAGAAGAATCGGAACAGAAAGGACGCAACTGATCCAAGACTTCTTCTGAACTGACTAGAGTCCCCCTACAAAGTATGACAGCTAAACTTGTATGTTGTATTGCAGCTTATACCCAATATTTAACCCTTTACAAGCTGAAAACTTAATTCACATTAAACAAACTCCACCATAATGATGTTTCCAGCAAGTAAAAGTTAAAAAAAAGAACAGAAAACGATGTATGCTTTTTTTAATAAAACTTAAAAGGTTAAAAGACAATAACAATTCAATACTTCATAATGTTCAGATGACATACAAACTTTGTTCACACTTGCTAGTAATCTGTAAATTACAAAATAACTAAATACCTATCTATATTCAATATTCAGTTACATTTACTGAACTACATAAGTATAACTGTCTACAAGTAGTACCTACTGGCCAATGGCCATGCATTGTGTGCCCATGTGTATAAAGCATGTTATAGACCTCCATTTCCATAAACTTGTTAAAACTAAACTCCATTTACTTGTTAAAAACACCTGTGTTTACAAGAAGTAAAGGGTTAAAGACCTAAATATGACTTAAAGCTTAAACTTAAGCTCATTTAACTTTATTTAAATTATGACATTATGTGAAAACAGTTAAACATGGACTGGTGGCTGTGGTGGGAAAACAGTTTAACATGGACTGGTGACTGTGTTGTAAAGGTTTACCATGGACTGGTGACTGTGGTGTGAAAGCAGTTTAACATTGACTGGTGACTATGGTTGAAAAACAGTTTAACATGGACTGGTGACTGTGGTGTGAAAACAGTTAAACATGGACTGGTGACTGTGGTGTGAAAGCAGTTTACCATGAACTGGTGTTTGTGGTGGGAAAGCAGTTTAACATGGACTCATGACTGTGGTGTGAAAACAATTTAACATAGACTGGTGACTGTGGTGTGAAAGCAGTTTAACATAGACTGGTGGCTGTGGTGTGAAAGCAGTTTGACATGGACTGGTGACTGTGGTGTGAAAGCAGTTTAACATAGACTGGTGACTGTGGTGTGAAAACAGTTTAACATGGACTGGTGAGTGTGGTGAGAAAACAGTTTACCATGGACTGGTGACTGTGGTGAGAAAACAGTTCAACATGGACTGGTGACTGTGGTGTGAAAACAGTTTAACATGGACTGGTGACTGTGGTGTGAAAACAGTTTAACATGGACTGGTGACTGTGGTGTGAAAACAGTTTAACATGGACTGGTGACTGTGGTGTGAAAACAGTTAAACATGGACTGGTGACTGTGGTGTGAAAGCAGTTTATCATGAACTGGTGTTTGTGGTGGGAAAGCAGTTTAACATGGACTCATGACTGTGGTGTGAAAACAATTTAACATACTGGTGACTGTAGTGTTAAAGCAGTTTAACATAGACTGGTGGCTGTGGTGTGAAAGCAGTTTGACATGGGCTGGTGACTGTGTTGTGAAAGCAGTTTAACATAGAATGGTGACTGTGGTGTGAAAACAGTTTAACATGGACTGGTGACTGTGGTGAGAAAACAGTTTACCATGGACTGGTGACTGTGGTGAGAAAACAGTTCAACATGGACTGGTGACTGTGGTGTGAAAACAGTTTAACATGGACTGGTGACTGTGGTGTGAAAACAGTTTAACATGGACTGGTGACTGTGGTGTGAAAACAGTTTAACATAGACTGGTGACTGTGGTGTGAAAACAGTTTAACATAGACTGGTGACTGTGGTGAGAAAACAGTTCAACATGGACTGGTGACTGTGGCGAGAAAACAGTTTAACATGGACTGGTGACTGTGGTGTGAAAACAGTTTAACATGGACTGGTGACTGTGGTGTGAAAGCAGTTTAACATGGACTGGTGACTGTGGTGGGAAAGCAGTTTAACATGGACTGGTGACTGTGGTGAGAAAACAGTTCAACATGGACTGGTGACTGTGGTGGGAAAGCAGTTTAACATGGACTGGTGACTGTGGTGTGAAAACAGTTTAACATGGACTGGTGACTGTGGTGGGAAAGCAGTTTAACATGGACTGGTGACTGTGGTATGAAAACAGTTTAACATAGACTGGTGACTGTGGTGTGAAAACAGTTTAACATAGACTGGTGACTGTGGTGTGAAAACAGTTTAACATGGACTGGTGACTGTGGTGTGAAAACAGTTTAACATAGACTGGTGACTGTGGTGAGAAAACAGTTTAACATGGACTGGTGACTGTGGTGAGAAAACAGTTTAACATGGACTGGTGACTGTGGTGTGAAAACAGTTTAACATAGACTGGTGACTGTGGTGTGAAAACAGTTTAACATAGACTGGTGACTGTGGTGGGAAAACAGTTTAACATGGACTGGTGACTGTGGTGGGAAAACAGTTTAACATGGACTGGTGACTGTGATGGGAAAACAGTTTAACATGGACTGGTGACTGTGGGGAGAAAACAGTTTAACATGGACTGGTGACTGTGGGGAGAAAACAGTTTAACATGGACTGGTGACTGTGGGGAGAAAACAGTTTAACATGGACTGGTGACTGTGGTGGGAAAACAGTTTAACATGGACTGGTGACTGTGGTGTGAAAACAGTTTAACATGGACTGGTGACTGTGGTGGGAAAACAGTTTTACATGGACTGGTGACTGTGGGGAGAAAACAGTTTAACATGGACTGGTGACTGTGGGGAGAAAACAGTTTAACATGGACTGGTGACTGTGGGGAGAAAACAGTTTAACATGGACAGGTTACTGCAATGTGAAAACAGTTTTACATGGACTGGTGGCTGCGTTGTGCAAATAGTTTAACATAGACTGGTTACTGTGTTGTGAACATACCCATGCTGTATATGATCCTGCACACTGGACACAATGTTTTCCAAAGCTTTCAGAGGCTCCAATGTTATCTTTCCAGGACTAGGCTTGCCACTTGAATTGGGAAAAAATACAAACCAGTAAAACATACAAACCTGTTAATATCTGAATGAAAGTAAAATGTGATCTTTTGTAACTGTGGTCAGTTTTTTTAGGTAATAAACAGTTTTGTGATCTACACTCATTTTTAGTACATACATGTATACATGTTTATATATCACATAACTCAACATTTATTTATTAAGGAACACCCCTTAGCTATTGCGATAATCCACTTATCAAGCCACAAATATTTCTTGATGTGACATCATTTCCCACAATGATATCATTTCCTGTGCTGAAATTCCCTTACCGTAAATTTCAATTTAAAGTTACATTTTAACAAAACAGCTATTATATTGTTGATGAGATAAACAGAATCCAACTTTCTGCACCATGAGTACTGAAAATATTAAGCTTGTTGGATAAAATGATATGAAAATTCAGCAGAGCCGCGTTTCATGTTGTTTTTTCCATCTCATTTACCGATATATTTTTAGTATTCAATGAACACTCATGTCAGATCCTCTACATATAGTAAAAACTGGTGTAGACAAAACTAAAATAAAACTTTTTACCGACTCTTAAAATATATATAGATATAGATATAAACCACATGAAGAGGTTACAAGATTATAAGAGACTTTGCAGCAAATAGTGCAGTTCTTGAACAGACAGAAAATAACTAAGAATGTGAAAATCCACTTCACTTTTCTCAGTGCTAGATATTAAAATGAAATATCTAAAAGAAAAAAGGAACATAACTCTGCCAAAATTATTTTGAGGGTTTCCTGCCCCTTTGAAAATTGTTTCCATTTTTGTTATATGCAAAGATTCCAAGTTTTGAGTGAATTGGATGTTTTGAATTGTTGTCATAGAACTGAACAAAAGGTTAATCAACACTGTTGATGACACCGGCAAGAATTCATAACAATAGCTCTACTTTTGTTTTGTTTTTCTAAAAAAGCTTAAATTGATAAAGTCAAAAATACATACCTAATTGAGTATACAATCTCTTGAATGGCATTCCGAACAACAACATTCAGTTTTGTGTTTGTATTTTCTGAGATGAACTCGTGTAAAGAATTGATGCTTATCTTGCCTTCTGTGGCCATTCTCAACAACATGGCATCAATCTGTTAGTATAAAAGAAGGGACTGATAATAATTCATAAAACTGGTTAATTAATTTTTGTGTGCCGTATTCTTTGAATTTAAAATAAAAAAGTATGTTTTTCATGAATTTAGCCAACCTTTAGACACATAGATTCTAAAGAGTCATTTTTTTTAAAATATATATTTTAAAAGGCACCTGCAGCAAACATCAACCTTGAACACTATTATTTCTAATACCACCCCACCCACACACTCCTTCAAGATCACAGCTTGAAGGGTCTTAAGCATTTAATTTGTTTAAAATACATAACACAACAGACCAGTTTCCATATCAGCTATTTATAGGTATCATGTGACATGGAAAAAATGAGGCCATACGTGACAGATATCCATTTCTGCTTATAGAAAATGGACGCCATTGAAAAGTACTGATAGCTTCCTTTGGAGGAACTGAATGCTTTGAAAGTAAAAAGACTTAAAGCATATACTGAGGAACATAAACACAAGTGTAACAGAGCAAAAGATATCTTTATTCTATGCAATAGATTTATGCGATATTCTATAAAAAAAAATGACATCAGCAATATAAACAGTGGCATGTGTCAAATTCCAAGTAAACAAATCTTAGCGAAGAGACAGAGACATATAGTTAAACCCAACATTGTCAACAACTGCGCATACAATGATCTGTTGTTGTTAGCTGGTAAAACGCAGAAGACACACAATCTGAGGGATTTGCTAGAGACCAATTTTTTCACCAACTTTACAAGTATTTGAAGGTGAAAGCAAGAAAAATTAATGTCATAGAGTGACAATAAATTCATCATCACTTATTTGCTATCACTAAAGCATGTTGTGAGCAGATTTTTTGCCCATGCACTTGTTCTATTCAACTTAGTAAGAAGCACACCTTTTTATATAGTTTAATCTGAGAACATACTATATTAACAAAAGAATTATTGCTTGTTTGCCTTACATCAATCATTGGCTAGAACTCCACAAAAAGTAAATCCTTTGCCGTATTATGAAAGAGTCACATGATTCTTTAGCTATCTTAAACATGTTTCCTGTCAGCAAAGACCTTTTACACAGATGTGTACAGAAGGGGTTTGGGTCAAAAAGCTGTTAGGCTCGTATTTCTAACCAATCAAAGTGATATGAGTGTCATATGGCTGTAGGATGACTAAGAATAAGTCTGGGTTAATAACAAGGAAAGGGTTACAAAAGAGAACAACTAGTATTCACCTTGGCTGACTCTCCCATAGACTTGTCATACTGAGTAACATACTCGTGAACACGCTTGTTTTCGGAGACGGTTAAACCCAGCACACTGGCATGCTGCAATGATTCCAGGTGTCTAGCATACCCCTTAATTGTAGTCACCACACTATCCCAGTTTCCTGATCTAAAAGAAAAATGAAAAGTATTTCATTAATTTTTGTTTAAATGACGTCAACACAGTAGTAGAAATTTTGGTGGGAAAAGAGCCAAGACATATAACTGAGAAAAACTTAAAACCTAACAGACAGAAGATCAGATAAAAAGATTTTATAATGGCTGGTTCTTGAAACTAAACAAGAAGGCGATGTGTGGTTGATGGTTAATCAATTTAAACAATCATTAAAATTTTAAACATAATTTAGGAAAATTTCTAACATTTGGATATAAACTAAACAATTTCTTACATTAAATGGTTTTATGAATGAACAAAGGAATTTTTCTTTTGTGTAAGGAAATATTTCAAGATTTAAGGAAACTTTCTTTGAATAAATATTATATAATAATTATTATATAATTATTTAAAAAAATAAATAAGATTATTTATTGAGAGGACCTGAGAGCCAATAGAAGCAAAGATACCATGTTATGTAGAAGAGATGTACCTTTATATGCAAGAATATAAAAAGAAGGCTGATGGTGAATGGTAAAGATTGGAACATTACAACAGATTTTTATTAAAATAAATAAAATAAATAAATTAGTCATATTACAAATGCTGAAAAACATATTAATGCTATGGAAAAAAAACACAGAATAGCCCTATCATTAAAGAAATCTAAACATTTAAAATGTTTCTTACCCTTCTATATCTTGTTTCTTCTTTTTCCCAGACTGTTGTTTGTGCACCTTAATCATGCGTTTACATATCTCAGTTCGGACTGTTACGTCCAACTGAAAACAGAAGTCAAACCAACATATATCATCAACTAAAATGATACAAAATAGGATAAACATCTTAAAAACAAACCATATATCAACAGAAGAGATACCAGTAAGCTCACATGTGTTCATACAGTATCACATTGGTTCATGTATAACAGTCACACATAGAGGCAGTTTTTTATTATAAATACTTTTTAAGAATTTTATTAGTTAAAAACATCATAGGAAAAATATTTTGAAACAATGAAATGTTGGCAGTGATTATATAGTGGTAGGCTTGACTATGGTTTATTGGCAAATGTGTTGAAAGCAACCATTTAAAGACTGATTTTCTGTATTGTACCTGTGCCATGTCAGATTAATACAGTTTCCAAGTTTATTCTTTCAATAATGTAGCTATCTCTTGAGAATATTGAGAATGAACAAGTCAAGCTGCCTACTTACCTTGTCCCTTGCTTGGTCTGAGAAAACCACATTCTGGACAAAGGTCAGAAGTTCACCTGGCAGTAACTTGTGTATATACTCTCCACATGCTTCTAGTCTATGCATCCAGCTAGTCTGTGATACACCAAACATTGATATTACACTGTAAAACTATCCACAATATTTGTTAAACCATTTAAACCAAAGACCTGTACACAAAGAGAAAGGAATGTTTAGAAACAGTTACAGATAACCTCAACATAATCCTGTGAGAGCAATCATGCTATTAAACATCTTTTAAATACCCTTAAAAGCTAACAGACACCCATCCTAAACATTGACATCCTACCAGCAAATGCAGCATCTCACATCTACTGTTCATGTCATTTCTTAATCCAGAGTGTTTTAACATGAGATTTTGTGTGTCTAGTCAATCTTTGAGGGAATAAGTCTTATAAAATCTTTTTTCCTTCAAATTATATATTAAAATTTAATTAACAATAATAGAAGACTCATCAAAGTTCTTGTTTCACAAAAGGAAACTTAGATGTTATTTATTTTTGGCATATTTCAGATGTTGGTGTTCTTAGACAGTGTTTAGGTTTAGTAGCATGTTTTGACCGAATGTCACAAAAGTCTTTGTACTGTTAGTACAAGGTAGAAATGTAGGTAAGGGGCTATCACACACTATGTCTGAGAATATATTCTGCAAGTGGGGCCTGGAGATTATAGCAAAAAACAACAACAACAAAAACACATAAAGTAATCTGTTTCTTAAGGTTTTAGTTACCATGGTATCGGGCTGTTTCTTCCCATCTCCTTCCCAGAAGAATTTGACAGCCCATGTGCAGAAGATAAAACTGGCATCAAGACATCCACCCTTCTGTCAACATAAACATAAAGATAAAATTTAATTGAAATTTAAAACTTGATTTACCCTGCAAACTGTCAATGATTGCTTGTATATATCTCTTCTGTTGGCTGTGTGCTCTAACACAAACATTTTATGGGAAGTGTTTTGTTTTGATATGTTCATTGTACACAGCAGAATTTTTTATAATTTATATGCTAGAGGCATCCAGATATGCCATGAGCTGACATGCTGCAAGTTAATATATTACAAGCAACATATAAGCTTTAATTGAAAATAAGCAACAGTAAAAAACAACACCTGAGATATAAGACTCAGTCTTTTATTCATTTTATCAATGCAGACACCCTGTTCTTATAAGGGGAAATCAGTATGATAATGTATTAATGTTAAATTCCAAGCAATCACAATTTTTCATCTGTAGTATTTTGCACAACAAAGAAAAGGATTACAATACACTAATATGTTTCCACAATCTTAAAATATGCTCTTATGACAAAAGTGTTCACAGTGCATATTTTGTCTATGTAACATCAAATGAACAACAAAATACAAACCTATCAAAATTCAAAAGGTTATTATGTAAAAGATTAACAACTTCTAATACCAATGAAAAAGTCTGCACAGCATTTAATTTAGGAAGTATGGTGGCAATTCCAATGTCCTTGTCAATGATACACAAAGAGAGACATTAATGAATAGTCTCCCCTGAATAATGCCTAAATGCAAGAAGGTCTTTTCATTTGTTTTACTCGGTTTTTATGCTTGTGCTCTTTAGAGTGTATGTTGACTTTTCTGCCTTTCTTATTATACCCAGGTTGACCATCATCAATAAACATGTCTATTTTCTTTTGTTAAATAACATATCTCAATAAGTATTTAAATTAATTTTAAGTTTATATGTATGCAAAAGTAAGAAATTCACAGTTTGTTATTGCAATATCTAAAAAAGAACAGACGATAAAGTCCAAGAATTTCAACTACAAGGGCCTACCTACTGTTTGGAATACTTCGGATATTAACTACCAAGGGAGACAATTTCCATTTCACCAATGTACCCCATTGCATCCAACAGGAAAACATACTTTTCACTAAGAACACTATTTTTCCACAGCTTTCAACAAAATAGGCAAGTCTAGTATTTGTTGAAAGTATATGAAAAATGTGATAAGAAAAAATTTTCAACACTGCAATACAATAGGAAACTAAAGTTTTAAAAAATTGCATCAAATGACTGTATTTTTTTCAAAGTTGCATTTCTGTATTCAATGAACAAGTTTGATAAAATTTGACTCAATATAATGGGGGAGGGTGAGTATGGGGAGGCTGTGTCCAGAAAGAACAACCTCAAACTATTGTTTGCCTATTGTTTAGCCAAATTTTAATTTATTCTTTTACATTTTCCTTTAAACATAACAAAATAGATTTAAACTTAAGACTGGTTTTGAGCAGACTTTACATCTAAAATTTACCAATTTACAAACTTAAAACTGCAACTTTTATCAAGAAAAGAACAGACTAGCTAGGCATTTTGACATGGCTTATTATATAACTTACTCTGTTTGGAATATGTTTAGCCAGTTTAGCAATGGATGCTACATTGGCAGCAGACATGTGTGAGGACAGCACTGTCATGACATCTACATTATCATCCATCAAGGCCTTGTAGTCAACATCTAGCAAGAAATAACGTAAGTCAATTCTTAATTAAGGAGTAAATTTAGATATGATTTTAAAGCTTTATTTAAACAAAAATTATGGCTAAATAAATAGAATAACACTCACAATAACAGTTTGTACTTTATCATAAGCTATACATATTTTAAGTTTGATGGGAATTCCCCATAAAAAATGATGCTACAGTCCTGACAACTGAATTCAACAAACGGCAAAATAAAAAAAAAAAATGGATAGGTAAAAGTTAGGTTTGTTCTTGCCACTTCATCTCATCATATGTCATATATTATGGTATTTCAAGTATGAAGTGAACAATCCATAAAATGACAAGATCATTACATAATTTCTAAGCATTAGTTCAAATGGGTGAGGTTAAAGACCTGGTAGAATCATCCGCAGTTTCTTCAGCACTTTGATGTGTGCTGTTGCTGTAAGCCCCGCCTCTAATAAAATGTCACACCCATCCATTGTCTCATAGTAATACAGAAGGGCCTTCTGGTCACTGCCACGCAGGGAGGGGTACACATAGGTACGCATTCGCTCACAGAACTTCTCTGGCTCAGCTCGCAGTGTGGGCAGGAAATTCATCAATGTAACATGCTGCTCTATTTCTTCAATGGTAAGCCTGAACAGAAACAACCTTGGAGGGTTAAAATCATTGATAGTACAGTTTAATTGTTACATGTAAAATGTGCTTAACCTGTTCACAGCCCTGTACCAAGTGGGGCTATAGGTAGAAAGTGTTTCCTGTTAGCCATACAGGTTTATTGTTTGCTTATTGTCTGTAACACCTGCAATCTTGATCAGTTCAATATGTAGTGCATGTATCTAGCATACAATTTTAGTCACTTGGAATTTATGTAGCTTTTCTTTTTAAATGCAACATATAATGCTAGTTTGTTTATTGGGTTTATCGTCCCACCAACAGTATTTCAGTTATAATGCTAGCATCATGTAAATTTGCACCTTGATTTTCATTGAATGATGTGTTTGATGAACTTTATCATAATTGAGAAATATTTTAAAGTTAAGACATTAGGAGAGATGTAAAAATTCTACACTGTCTGAAATCTGAAATGCATTATACAAAAATGAAATGAAAAGTGGGTGGAAAAACACTGTTGAAGACAATATGAAATATAAACACTTTATGACTTAATACTCATTTATGCAAAAGTAATAATTGTAAAACTTTCTGCGTACATTGGTTTAAGTAGTATTAATTAGCTAGGAGAATTTGGATTATCTATTATAACGGCAACTGAAGAAAAATAAGACTGTTCAATACCAAAGCAGTAAACTGGAAGCTTATTTTTTCTTGAAAGAAAAAAAAAATCTATACATCAGTGATGAGGTTAAGTTTGTTAAAGTTAAAAGAACAAGCCCTTCAACTCTCATACTTACTATAGCCAAAAACAATTGGTAAAAGGTGCAGTGTTTTGTTTTTCTTAGATGGTTATCAGTATTATATTTGATATCTGGTAGTTGGAATAGATCCCAGATAAATACCTCTATAGAACCACAGCTGTGACACATAAAAATCTGCTTGCTTGGGACTTGAACTTTATGTGAGAGGCTGGGTCATTACAACTGGAAGTTAATAATTCTAGTAGCTCAGCTCTGGATCATTCACTGTACTATATACTCACCCACTGTCACAAAACAGGAACTCCAACTGAGCTGCATACACCATCCAGATTGGCATCTCATACCTGGTTGCCAGGGATACAGCTATCTGATAGATGTCTGTCTCATTCGTCCTATGTAAACACATGATGGAACACTTAACCATCACATAAATGTATTAAAAAGGTGATAAATTCAGAGTGTCCTTTGGACATGAGTTCCAATGTCTTTTGCTTTAAAACATCTCAGGAAATGGTCATTACTCAAACATTAAGGGGATAGTGACCAAAAATCAAACTAAACCTGGCATTGGGGTGATTTTTTAAGTTACTGAGTGAAAACAAGAAATCCATGGGCGCATGCAGCGGCAGAGTTAACTCGAATTGTCCTTTCAACAGTTCAAATTTTCAAAAAGTAGAGGCATAAACAAAGTTTTTGATGGTATTTCCTCTATTAAACACATAGGAGAAAATTCACATAGGAAATGAATTCCCTGATGGTAACACGAAATGTCCATGGATATTCTCCAATGCAGTGACCCTATGGTTGCACTAGGTGTTTCATTAAGAAAATTACAAACTGGCTGAATAATTAACTTTAACAATTTTTAATTAAATAAAACAACAACACTTAAACTTACATTGCTAATCCAAGAATAGTTTCCTCTTTGTATTCTTTGTCAGAAGTAAATCTGTCTATATCAATACCTGAAAAAAAAACAACAGTCGTTAACAGAGTTTAATGTCTAAAACAATTATTTCAATGCTCTAAACCTGTTAACAATCTATTACTAGTACATTACTTTCATATCTCATGTAGCTTAAAAACAAATTGGATACAGTTTTGATAATATTTCTGTTACATCTGTAGAACAATAAATTTTACATTGTGTAATTTTATTGCTATAACAAGAATTCAAAATCTATAAAAATATTAAAAATCTGTACACAGTTTCAACATATTCTATCCCTTAAGAGTATTAAGCATCTCATGTTTTGTACTCTTTTTTAAGTTTGACTGTGTCTTAAATAAGATAAAAGTAATATGCAAATGAAACATTATTATATCTGACATGATATCCCAATGTTTAATGCCCAGAGGCCGATAAAATTTAATAATGTAAAAAAATGAAATAATTTGCCCTCATTTGCATCTTATTTTAGACAGTTTATTTCATTTGTTGTTGGTATAATAAAATAAAAATAAATATCCAGGGAGAATGATGGAACAAAAAGACAACTTTTGATTTCATTATGCCAACCTCAGTTTATACATGGGTAAGTCAATATGCAGTCTCACCATCAGTGAGATGACATATTTATGTAACTTTAATAAAAGTCTAAGAATAAAAAGGCCTGATTGAGTAACTTGTGCTTCCTGTTATAGTGGAAATAACACAACATAAGAGGTGATGATTGTTAATTATTTAGGTTTATTGTCTCATCAACATCCTTTCAGTGAATGCTGGTCAACCCAGCACCTGGTAAACCCGGCACTTGGTGAACTTGGCACCGAGAATAGTGAATTTGGAATCCAGTAAACTCGGCACCTGGTGGATTCGGCATATAGTTAACTCGGCATTTGTATATTATTCTTTTATCTCTTTGCTTCTAGACACATATACAATTTGGCAATATTTATTGTTACACAATGTATGACCTATACTGTTATCATGGAAATGTCTGTTTGTGAAGAAAGGTAAATTTTCAAAGTAACTTATTACGACCACATTTATCAACGGTTCATTGGCTACTGGCATAACATTTATTTTTGAATTGAATTAGTTGATATAATTTTTGTATAAATTTATCTTTCTATGAAAATTTTATAAACATTTGCACATTTGGTTGTTAGTTATCCATTCCAGATTCACCTTGGCTGGCGATTATCTTCACATTCATCAATGAGAAAATCAGAGGCTCTCCCCAGCAAATTACGTAGAAAATAGTTAAAAGATGAATTGAGACAATTAATCCAAATAACCATTTTATTGGTAAATGTAAAAATGCTTACAATAATTACTATATTAGGCAAAAATAATTTAAGGAGACAAATTGAATATCAATAATGATTATTTTGTGGTTTTTAAATTATTTTCTTATGATGTCCTTAATATTTATTTATTTTTTTTTATTTTATTTTTTACTTTTATATATTATTTGCATAATGATTTATATCTTTAAAAAACGAGGTGCTGAATTCACCAGATTCGTAATGCGGAATTTACCAGGTGCCGAGTACACCAGGTGCAGAGTTGACTATTTACGCAGGTGCCAAATTCACCAGATGCCGAGTTCACTTGATACCCTTTCAGTTGTCAAAAGATTGTGTTCCCTTACAGCAACTATATTCCTGCCATCGTTGTGATAGCAGTACAGTGGACATCATGTCACAACTAGCCACATTTTCCTGACCAGGGTCAGAATGAATGATGATATCTTACCCCTTCCAAGCTTCTTGAGCACCATGGCCTGCCTGTAATCTTCCAACATCTCACTGTAAGCCGAGATTTGTGACACGAGATCTGTCACATGGTCTGGCCAGGCTACTTCAGTCTTCTGACACACAAGCTGGCGGACCTTACGCATCACATGTACTACAGTCAAGAGAAATATTTGCATATAAGATGGTATTGTGGTATAAACATTTTCCTTAATAAGACTTAAATGTTACATATGTTCAAAATTCAAGCACAAAGAAATTTTAATACATTTTTTCCCATAGCAAGCTTTTGATACAAACAACTATCACTAAGCAAAGAACTGTGAAAAGAATTTTATAAATTTTATTAATTAGTTGGATTCTGGTGACATTTATGTGTCAAGAGATGTATCACAATTTAAATGGAAATCCTGCAGATATAGAAACCCTTAACAAGTATTGCAAGTAGTTATCCCTTACCTGGTGAATGTGTGTAGAGAGGAGAGATCCTGGCTGTATCTAGTGGTGTCAAGGCAGCATACAGTTGTAAAGCATAATAATACAGGGCCAACTGTAGAGAGATATCTGTCTTTTTCTGGCTTGTAAAACACTCCGTGGCATCCAATGGCTAGAAATATGAGTACATTTTCTGTACAAGCATAAATCAGCCTTCCTCAGGAAGTTGGTTGACTTTAGGAAAGCAGTTTCAGAGATGTTATTTAATGAATGTAAAAGGATGCGGGATAAGTGATGTATGATTCCAGATGTTAGGTGATTACAACAGCTCACCCTAATCATCTGCTCAGTAAGCTAAATAGATCAGGCTTACATTTACAAAACAATAATATTTCAATTACACAAAGATGGTGCTCAATTAAAGCATACATAGTGCTGCCTAGATAGTAACAGAATGTCAAAAAGACACACCAGTCTTTACCAAGATGCATGCACACCAGGAAGGCTGAACATTATTTTGGTGTGTCTTAGTTTAGGTTCTAACCAAAAACTTTCCATAACACAGATTGACTCACTACTAGCTGTCCATGTTTGGTACAATTTACAGATAACTAGAGATGAAATAATTATCATGATCATGAAAGTGATGAATGCATTTAGATATAAAAAAAGGCAAAAGAGGTTTTGATAAAACAAAATAAAAAATACATGTTTTAGTTGTTTTTTCAACAAAAAATAAAAATAACAGTTAAAATTTACTAATTAAAGACTGACAAAATATCAAAATATTAGAGTGAATAATTGAAATACCTGTTTAAGTGCCAGCAGATATGCTAATGTCAGGGTGAAGTCTGTAGTGAAGGTCTGTTTTGCCAGGGTCAGCAAGACTTGAAATTTAACATTATACCAAAATTACTGTACCTTCAAAATTTAATATTTGTTTCAATTTAATCAAACATAGTGAAGCTGACATAAATAGGTGGGTTTGCAGCATTTTTATCCAACAATCTTTTTGTGATAATAGTAGAACAGCAAAGTCCTTGATCAGTAGTTTATTAAGGTTCAGGTGACATAATTTGTGCAATTTGGTAAGTCGATGTACATGAAAAAATGCATCTAACATGCTCATCATCATATATACATAAATATACATATTTTAAAGATCACTAAAATTGTCATCTTTTGTCAATAAAGTGGATATATATATATAGGAAAAGTCATGAATGAAGATTTGCTACTACATGATTATTTTTATTATGTTGTGTTACATTACGCTGACACAGTTAAGGTTACATTGGCAATGTTCAGCTTATAATTGGTGGAAATATCCCACAAATATGTCATGGTAGAAACACCAGCACACCATTGGTCAGCTGGAAGACCTCCATAAATGAAGTTCTTGACCTAACCAGAACTTCTGCACATGTTGTGATGAGCTAAAGAGTTCCAAGTCAGCATCTTATATCCCTAAAACACAAGAGCCACTTTTACTATTATAAAGTACATGCAGCAAATCACTTAAGTGCTAACCAACCTTCATTTGGTGAGTGTGATTTCTCTCCCTCTGTCAACATCTCCTCTAAGAGAGCTATCCGCAGTAGATTCTCATGCATTAACACCATTTCAGATTCATTACCTTTCATCGTATGCATGTCGAAGGCCTCCTACAAAACAATAACACTTGTCCGGCTACATCTAGTAATAAGCAGTACAAACTCATTATTAAGTATGTTAATTACTAACAGCTACAAACATGGGTTACAAGATATATTCACAAAGATTTAACAGCAAACAGGTCAGATCCAGATCAGAGTTGAAAAAAAAGACCTAATATAGACTTAATGATTTACACAATTCATGTCACTTGACCAGAAAATTCTGGAAGTTTAATATATTACTAACTAAAAATGTAAATCTTTAATTAAAGCTAGATGATGAAAATGGGCATCAATCTGTTCAAGAGTGGTATTTTTGTGTGTATGTTGGATTTATCATCCTACCAACAGTATTATGTTACGTGGACAAACACTTAAAGCAGATTTAGAGCTGTTATAACTGTGAATAGCATACCTTAAACCTGGCATGATACCACACCCAGTCATATTATCCTGACATCAGGCAGACCAGTCAAGGAACTACCCTTACATTTCCTTGAGTGCTAGTAAGGAAGCTATACCACTACCATTTTTGAAAGACCCTGGTATGTTGAAGAGCCCCGAGCATTTTTTACCCGGAGCTCACACTCTACTGACTGTGCTTTTAAGTCTGATCTGGTATTTTTTGTACATGAATTAAATGACAATGCAAGTCTGAAGTTTAGGCTATGAAGTTCAACTTACCACATTCAGATAGCTATTCGGACACACGTCTGCATAGAACGGATGACAAGCTTGTTTCTGTAGATTCAGGTTTCTGTCCCTATGGTACTGGGAGGTCTGTTCTGCAGGCTGGGTTAACTTCTTTACAGTGCCTTGCCACCAATTCTTGTCTGTCATTGTTGACAACACTGCTTTAGTAGTCTGCTGAGTTGAGGTGAGAATGTTCCGTGTTTGCTCCAGAGCTGCTCTGGTTGAAAATGGACTAGCCCGACTGTTAGTTTTCTCCGAGATCTCATGAATTTCCTTACTGATGCCTTCATACAACACCTAGATGGATACATATACGAATTGTTTTTGTTGTTTCTGTAATAGAACTCTAAACACTTTTAAACTTAAACAATACTCTTTGAAACCCAGACTTTTAAAATTTTGCATTTCCTTCCCAAATGCACCATTATGTGCTGTTTGAAATAAGATGCACAAACAAGAAAACTTGAAAAATAATAAAATTAAACAATGTTTCAAGTGAACATAAAATTCATTCTTTAAAAACAACAACACAAGATTTAATGAAAATTTATGAAGCATTAAATTATATTAATTATTACTTACATAATTTTTTTTACCTAGGTCATATTATTTTTACAATATAAAGTTAAACATCTACAACAAATTACTATAAGAATCATTTGATGTTGAAATATGTTTTACAGCATATATGTGTAACTACATTGTGCCCTCACAAATCAATGGGTCAAGAAAAGACTATTCTAACTAGATTTTTAAAACGATATGATGCCATTCTTTAATACCTATTAATCTGATATATTTCTGCTCAGCTTAAAATATTGAAAGAACAAAAAATGTCACTGGAGTTAACATGCACAATGATATTATATTATAATATAAAGTATGAGTGATGTAGAAGTGTAGATGACAATAAAATGGAATGGATGGCTTTATGCCGCCTTTCTGGGGCATAAAAAACATTATTTAAAGATTACAATTATCATTACAATTAACTAAATCATGTAGACATAGATGAAGATATACCTGTGTTTCTAGAAGGGCCCTGGCTTGGAGGATGGGTTCTATCATATCAGGGGTGCAGAATGTTACTGCAAATGACAGAAGGTCCACTCTGAAAGCATGGAAATAAAAAAAACTGAGCAATTAGCATACAAAACTTATAAAAGTGACAAGGTTTGTCATATTTTAGTAAGTGACCTTAAATTGTTGTAAAACCATATTGGCCATCATGGATGCATTTTTTAAACTTTCCTTTATTTTAAAAAAATGCTGTGCAAATGTATTTCTACAATAATATGAATAATAATAAAGAATTATGAATAATGAGTTCATTTTTCTACCTGGTTTCTGAGGTTCAACCCAGTGTCTTGATTACAGGCTTTAGAGTATAATGATTGGGAGGACAAAATCTTCTTTTGGTGGAACTTCTTATTTTCGTTCACAAACTACAATGCCAGTCCAAATTTAGAGATGATAGTTTTAGATACTCAAGATTTCTGTGGAGTCTTTTTAACGAGTGCAGTACCAGATGGGTTCTGTTGAATCAAAGTTTGTTGTCACTCCAGTATCACATGTACAAACCAACTGTAATTACTTTGCACCAATATTGTTGAACTCCTCAGCCTCAGCCAGATCAACACAGACGTCCCATGCGGCACCATGTCCCACCCTCATCAACTGCTGGCTGATCTCATATGCAAATAGGTAATCCTTTGCCTGAAACATTGAATGGTTCCTCTCAAATCTTTGTCATCTGATTACTAAGGTGACAATATCTGGACTCTACTAAAGTTTATTTCAATGATATTCAATTAGAATTGCTAAGAAAATCATGCATAGGGAGTAAGATGTATTATTAACTACTTTGCAGTAGTTAATATTGTAGATCCTGATCAAACCGCCTAAGACTGATTAATTTATGCTAAGCTGGTGAAATGTTAAATATCTATACTCACACTATTTGTTTTAAAGGACTCTCATTGCTAAATAAGTATTATATGTTTTAATATATGTTTAATAACACCAATATAGAGAGAGGAGAGAGTAACAGTGGATATATCATAATATATCACTATTTGAGAATGTCCATATTATGCAGAATTCAAAGGTAAATTTACTGATCAAACTATGTATCTCCATATATCTATAGTAAATTATCATTGTTTAATCCTTTTACTAAAAATAACCATAACTTTGGCAACATTTATTTAAAATTGAGCCTAAGAAATACTAGGGCTACTGACAAATACTAAACTTTTTTTGATTCATTACAAGGTGTATGGTATTCTTTGAATGAGGTTAAAATGAAAAAAAAAATGAAATTTACATATATTATAGTTGTACTTTTGGCACTTATAGGAAAAACTATTTGACATCTCGCACCTTTATTACCTTCTGCAGAAATACTGCTTCCTGATTGGTCAATATCAGTTAAGAGAACATGACATATATTTCCATACACCCCCTGTAGTTTTTATTGAGCCCTTGTTACTGTTAAAATGATGGATCAAATTGTTTTTTCAGTTTCATTGTTCTTGTTTTATATTTACTGCATTATTTAAAGTGTATTTGATTGAAAAAATGTTTTTGTTATAGCTTTTTGGCAGTATTTTGTTGGTTACAATAAGACCATTATGTCCTTTGTCCATGCTTTACTGAAAAAGCATACAATTTAATAGCAAGAGAGGTAATAGTTGTACTGTTTGTAGCTTTGAGTAAGGGATCACACAATAAGTTATTTATCTTGTGTTTTTGCTTTACTATAAATGTCTGAAATAAAATCCCCGAAAGATTATGTTATGTGATATAAAAGACTGCTAAAAATTACAGTTAAGCAATGGATGATATAGTACATAAAGTTAATTGTCTTATGTACACAAATTATTTCAATGAATCTGTTGTGACAGACTTTGAATTGCAATTGATTTTTAGATAGATAGGTATACATGTATATATAAATTATTTCATAAAGGGCAGGTGATCTTGTTTTTTATTTAATTGCCCTTGATGTTTTCACTTACATCACCTTCCTCCTTACTATAAGTGACAATAAACTACCCCTGATAAAAGAGGTCTAGGTCAGTTAAGAAACTTCAACCAAGCTCTAAAATATCCACATCCCTTGGACCTGATGCTACATACCTCTAAAGCGGCTCTCGCTATCAGATGATTTACTTTTCCATCTTTCTCTGTCTGGTCAGATACTCTCAAGAGATGCCCTAATCTCAGCAACTGAAATCGGAAAAGTTTTGGTTTGGTTATCAGAAAGCATTATAAAATTACCTAATTATGGACATTCTGGCAAAATCCAATGTTCAATGATAGAGGAAGATGGCAGACAAGTGTATTAATTAAAAGAACAAAAAGAACTCCAAAGATCGCCTGGATGACCTCCCCGTATAGATGTTTTCTCCTGAAAGGATTCATTCCATAAACTGAAGGTTGAGGAGTTTTAAGTTGGCCTAAACAAACTATTAGGTCATGGACTGTGGCATTATGATGTAATATTGATTGAATACAATTTCTCAAATCCTAGATGGGTGAATAGATAGCTGAAGTTAACCAGGTGATAAGTAAACTTGTTCATGTCATGTAACCTAAAGATAACAAGCATGGCTTAAGTTAATTTTTGATATTATTTATATGGATTTATGAGTCCTAAAAAAGCTTACCTTCTGTGTATTCTTGTATGCATTAGGTGTCTGCTCAATACTTTGTTTCACAAAGTCCAGTCTGTTTGTACTGAGACGAACTACAAATACATGAAAGCCATGGTATTACATAGTATATATAATAGATAAAGAAATAATCTGAACCAAAGAAGATGTTGCTTAAGTGAAAAAAGCATTTGTATGTATGAAAACTGTTTGCTTCTATAGATAATATATTGGGTCATACTTGTGAAAGCAAACAGTACTCTTTTCTACAGCATGAGCGGTGTTTGGTTTAAATAGATGGCGTTCCCTTTAGGAACATTTTCAAATTTTATAACTTTGAAATCATTATAAATTCAAGTGAACACCATCATTAAGTATTCCATAGTTGTTCAGTAACCTTAACTTAAGTTCTACTCACAAGCTTAGAAATAGGACATGTTAGGTCAATGATCTTATAGTTCCCAGTAACAACTTTATGTGTTGTTACTCTCCAACAGATAAATATTCCTTATCATATCTCATTGTTACTCTGTGTAAGCTAACCTTGAATCAACTTAAGCAATAAGTGCCATTCCACTTGGAGGTTTCTGATCATGTTTGTTTTCTTTTGATGCTATGTTACAGCACTATAACATAAATATGGTCATATTTGATGCTATGTTACAGTACTATAACATACATATGGTCATATTTGATGCTATGTTACAGTACTATAACATACAAATGGTCATATTTGATGCTATGTTACAGTACTATAACATAAATATGGTCATATTTGATGCTATGTTACAGTACTATAACATACATATGGTCATATTTGATGCTATGTTACAGTACTATAACATACATATGGTCATATTTGATGCTATGTTACAGTACTATAACATACATATGGTCATATTTGATGCTATGTTACAGTACTATAACATACATATGGTCATATTTGATGCTATGTTACAGTACTATAACATACATATGGTCATATTTGATGCTATGTTACAGCACTATAATATATATATGGTCATATTTGATGCTATGTTACAGTACTATAACATAAATATGGTCATATTTGATGCTATGTTACAGTACTATAACATACATATGGTCATATTTGATGCTATGTTACAGTACTATAACATAAATATGGTCATATTTGATGCTATGTTACAGCACTATAACATAATATGGTCATATTGATGCTATGTTACAGCACTATAACATAAATATGGTCATATTTGATGCTATGTTACAGTACTATAACATACATATGGTCATATTTGATGCTATGTTACAGTACTATAACATACATATGGTCATATTTGATGCTATGTTACAGTACTATAACATACATATGGTCATATTTGATGCTATGTTACAGTACTATAACATACATATGGTCATATTTGATGCTATGTTACAGTACTATAACATACATATGGTCATATTTGATGCTATGTTACAGTACTATAACATACATATGGTCATATTTGATGCTATGTTACAGTACTATAACATAAATATGGTCATATTTGATGCTATGTTACAGTACTATAACATACATATGGTCATATTTGATGCTATGTTACAGTACTATAACATAAATATGGTCATATTTGATGCTATGTTACAGTACTATAACATACATATGGTCATATTTGATGCTATGTTACAGTACTATAACATACATATGGTCATATTTGATGCTATGTTACAGCACTATAACATATATATGGTCATATTTGATGCTATGTTACAGTACTATAACATACATATGGTCATATTTGATGCTATGTTACAGTACTATAACATAAATATGGTCATATTTGATGCTATGTTACAGTACTATAACATACATATGGTCATATTTGATGCTATGTTACAGTACTATAACATAAATATGGTCATATTTGATGCTATGTTACAGTACTATAACATACATATGGTCATATTTGATGCTATGTTACAGCACTATAATATATATATGGTCATATTTGATGCTATGTTACAGCACTATAATATATATATGGTCATATTTGATGCTATGTTACAGCACTATAACATACATATGGTCATATTTGATGCTATGTTACAGTACTATAACATACATATGGTCATATTTGATGCTATGTTACAGTACTATAACATAAATATGGTCATATTTGATGCTATGTTACAGTACTATAACATACATATGGTCATATTTGATGCTATGTTACAGCACTATAATATATATATGGTCATATTTGATGCTATGTTACAGCACTATAATATATATATGGTCATATTTGATGCTATGTTACAGCACTATAACATACATATGGTCATATTTGATGCTATGTTACAGCACTATAACATACATATGGTCATATTTGATGCTATGTTACAGCACTATAATATATATATGGTCATATTTGATGCTATGTTACAGTACTATAACATACATATGGTCATATTTGATGCTATGTTACAGTACTATAACATACATATGGTCATATTTGATGCTATGTTACAGTACTATAACATACATATGGTCATATTTGATGCTATGTTACAGTACTATAACATACATATGGTCATATTTGATGCTATGTTACAGCACTATAACATATATATGGTCATATTTGATGCTATGTTACAGTACTATAACATAAATATGGTCATATTTGATGCTATGTTACAGCACTATAACATAAATATGGTCATATTTGATGCTATGTTACAGCACTATAACATAATATGGTCATATTTGATGCTATGTTACAGTACTATAACATACATATGGTCATATTTGATGCTATGTTACAGTACTATAACATAAATATGGTCATATTTGATGCTATGTTACAGTACTATAACATAAATATGGTCATATTTGATGCTATGTTACAGCACTTATAACATACATATGGTCATATTTGATGCTATGTTACAGTACTATAAACATTAAATATGGTCATATTTGATGCTATGTTACAGTACTATAACATAAATATGGTCATATTTGATGCTATGTTACAGTACTATCAACATACATATATGGTCATGATTTGATGCTATGTTACAGTACTATAACATAAATATGGTCATATTGATGCTTATGTTACAGTCCTATAACATACATTATGGTCATATTTGATGCTATGTTACAGTACTATAACATAAATATGGTCATATTTGATGCTATGTTACAGTACTATAACATACATATGGTCATATTTGATGCTATGTTACAGCACTATAACATACATATGGTCATATTTGATGCTATGTTACAGTACTATAACATAAATATGGTCATATTTGATGCTATGTTACAGTACTATAACATAAATATGGTCATATTTGATGCTATGTTACAGTACTATAACATACATATGGTCATATTTGATGCTATGTTACAGTACTATAACATACATATGGTCATATTTGATGCTATGTTACAGTACTATAACATACATATGGTCATATTTGATGCTATGTTACAGTACTATAACATACATATGGTCATATTTGATGCTATGTTACAGCACTATAACATAAATATGGTCATATTTGATGCTATGTTACAGTACTATAACATAAATATGGTCATATTTGATGCTATGTTACAGCACTATAACATACATATGGTCATATTTGATGCTATGTTACAGTACTATAACATACATATGGTCATATTTGATGCTATGTTACAGTACTATAACATAAATATGGTCATATTTGATGCTATGTTACAGTACTATAACATAAATATGGTCATATTTGATGCTATGTTACAGCACTATAACATACATATGGTCATATTTGATGCTATGTTACAGTACTATAACATAAATATGGTCATATTTGATGCTATGTTACAGTACTATAACATAAATATGGTCATATTTGATGCTATGTTACAGCACTATAACATACATATGGTCATATTTTATGCTATGTTACAGTACTATAACATAAATATGGTCATATTTTATGCTATGTTACAGTACTATAACATAAATATGGTCATATTTGATGCTATGTTACAGTACTATAACATACATATGGTCATATTTGATGCTATGTAACAGTACTATAACATAAATATGGTCATATTTGATGCTTTGTTACAGCACTATAACATAAATATGGTCATATTTGATGCTATGTAACAGTACTATAACATAAATATGATCATATTTGATGCTATGTTACAGCACTATAACATAAATATGGTCATATTTGATGCTATGTTACAGTACTATAACATAAATATGGTCATATTTGATGCTATGTTACAGCACTATAACATACATATGGTCATATTTGATGCTATGTTACAGCACTATAACATAAATATGGTCATATTTGATGCTATGTTACAGCACTATAACATACATATGGTCATATTTGATGCTATGTTACAGTACTATAACATAAATATGGTCATATTTGATGCTATGTTACAGCACTATAACATAAATATGGTCATATTTGATGCTATGTTACAGCACTATAACATAAATATGGTCATATTTGATGCTATGTTACAGCACTATAACATAAATATGGTCATATTTGATGCTATGTTACAGCACTATAACATACATATGGTCATATTTGATGCTATGTTACAGTACTATAACATAAATATGGTCATATTTGATGCTATGTTACAGTACTATAACATACATATGGTCATATTTGATGCTATGTTACAGTACTATAACATAAATATGGTCATATTTGATGCTATGTTACAGTACTATAACATAAATATGGTCATATTTGATGCTATGTTACAGCACTATAACATAAATATGGTCATATTTGATGCTATGTTACAGCACTATAACATACATATGGTCATATTTGATGCTATGTTACAGTACTATAACATAAATATGGTCATATTTGATGCTATGTTACAGTACTATAACATAAATATGGTCATATTTGATGCTATGTTACAGTACTATAACATAAATATGGTCATATTTGATGCTATGTTACAGCACTATAACATACATATGGTCATATTTGATGCTATGTTACAGTACTATAACATAAATATGGTCATATTTGATGCTATGTTACAGTACTATAACATAAATATGGTCATATTTGATGCTATGTTACAGCACTATAACATACATATGGTCATATTTGATGTTATGTTACAGTACTATAACATAAATATGGTCATATTTGCAACATCCTACTAAAACTTGGTGAAGGAAGACCCCAGACATATGTATGCATAGAACCACTGGTGCACAGCAGATCAGTCTGAAGACCACCCACATGACAGTTCTCATCCTGATATGTATGTGTTAAAGCTTCATTGCTTACACTTGATTGCACAGCAAATGTAAGGGTACTTCCATGGCTGGTCAGCCTGATATCATGATTATCTGTCTGGGTGTGATGTTAGATCAGGTGTTTATGATGTGCTATCTGGTTCTAGTGGACACTTTCTTCAGATAACTTCAAGCTTGTTTGACCAATAAACTGAACAACAAACCCTACAAAAGAAGCAATGAGTAACAAGCATATTTGAGGCATAACAAATGACTGAGAATAATAAAACAAAAAAAACTTGTATATATGTGTTACCTTGCAATGGGAGCACACTGACAGAGAAATCCTCTAGTAGGGTGAGGGAGGAGATGAGGTCGTTCTCTTCTTGTATGGCAGCTGGGCTGTCTTGAATCAGGGTTAAGCATGACCTAAAAGTGACAAAGTAACATTGGAAAA
Organism: Sinonovacula constricta; assembly: GCA_007844125.1. NCBI lineage: Eukaryota > Metazoa > Mollusca > Bivalvia > Cardiida > Solecurtidae > Sinonovacula > Sinonovacula constricta. The sequence continues at coordinate 17,194,056 of CM017559.1, forward strand.
AAAAGATGTCTCTATCCAAAGCTGTTACCACTACAGATGGACAAGTTCTACTTTGTAGTCTTATATTTCTTAATTATTTTTTACTGTGAATTTGTAATGATTTCTTTGCCATAGAGACCGGGGTGTTGGTCTTAACTGATTTGTTGTATTTATTAATAATGCATATTTACATAATTCAGACCATAAAAATACTTGTCTGGGTACAACCACTTATGTAACTAATGCCAGCTAGAAAATCTTTTTATGAAAGTGCTGGCTTGGCATTCTCAAGATCTGGGAGCTGACTGATCAGGATCTGTTCTATTTGCTGCTACGACTCTTATGTCTAGTCACCTTTACATGTACAAAAGCAATTAAGAATTAGTATAGGTTATCAATAAAATACAGAATGATAGGAACTTAATGTTGAACTTATATTATTTACAGTTTGAGAAAATCAAACAACCCTACCTTGCCAAGGTCATACAGTCATCATTGAGACTGGCAGAGGAGTCAAAGTATTCCTTGGCAGCCTTCAGCACCAGCTCAATGGCTCTGTTGTAGACAACCTGTATAGAAATCCAACTGTACATAAAAACAAACACAAAAACCAAAAACTATTTCATTCTTGGTGACAAGATGTCGATAATCAATGCAGACAATGACACAAGCAATAAAAGGTGCTCTTACTCATCAACCATTTTATATACTGTAGGTTATGGTTGTGTCTATTATTATTTACCTGCATTACCAAGTATAGTATCAGCACTGTTCACTTTAGAATGCATGTTGTTTAGTACTTTTATTTTCATAACATTTTCCATCAGTAACTGTTACATCAAACTTACATCAAAGTAGAGAAAGCATTTTATGGCTATTCTAGAATAATTCTCGATTACTCAAAAATTCTAAAAAAAACAACAATGTGTTTTATGTGATATAAAAGGCATTATTTTAAGTGAATTTTATATGTCTTTATTCTGTGTATACAAAAGACATATTTACATATTCACTTGATACTATTTACCTTTGTGTGCATGTTATATACTATGGGTGTGGGTCTGTGGGACTCCTCCTCACATCTCTCCAGCAACCGACCTGCCAACTGGATGTACCCCGGCTGACCAGAACTTAACAAGCTCTCAACAAAAATCTGTCAAGAAAGAAAAGAATGACATCTTTAATATGTATGAAATTTCTTTTCTGTACTTTATTTTATTTTACAAGATATATAAGAGTAATGATAGAAGCATTTAATGAGTAAATGCAGAACCATGCTAAGGGAAAATGTTGAAGCATTCTAAGAAAAATGCAGAACCTTTTCAAGATCCAATACAGAATCTTTTTAAGATTAAATGCAGAACCTTTTCAAGATATATATAAATGCAGAACATTTTTCAATAGTAAATGCAGGACCATTTCGAGCATAAATGCAGGACCATTTCCAGCGTAAAGGCAGAACCATTTCCAGAGTAAATGCAAGACCATTTCAAGATTAAATGCAGAACTATTATAGGAGTAAATGCAGGCCTTTACAAGAGTAAATGAAGAATCATTTCCTTAAAGTTAATATAGTTTCTCTCTACGGGTAACTGCACCAGTCAATGCTCAACTATTCCATTAGTACATACAGAAGCATTCTTTTACATGCAGATCCATTCTGAGAGATAATTTAGAAGCAACAATCCTTGTTTAATATGTTTTTTTATGGAAGATGATTTTAAGGGGCTTTCATAAAATACTTACAAACACTTGTTCAATATATACATATATACAGATCATGCTGCCAAAAATTCTATTTTACTAGTTTTATGCTTTCCTTTTTATCTGCTCATTAATTTGAATATTATAGTAAAGACATATTTTTGTTAAGCAGCAATACTACCTCATGACACAGTGCAGGTGAGATGGATCGGTACACTTTATTCTGCAGCTCCATGATGTCAACATGCAGTTTGGACCACTGTGTCTCGGTCAGGCCTGGTCTGTATTAACAGTAAACACATCAATTATAATACAGCATGGATTCTGTTAAAACAATTTACTCCTTTTATCTACCAAACCAATGAACTCATAGTTTTTAACCTTTTAATCTATACTTAGGTAACATTTGGTTTTGTGCACTTGATTCATGCTTTGGCAATTTTTAGCTTTGTTCACTAGGAAGACAGACTGGCTATATTATGCAACAGCCAACAGATGGATAGTTTGCAAATATTTAGCATTAACTTATGAATTTACCTTCTGGCAGCCATTCTTGTCATCTTGATAATCAGCTGTTCTGCCTCATCACCATTACTCTGAAATAAATGGACACAAATACTGGTCATTTAGCTTTTGATTATATTTTTATCTTTTAGCAGAAATTTCATAAAGGAAATTTCTATGACCACTTCCCACAAACAACTATGTGTTAATTCATAGTATAAAGTCAACAAACCAAGCCAAGGAAGATTTGTTACAACAAACATAAACTGAATGACTTGTATCATATTGGTTAAACAAATTCACTTTACATAAAGATATTAATATATAATACATTACCGGTATGTAAACTTTTGTCATGCTGCAGTTGTAAATAAACAATAATTAATTCTTTATTTACATTTCTTTTTTTATTTACAGTTTATTTGCATGTACACATTACTAGATGTGAGATAGAGACTTAGCAGTAAATAGTGCTGATCCTGATCAGCCTTATTGCAGTGGAAACGGGTTCATCTGGATGGATTGCAACGGAAACTGGTTAATCTGGATGGATTGCAGCAGAAACTGGTTCAGCTGGATGGATACTATTGCCTAAGATACTATTGCCTAAGATACTATTGCCTAAGATACTATTGCCTAAGCCAGATCAGCATGTGCTCCGAGACTAGCAGTTAAATATGGTTCATGTAACAAGTGTAGACCAGAATCCACAAAAGGTTGTAAAACTACAAATGACAATTTTTTAACTCTGATCTCTAGTATCTCTACAGTTTATGCCTCCCTCTGCTGTCACACTAATGCAACTATTTTTTGTTTAACCCAAAGGTACTTTCATGTTCCAGTTGATTACTGACACTTGGATGATGCTTTTTGGGGCACAACATAAACAAACAACACATATTTTTGCCTTCTTCCCCATTATTATAATGCATATTACCTCTGTATCCCGTATGAAGAACACGGGCTTTTTAATGCCATTGTCCTCTAGGATTTTTGCAGCACTGTAAGAAAATACGAATAAATTGTTAAAATGATAAGAACACAATTCCAATGATGAATTCTAGAACAAATAAAACTTCTCCTTGATATGTTTATATATTGAAATTATAAATGGTTGTGACATTAATATTGATTCTTGAATGGCTTTTTTGCTTTCTGCTGGTAAGGGTTGTTCCAGTTTGAATGGCCTGATGTCAGGGTAGTTAGACTGTGCATGTTTCTTGGCAAAATAATTAATGTTAAAAGTTAACAACAGTGGTTATCATACATGTTATATTCAATGTATACAACTTTTGTCTTTTTTTACTGTTTACAAAATATTAATTACCAGTTACTGTATGAAGAGGTATGCCCTGACTCTTCAAGATGTATGACATGACCCCCCCACCCCACCCCACCACTCAGACACACAAAAAGATAACTAGTATGTAATAGCATCATCTGAATGTGACAAATGAGTACCCGCAATAATAGATTCAGTTGAAACAATAAGAAGTACTCCCATATCAGATTCTATGCCTATTAACCTGAAGCAGTAAGGACTTACAGTCCCACAGAATGCCAAGACTGAGCAGTCACAGTCACCAGCTAAAACTCCTTAAGACAAAGTCTCGAGTAAAACTCATTGAGGTTTTTCAGCTGAGTTTCTACTAAGCCTCTGGTCTCTTATCATCTATTAAAACTAGACTATAATGACCATAATTGTGTTAGTGCATTATGATGTGGCTGTGGAATTTATGTAATGTTTACATCAAAACAAAGTTTAAAAATGTTCAATACAGACAGAGGGACCTACTTGAGGTGGTGCTCCAATCTGTCAACAACCTGGTGCAGTGCCTGGACCTCCTTCGTGTCAACTCTGTCAAGGTACATGATGGTTCAGAAGTAAGAGTTTCAATAGATTTTCAAATAGTCAGCTGTTAATCACACAAAAAATGTACATCAACATCAAGATAAACATGACCTTGTCAAGTGATTAAATTAATTCAGGTTCAAGCTGTATAGTAAAATGTACATTACATAACAGAAATCCTTTTCACAAAAAACATTTACCATATAAGTATGACTTTAGATGGCTGTGGTCTTAGTGTAAGAATATTAATTTTAATGAAGAACTGAAATTGCACTGAATTCAAAGAAAAATTATTGCAGCTCAGTTGACATTATTCCATCATATGCATGTATTTAATTTGAATAAGCCTGACATCACTTTCACAATTTTTTTCTATTAAGACATTTCTCAATCACTTTTGAATCACTCACTATTTATTTATGTATTTCTAACACTTGACTTTTATAAGTGCTTTCTTTGACCTTGGCTAGTAAATGGTGATGAAAAATGGAAATATAAAATTATGCATTGGTGAGGAATATTCTGGGAATAAAAATCACAACAGAGCATAACTTTCTTCAAGTGGGAATGTCAGAATGAGGACATGACATGACATAAAGAGGCAAGTGGTTCCTTTACGGCAAATATTTTACAAGTAATTGTACTGTTTAAGACTGATTTATAAACATGACATATATGCATTTCAAAGTGAAGTTGATGAGGTCACAGGTAAGATTGAGGTTCTAATTGCTAAACAAACTTAAAAAGTCTTCAAACTCATTTGATTCTCACAAACTTAATAAAGACAACAAAGTCCTTTGAAAGACAGCATGTTCACACATTAAATAAACTTTTACCCATAACCCCTCTGTGGCAGACATTGTAGAATCCCCATGGCAATTTGTAGTTGATCGTCTCTATAAAGACAAGTAAAATGGATCAATATTCAACAAAAGCATATTATATACACAGATATTTAAAAAAGATCATATTTGGTATATCCTTACAATACCTTTCTTGTAAACAGAAAAAGCGAAGCTCATTTTTTTATTACTTTCACACTTAAATTTGAGAAGCAATAAACAAAATAAATATCTCATTTAATGTTGATATGTTCCTGTTAAGAATATTTAAGTGCAAAGTCAGAGGCATGAAGTGTTTGTGTGATATTATATACAAACCCAAGGTATAGGAGAAAAGTACCATGGAAAAAACTAAAAAAATGAGCGCAAATTTAGCTATCAACATTATAAAGTAGAATATGTCATGTGACTCTTTATAATACAATATTTTTTTTAAATAAATTCAGTTTTCTAGCTTATAATACATGAACATATACATAAAACAGTAGTGAGGTGTGCCTTAGGACTATTAAGCAGTCACAACAAGTTAATATTAAGGATGTCCTATATCAGGGTTATTATGGAAAAAAAATGCATTCATTAATTAAAAAATACCAGGAAATATTTGTAGATTGTAGTTTCATCAATGCAGGCTAATAAATAATAAATACCATTTGAAAGACTTGTCCCTATGGTACCATATGTATAAAAAAAATGTTTGTTATATTTATACTTATTACAGTGGAAAAAAAACTTCATGAAATTCACAGACTGTGATAATGATGATTATCTGTTTATTGTTTAAGATTTTTTTACAGTCTACAACCAAACCTTTTTTAAAACTTTAATTTACAGAAATGACAACCAAACATGTATTTACAAACAGCCTACCTATGACAAGTGTAGATGCTGTCGATAGCAAGGGACATCAGTTCTGCTTGTTTTAATATCACAGGGTTGGGCAGCTACAACATGAAAAATAGTGAGACTGGTCAAAAAGGGTAAGAAAAGTGCATCAACTGGATCAATAGAGATCAACAAAATTAAAATACTCTTTATTTGTGAATTAAACATTTGATATGTTTTAAAAACATAAGTAAAGGCTGCTCTACATTTTTAGTAACCAAGATGAATTTATTATTAAAAAATCATAAACAAAATAGCATACTCACATGTGTTTTTGATGCCTCAAATATCTTCAGAGGGCATGTGAGGTCCTTGTGTGCAAGGGTGAGAATATAGTCATGCAGCAGACGACTGTAAGTCCCTGGTTCACGTCTCTCACACTGCTTCAAGAAGGGAACTAGCCATTTCCTCAGGTTCTTTGAAAACATTTCGTCTGACGACTGAAACAGTTATTACACTAATATATATTTTGAATATATAATATTTTGAAAAGAAATAGACAATGATATAACTTTGTTCTTTCTGGGTAAAAAGTCTATTACACTGATATAAAATCTTTAAAATTGTTTAAACATATTACATTGCCAAAAAGTGTTACATTCAATGTACAATAACCAAAGGAACAACACACAGGTTAAGTTACATTTCCTTAAAAATGTTGAAATTAATTAAATATTGAAACAAATATTGCTATTCAAAACAATTTTTAACAATCAAAAAATCTTCAGCATATGTTTTTTATTTTGTATTGACTCTTTAAAGAATTTTTTTAAGCATTATATTACTTTTACAATAATCAGTTTTCCAGAAGGGATTTCTGGCTTATCAAAATATTACTGTATCATCACAGTTTACAGTGAATGTTAACAACATGTTGCAGTGTGATCCCTGTTCATACAATACAACAATACATTCTAGTCCTGTTATAGGCAGATATTTCCTAAATGAACAATGCAATTTATTTGATGGACACACTTTTAACATTTTGAAAACAAAATATCTTCACTTTTTTGTCTTAACCAACCAAACAATGAGAAAATCAAACTGTGCTAGCCCAAACCTTTGACATGATCAGCTCTAGTCTGTCATAGTCTGTCATGGCCTGCAGCTGCTTAAACTGGAAGGTGTCATCCACATGGCAACTATACACTAACATATCCATGGTTATCAGGTCATCCAATATGGTATCCAGGCCCTGAAATGGTTAGTGTTTTTTTATAAATAACAACAACACAATTATGATTAATGTAACAATGTTAACTTTCATTGGTGGGTTTCAGATCAATTTAAGACCCTAAAGTGATATCAGAATGGAACTACTGATAAGAACCATAGGTGAATGCCAAACCTTGTCCTGATCAAGTGAAACTTAAGGCTTTTCTTGAGGGGGTTGAGGAGTCAGACTTGAGGCCTTGTTGGGGCATGAGGAGAGGGCACTTAAGGGTTTTGTGATGAACTGAGGAGTTAGATATGAAGATTAATTGATGGGCTGAGGAGAGGAACTTCAGGACTTATTGAGAGGATAAGTAATGGAACGTGAGAATATATAAAAGGCATGTGGACTGGGACTCGACTTACTGATGTATGGAAACAAATTGGTAAAATTAAAATGTACAAAACTTGTATAATTGATTGTATAAATGAACAAAACAGTTATAATAAAGGTTGATTTTACATACACAATTCTTTGAACTATGAGCTAATGTGCTTTCAGGATTCATAGACATTTCCTTATCTGTTACATAAAGAAAAGTTAGAAACACTAAGCATTAAGTGATTCTTGCTTTATAATGAATTTACAACAGCATTAACAAATTCATCACTCTTACAAAAATGTTTTTTTACTCTTTTTTAGTCATCTGAGCAATTTGTCATAGACATGTTCTTTAGTTATATTTTATACAGTTTACATGCAGTCTTTTTGATATCTACATATTTCATAACAACATAAAACTTATATAAGGCAAAATAAGTTAATTTTCTGTTGTTGCTTGTTTTGTTAATACAAAGAAGTGACACAGTTATTGTCATTACAGCAAAATCCTGCTTGTAATAGTGGCTGATGATCCCAGTTAAATGTCAGTGTAGAGCCCTCTGCTCTCTGCAGGTCAGCTGGAAGACCTGCTTATAATAATGCTTTGGCCCAGACCAAGACTCAAACACATGCTATGAGGAGTTGAGGAGTTACAAGTCTGTGACTCTAACAGCTTGGCCTGGGGTGCCCTTGTCTACTTGTTTGGACCTCTCTACATCTCTTACCTCAACAGAGTTCTCAATGCCCAGTTGTATGAACTCCATAGCATAGTCGACCAGACTTGACAACTTTTCAATCTCTATGGCTCTGTACTGGTACCAGTCTGTCAACATGGGGAGACTCAAATCTCCGCTAAACAGGAGAGTAGCAATGCAAAATGCTAAGTTCAACATTAATGGGGCGTATGGACATGCTAAAATGGTAACTTCCTGTCCATACCTAAACATTCATCTCCATTGAAAGAAGATAAACATATGAAAGCCACACTTTCTCAAAGACGTAATGTTTAAATTCTTTTTTTTATTTTCATTATTATCATTAAATTGGAAATGCAGTGCAATAATGATAATAAAATAAACACAAATGAGTTTTAAAAAAACTGTCCAAAAACAAATTGAACCAAAACTCAACTGAGAAACAATTCTGAAAGAGGGGCCATCTTTTGTTTGTTTTAAGGTTTAAGGATCAGTCTATAGCTATGACAAAACCAAAAAATTTAATATGAATGTCAATATGCTAATTACTGCATTACACAAGTATCAAGTATCCAGGCACTAAGAAGGTCTTTTTACTAAATTTTTACTTGCTCAAAACACCATTATGGTGGTGTATGTTTTATGTTGATAGGGTGGATGGTGTTTCCAGCAAGCAGAATGTTGTTGTTTTTGAATCATGTAACAAATGTAACACAATGAAGTAGAGGTATATCAACTTCTAAACCAACTATTATCAGAAGAGCATATACATTTTGTCATAAAACACATTTGTATATTACTATATAAAAACAAACAATAAAAGTTAGTATCTATCCTACCTGTACTTGGCTAGGTGGGGCTGCTCCTCATAGATGAAGTGACCTGGGTCTACCTGCACAGGTTCCATGACTGACCTGCAGGGATCCATTTCCACCCAGTCAACTGGTCCCCAGCTCTCCTCATCCCAACCAACAACTTCTCCATCACTGTACATATACAGGGTACCAGAATACGTTCATCTCCTAATTTCTACCAATAAATGCAGTGTAGCTGCCAGCCCATGAACACCATAGGCCCATGCCAGTAACAACAACCAGTTTTATCCATTAAGATAATTAGTTATTTGATGTTTATCATTAAACACTAATGTAATTACTTTGTTACTTATTTCACAATCTAGAACATGGTTTAGTTTTATTGCTGAAACACACATACTGGTAAACAAAAACAAAGTGGAAATGTCGACAGGATATGCATACTACTCCCATGTGGTGCAAGGTGACTCTACCACTTGGCCATGGGTAAACCTTGTTCTAGTAAAGAAAAAAATGTAAGTATAGGAGATTTTACCTGACTACTGGCAACAGACTCTTGTATTCGCTGGGTTTGGAGGTTTCAGGAAAGTTGCTCAGAATCGCTGCCCTGGTAAGCAATGAAATACAATATTTCATTTTAAACTTTTTTTACAATTGATCCCTAACAAATATTCTAAAGATAATTTTTTAATATATTTTCATATATTTTTAGTAACACTGTTGTATTGTTGTTGTTTTTTGTACAGTAATATCCAACCTAACAATGCTGCAAAACATACCACAATAGGCAATCAGATTAAGATCATTTACACAGTTGTTCATACATACCGATGAGGAAGAAGATCTTTTCCATGATAGGTGAAGAGGATTTCTAGAGCTTTCCAATCACTTGACTGAAAATGGTCATCATCATCATCATTAATGACAGAATAATAACCCTCATCATTACTGTATTATAATCATTATTATCATCAGCAGCAGCATTAGTAACAGCAAAATGTGCATCATTATTACTGTGGTAATAATCAGCAGCAGCAGCAGCAAAAGTATCATGATAACAACTTTCATCATCATTGTTTATTAACCCTTTCACTCATGGTTTGGCGATTTTTGGCGTTGTGCGTCAGGCTAATAGATTGGCGATCTTTGGCGTTGTGCGTCAGGCTAATAGTTTGGCGATCTTTGGCGTTGTGCGTCAGGCTCATGCATACGCGATTTTACGCCCTCAAAGTTAAGTGCAAAATCATAAGTGAATACTTCATGTAAAGTCTTTCTTTTATCTTTATTCAGTAAGATTAAGCCTTTATTTATACATTTAGTGAATAAAAAAGGGGGGTTGTTCTGAAGAAATTGTGACAATTTGCTAAGTTTGTAGAGCACCCAAATGGAATTTTCCATTGTTTACACTCGCTGGCAAATCTTACCATTTCTAAACCGCAACAACTCTCACATGGTCAGCCTTACAGTAAAAACCGAGTATGCCGATGTAATAAACATCTGCTTCCTTCACAATAAATGGAAGTGAAGTATTTGATGTTGAAAAGTTTTGCCGACTTACCGGAACCCCCTGTTGCTTCGGGGCAGCATTGGATCATAAAACCCACTGACTAATGAAAGGGGCAAAATGTTTTATTGCTCTGTGGATCAACTTGGAAGGTATTTAAGCTTCAATTGATTGCCTCGTTCATTAGCATTCTAATCGCTGTATCGTTAACACCTATTGAAAAAGATCTTGTACACAAATTGTTTGATAGTCTCACTTTATCTTGCTTCAGAAGTATGCCTGGTGCTTATGATATTTTGTTTGGTAGTGACACTGAGTCAGAATTTTCTGTTTTGGGGAATCAGATTTAAATGTTGTTATTTAAATAAAAAACAATAGCAATTAATGAATATTTCAAACATAAAATAAAGAAATTGCCTATGACATATTTCTTTTGTTTTATTCAAACCTTTCTTCTAACAATTTATATAACCTCAAATGCATGAAACTATATCATCAGAAAGAAAAATTATTTCTGAATAAACTTTTTAATTACATAAATATGATTAAATAACTCATTCTAGCTTAAAAAATAGCTTAAACATAACTACTGTCAGCTTCCCACACAAAACCAATAATGCTCTATGAACCTGAGGTACCTTTGTCCCCAGTTTACCTATGCATGCCAGGTGGCCTGATAAGCCATCTGGTTATGCATTAGGCATATGGTTATTTAGGAGAACTGTATGAGTGAAAGGGTTAACCATAATCATTATCAGCAGCAGTATTATTATCAGCAATATATCACTAACACAACTATTATTGTCAAATCATCATTATCAACATAAACATCTTCAGTATCCCCATATTAATCATCATTATCAAAATAAACATCTTCAGTATCCCCATATTAATCATCATTATCAAAATAAACATCTTCAGTATCCCTGTATTAATCATCACAAACATCACCATTTATGATTAAAACAATAATTGATAGGAGCATGTTTTATAATAAATTTACACACATCAAAATATTATTTTTTGTTTTATTTTATTATAATGATACTGTATATGCCATACAAATATCTTTTAATTTTTGTGTTGAACATAATATAAACCCAAGAGTTTTGATAAATGTATAACAAGTATTTCAAAACTTTCATTTAAGACTCATTTAAGCCTATTACGAAACTGGTATCGACAGTAAGACAAATATGCCCTTTAAACATAACTCTGGATGTAATAAGATGCCAAATAAAAGTCAGAAAAGACTGGCCAAGTGAATCATATATTCAACTAACAGGAACAAAATATCTGATTGTCATTACCTGAGCATAGTCCAAAGCTGTTTGGACAATGTTTTGAGATCTAAACTTCTCAAAGAAGGTTGCATCAAATCTTTCAGCAGCGAAGTGAGGACCTCCCAGAATGCACTGTAATGGACCAAAATTATGTATATATGTATATAAATTATATCTGACACATACAGGGGCAAGCTACAGGGCATCCCAACTCATTATCACTCTTCTTAAAAGATCGCCTTTATTAGACTGTGGATTTAAAACGTATAAGACAAACTCATCTGATCAAGTGCTTATTAAACAGTGCTTATGGTTGAATAGATTTATTATTTAAAGACGGGTTATTTCGTGCCTTTGAAGAGTACTTTATATTAGGAATGATCAGGTTAATATTTTTCCAGATGAAGCTTTTTTAAGTTTATTCAGCAAAAATATAGTACATCTAGATGCACCTGCATATTTAGCTTAAACATATAGTCCCAAAATTTGTTCGATTTATACAGTTGTGTCTTAACTCAAAGCTTTGCATGTATTACTATGAAAAATGTAGAATGTTTTGCAAGAATAATTTTAATTAACAAGGTATTTTATAAAAATTGTGAGGATCACACACATGCGAGCATCATTAATTTCTCAACATTTCTACCTGTCCTGATTTCTTTCTACATCACTACTGTCTTGTTTGCCAATTATAGTTTATAGTGGTTTGTCAGGTACCAAGCCTTAATATTAACATCAGTGAATGTACCCACTAGGCCACAAGTTTGTAACCAGTCAGAGATGCTTAAAAACTGGGTTTGAGTCCATATTTGTACAGAGTATGGATTTGACAGCAGACATGAGGTACTCAAGTGGTTGTACCTTGATATCTGAGATTTCTAACCACCAATAACAGCTTCAAGTTGCCATCATGACCATAATTGTGTTAGTGCCACTAATTTATATAAACAAAATCTTACCTCATATGTCTTCAATCTGTACAAGTACTGAAGAAGCTTCTTCCTTGAGCGACATAACTCCCGTTGTTCGAGTGTTAGACTAGAGAAATAGAACATTATAAAATATGGATATTTATTTATCAAATGTTGGCTTTAAAGTTGCTTTGATAACTCATCTTAAAAGCTAGCTATAAATCCCCCTGTAAGGTTACTTTTTGTTTAAACTGTGTTGCCTTTTCCATACATAATCAGAGACTGTACATCTTACCTACCAAAGGACACTTGAAGTTGAATAATTATGAGTTATTGACTTATAGTTACTTGTCAAAGTTGATTTCCTTCAGTAACCGGTCCCTTTGTTCATCCCTCAGTTTCTGCTTCTTCTCTTCTAGGTGTGGGTCCAACATGTCTATCTCCATGTCTTCATACAGACCGTCCTCTGGGTCACACAGAATAAACCTGAAGAAGGTATATTAAGTTTTACAATGCTTCAAGGAATATTCTGTTTTATAAATTCTCAGATAGATGTAAATACTGTCATGTTTGTAGTTCCAAAAATGTAATTTGTACAGATTTTAACTCTAATTATACTACTTTTACAAACAATTTGAAGTCATTTCTTAGGTTTTTTTTAATTTTACAACTACATGTATATGCAAACAAAACTGTTTATATTGCTTGAGACTCAGCAGCAAATACTGCAGACCCTGATCAGACAGCTTCCCCTGGGAGTGGGATAATCTGTATTAACATTTTTTTGTTTTGAAGCAAAGTGACTTATAAACACACATGCTACAACTCCAGACTGCTCAATCCTTTGTCATGTTACCTACCACAATCTACACATGACTGTCATATGATATTTACCTTCTGTAATTAAAAAAAACATGACAATCCTATGTTATTTACCTGCCAAGATCTAAATGTGACAATCCTTTTAAACTTGCCTGTCATGATCTAAACATGAGATTACTATGACATATATTTACCACAAATCTAAACATGACAATCCTATGGTATCTACCTGCCACAATGTAAACATGACAATCCTAAGGTATCTACCTGCCACAATGTAAACATGACAATCTTATAGCATATACCTGCCACAATGTTAACATGACAATTCTATAGTGTCTACCTGCCACAATGTAAACATGACAATTATATAGTATCTACCTGCCACAATGTAAACATGACAATTCTAAGGTATCTACCAGCCACAAAGTAAACATGACAATTCTATAGTATCTACCAGCACAAAGTAAACATGACAATTCTATAGTATCTACCAGCCACAAAGTAAACATGACAATTCTATAGTATTTGCCTGCAACAATGTAAACATGACAATTCTACAGTATCTACCTGCCATATTCTAAACATGACAATTCTATAGTATCTATCAGCCGCAATGTAAACATGACAATTCTATAGTATGTACCAGCCACAATCTAAGCATGACAATCCTAAAATATGAACCTGCTACAATATAAACCTGACAATCCTATGGCATTTATGTACCAGTCCCTAAACATGACAATTCTAAGGTATTTACCTTCCATGATCCTCTCCCTTCCCTATCATTATAAGCATAGGCAGATCTGTCCCCCTGAGACCAAACTCTAGAAGTTCCTTGACAGCATCAATATGGTCAGACAACCGCTCCATACATTCATGAAGGACCCAAGCCCTTTTACTGATCTTACTCTACAATAAATAAAAAAATAAAAAAGATTATGACAACTCTATATGTTGAAGTCAAACATGGCTCGAATTGTTATAAAGATTGTAAACTGTGGGTTTACTATATGATCTGACCAAAATCAACCAAGTTGTAGGAAAAAGTAGACAGATGCTATCCCAGCATACATGGAAACTCTTTGCATCAACTCAGAGGATGTAAAATACAGAAATAGAAACCTGTTACTGCAGGTCCCAGTTATTAGTCAGGACAACCTGGACTGAAGCTCTGAGGATGAGGGATGTGATGATGGTCATGATGACAATGATCATGACGATAACCAAAGCTCATATGGTCAGTTGATCATATAAGCCAGTCTATAAATCTTGACAGAAGAGTGGATTTACTAATGTTTGTCTAGTCACAAGTGGTTTAACATAACACTTCCCCTTACCTTGAAGAAAGCAATTAACCTGAATATAATATTTTTAAAAATACTTCTGTGACATCAATTTAACAAACTAAAAATTTCTAAAACCTCATATTTATTACTTTTTCAATTGTATCTCTAAGTTCATATTCCATTGTTTCACACTAATTTCATATACTTTTTTTCAATTAATTTACCATTTCAAAGGTATTCCAGCTGACCTGCAATAAATTAATGGTTTTCTCTAGCTGCATGAAGCAATCTGATCTCTACCACCACACATATAAACTGAATGTCACCACAATAACCATCATTTAATTAGTGCTGTGTGTCTTTCTAAACAAAACAAAAGCCTTTCCATGGGTCCCTTGAACCAGTTTTCCATTTAAAAAAAAACTTAACCTGTTTGCTATGCTTACCCATGTCCCTTCCACTTACCAGGTAGTCCTGTATAGACGCGATCTGCACTGGTGAATTTCGCCACTGTTTCTGGTACACCAGGTCTACATCAAGACCGTATGCCTGTGCCAGGGCCTTTGCTTCTCCGTACTCCTCACCTTCCAGCTAGAATAGAACATTATAAAACTGTATTTAAAGCCCTACACCATGGTTACAAAAATTTGAGCTGAAGTCATGTGGTTGATTTATCAGAACTTAACTTTCATTGAAAGTCTTGCAGGTTATAAAATGTGAGATTACTAAATGATCTGAGTACTTGAATTTTAAATACAAATTTGAGATCTGTCTCAGGCTCAAGTTCTGAGATTTATAATAACAGGTTATGAGGTCCTGTCCACATCACTACTATATGCATGGGCCTGGGCATATCTACACTCCTAACCATTTAGATGGGAAAGAAAAGTGTGGTGTGTATTTTCAAAGACAACTTAGTTTGAAAGCACAAAATCATGAGGCAGAAAACAGCGTTAATAGTCTAAATGTACAAAGTTACAGCAGATGTCCCTGAAACTTTGTTCTGTTTAAAACTTGTATTGCATTTAAGGTAGAGATTACCAGTACATGAGCACAAGCAGCATCAGTTACAAAGGATCTTTAACTTGTCTCTTATCTCAAACAGACATGAATAGTGCCCAAGGGCACACAATCATCCTTTTAAGTAGAATTTTTAGCTGAACTTGTTCTACAATGCAAACATTGTGTAAAAGAATATACCGACATTAAAATGTTCTTAGGAAAATGTTAAACTTTGATGTAGCATTTAATGCAGATTTTTACCAATACAATTCATATATCTAAAGATAAACAAGCATTTTACCTTCCTTTTGAAGAGTTCCTCTGGAGTTGTTGATTTCAAGCAAACCAGTCTGTAGGTTCTGTTAATCAGTCTGAGAAAAATGAACATATACTGCATCAAATATCTATGTGATTGATTGCAATTTCTAGAAATCTTCGATATTAACACAATCTTTATCTGCAGATTTCTTACCTTGTTCCTGTTGTTGACGTAAAAGATTATTGTTAGAAAAAGAAACAATGGCTCAAGGGTATTAAATGTTAAGCGACATTTCTATTATTATAGCACAGGGGCATTTATGAGGTGCCCAGGGAACCCGGCTGGTCCATTAAACTAACACCTATGAGTCAGGCGTAATGCTGTCCCCTTAGCCCTGAGCATTAGGAGGGAAGCCACTTTAAAGTCTTTGGTTTGACCTGGCCAGGGTTCGAATCTGGGGCCGCCAGATCAAATCAAAGCCGACGCTTTACCACTTGAGCTATTGTGACCGGTATATATTTAAAGGACTTTTTCAATGAAAACATACATTAACAAGATAAAAGTAGAGACATGAAATTAAAAAACAACCATCTTATCTACAAAAATAATAAGATAAATATTTTTTAAACTGTGTGAAATATACAAGTGAAAATATTTTATTTAAATAAAAACACACATAAAATGCTATAATGGCATAAAATACTAATAATTTGCTTGCTATTTTCTGCACAAGAAAGCCAAAAAACAAACTTATTTTGGACTACATGAATTACACTTTTTTACAAATATAAGTACACAAAAGAAACCAGGAAAACATACTTCATTTTCTTCTTAGGAGGCTTGAATGTGTCCATGTCTGTTAGGAAGTGAAGTCCTTGTTTGGCCACAGCCCATGACCTTGACATCAAATTGGATTCTTCATCATCACTCTCCCCCTCATCATCTGATGACACCAGACGTCGTTTGGGGAATCGGCACTCAACCTAATGTGTGTATACTGAATATTCAAACCATCTGTTTCATTCATTTTATATAGTTATTTGTACTTTCACCTGTAGTTGATAACAAAACACACAAATGGATTAATAATTTTAAAGGGCATTTAAAATGATTTTTTACAGAGCACCAACCCCACCTCCACAACGCACTCCCAAAGGTGCCATCATGCTGGAAGGATTATATATCACTTAATTCGAGTATTGTACACTGGGATGTCATAGGGAAAAAGGCAGTAAAATTATCACACTTGACGCCCACAGCTTACTGCATTGCCATTTGTCAGGAAGACACTAATAGTCATCATTGCTGTGATGCCATTGCTGACTGAAGCAGTGTGCAGCAGATTAGATCCATTTCTCCCGTGCTAACCCTACCCAAGCAATTTACCTCCCATTGTGAAGGCAGATATGGTCATGACGTTGACACATTCCAATCTTTATAGCCTTTAATCAGAATTTGTGGAAGAACAATTTTGTTAAATTTTTTACAAGAAGGGAAATACAATCGGCAAATTATTGTTATAGTTTAAACAGCAGTCAAGCAATTTAATACCTAAAGTCTTGGCCTTTCCGCAGCTTGAGCTATATAAAACAATGGCTAAAAAGCACATATTTGGAAACAAGAGGGCCATAATGGCCCTTAATGGCTCACCTGAAAACATGGGCTTTTAGTAGGCTCATATCTAGTGTCAAGTGATTAAGCGTTATTTATTGTAGAAATCTTTGTTGAAGAATGGGCTATAAATATGGCCTCTAGTGTGTCCACAGGGTTTTTCTCAGATTTGACATAGTGAACTACTTTTTAACACTATAGGAACTAGTTACAATCTCTTCCAAGGCAAATATTCTGGCCAAGTTTAGTGAAAATTGGGTCATAAATGTCGCCTCTAGTGTGTTCATGTCTTTGTTTGTCTTAAATTTGACAATGACCTTTACTGCTTTCTCATTTGTGCCACTTTCATGTTTACTTAAGCAATTATACCAAAATAACAATAATTTGGTTAGTATACAATATTTAACTTTCAAACATTATGAAGGCTCAACAAGTACTTCTGCATGTTACTTAATAATCATCCAGAGACATCAATTATAAGCTCATTTGTCATTGTATGGCATACCAAATCATATCTGAGCAGCCTAAAGTAAGTTACAGTCAAACTTGTCTTAAGCAGTCACCCAAGGTACAGCCTAAAATTGGCTGCTTAAGACAAGTTGGCTGCTTAACACAAAATATGACATTATTAATTGTTTACCTATTAATATGAGCATGTATGTTTATAAAGTGACAACAACTGGCGATTGACACATGATGATTGCTCGCTAATTAGGAGTCATTTAAAGAAAGATTTGCCAAAACAAGCTGACAGCTGGCCACAGAAGACACGTGAATGCATATTTGATGACAATTAAAGAATATATTGCTTGGGAAGACTGTAACTGACTGCTTACAGCATGGTGACCACCCTTAACATGTGACTGCTAACACAAGCTTGACTTATATCAAGGACATAAAAGCTGTTTTCTACCAAAGAAATTGGAGTTTCTTAGATCTCTCTGTATTGAACAAGTTGTCAGAAACCAAGATTGCTCTCATAAGTTCTGGTTGGATGCTGTCAACCCTGTTATTTTTGGGATCGCGCAATTTTCAATAATATGTTTATTGGATAATTTTGCTTGTCAAATATCTGTTAGTATAATATTTGAAGTTGAGAATTCTACCTCTAAACCCAGGAATCCTCCATTGTGTACTGATGTGACACTAGGTGCTGGTTCAAACCACTCAGGCTGGGAACCAAGCATGTTGTGCAGCTTACTGATAGAAGAAACAGTTACAGCACCAGTACCCCGCGCTAGGATCACAGCCTGGTAATAAATGACATATTCTGACATAAATCAGTTATAAAAATATTAAAAAAGGTAATAAATAACATCAGTTTTGGGATTAATACTGTCTGATATGATAACTAAAATAATTCAAAATGAGTGTGAAAAGCTTTTGAATTTTCTCATGTTTGAAATATTACTTTTTATATTTTTTATTAAACATATTAAAATTCAAACTATATCAGTTTGCAACTTACTTAAAACATTACTTTTGGGATCACTTTAATTGTATAAGGTAAAGAATTAAGAACTTAATTCTACTGTAACTTACTAGGACAAGATATTTAACAATCAAGTTTGATGCACATACCTCATTTGACCACCAGTTTACATCTACTAGGTTCTTTGTGTTCACCAAGTCTGATAAACAGAAAATTAAAGATGATAATCATATCATACAATCATTGCATACAAATGATTTATTTTCTAAGTGACAATATTTCTTATTACACACCTGAAACTTCTTTTCCAAAAGGAAGGTGTGATAGTGTATAGCAAGTCTGACTTATGTTTTATTATAATTTACATATTTTAATATGAAACTGTTACAAATTGTGGTCAAAGGAAAGAAAAGAAAAAACGGGATACTAATATTTTTTCGGAAAAATCTAATAAATAACATTTTGTTTATAAAATGACATATAACCTTTCACTTGTCTCCTAAGAAGAGGATTTTCAGTGAATTCGGGGCTGATTTCTTCACAAAAGCTCTGAAAAGAGAATAATACTGTTAGTTTAATTGGACACATATAAAACACTTATAAAACATCAAGGTTTATATTGCTTGTTGTGTATATTTTCCAACCAACATAATTTCAGTTCATCTGGAAATGGTGTTCACTTGAAGCAGATAATGTGCTGCCTTTACTGTGTATAGCAGGCCATGGTCACCTGGCATCGTACCACACCCAGTCACATTATCAGGATACTAGTCCAAATAGTCGTGGACCTACCATTGTATTCAATTAAGCATAACCAAGGAACTACTTACATTTTTAATGACTTTTGTATTTTAAGGTCCATGTTTAAACTTGGGACCTCCTACACCTTGTTGATTGTGCTTCCAGGTTCAGAAGTTGTATTCATAAACATTATAGACTTAGACTGGTTTGTAAAAGCATATGTTTGAGATATGACAACTTCCTGAACAAGAGTTGAACAAAAGTAACTAAAAGCAAGGCTGAAGAAGTGTGACTTATCTGTATACATCACAGAAATAATAACTTAAAATAAATATTGCTTAGACAAACATACCTCTACTAAGAATTGTAACGTTAGTTGCTAAAAATAATTACTTCAAAGATTGATGTTAATTTATGTTCAGTTGGAAGTTGTTTTACATCAACTGTTGGCTTCATATTTTTAGCACAAAGTAATAACTTTACTAAATCTTTTATTAAAAGTAATATAAATCATATATTTTTTGTTTGTTTTTAGAAATACATTGCAGCTACCATTTATAATCACCATGGTGACATCCAGCTATATTGGTGAAGGAAGACCCCTTATATAAATCATATACATTCCATTGTTCTCAATGAAGCCAATTATTGCAGATTTTAATCAAATGTGTCAAACTATGGAAATTCCAATAAGTAGCAGTTAATTTTGTGAGTGTAAGATAATTACTAATAATTAATACATATTGTTATTAAAAAAAAATAAAACTACTGTTGTTACCGGCTGTTATAGCTGCACATGTACTGATATATTTTTCCTACCCAGTCATACCGTGTTAAATGGCTCAATATAATGACAACATTCAACAAAACAGCCCGCAAATGATATTAAAATCCTCAACATCTTTTCCTGCAAACGTTTCAATTCAAATCAGCCAATTTAGGAACTGTTTGCATAAAATATTTTTTTTTGAAACCAAAGGTAACACAATATGTTTGATAAACCATAATATACAGTAAAGCTGGGCCCATGGCTGATAAAGGCACAATTACCAGTGCTTAGCCCTGCTCCACTGTATGTTATTGTCTAAGTAAATATGAGTGATACTCTCCTTTATCTGACAGATATACAAATGGTGATGGGCATTATGGGTTAAAGACTGTCTTTGTCATGAAATGGAAATTAAGAAGCCCAATATGAACTATGGCCATAATATATAAACAAACAAAAAAACTGTTATTTACAACAATCAACATGGTATGTAATATAGATTTTGATATAACCAGCACTATTTGGACCTAATTGTTTCATAAGAAAAACTATTTACTGCTTAAGCACTTTTAGCATAAATCTGCAAATGTTATTGATCTTAGTATAGCGGTGACTTAATCCAAGTGACATCACTATTTATTTGAAGACAAGGACCTGTGTGTAGCCTACCTGTTGGTCATGTGTCCAGGCATGCTGCAGCTGAAGACTAGGTACAGACCAGATGGACAGCTTTCCAGAGAAGTGGATGCATGCCAGGAACTGGTGCAGGGGAGATAAACTCAACTTGAATACACCATCTTCTGTGGAATTATTCCCCTTGAAGTACGACAAACTCGGGATCTTGAACCTCTTGCGAAGTGAACGCTGGCTCTGGGACTAAGAAAGAAATGTTTTTTTGTTTTTTGTTTTATTTCTCAATGTGTTATCATTAAAGATGCATGTTATGCTTATTAAACCACTAGTACAATTAAAGGAAAAAAAGGTTTGAAATTGTTTTGCCTGAAATTTTCTTAAGGATTTTTGTTTGTTTGATACTGTTGATATAGATTTGTTGTATTGAAGTCACTCAACATGTCTGTTTGGATTATGTACAGTTTATGACATTCCTACCTGAGAAAGTTCCTCAGAGTAGCTGGTGACCAGTTTATAATGTGGATAGTCTGAGAGCTTCCTCCAGGCTGTTAACCCCTCAACAGCTGCTGTGGATATGCCCTCTTCTTCTAAACCACATCCACCAACATACATAAGCCCTGTCTCCTTGTCACTCACAACACAGCTGAAGAAAGTAACACAGATTGAAAAGAAGGCTGAAATTGCTACCAAACCAGAACAGAAAAGAGTTCAATCACAGAGTTCATCATCAATCATACTTTAATATATAAATATAAAACTTCAATATATAAAAATAAAAAATCCTAATCATCAGTGGGTTGTCTTGTTAAAGTATAAATCAATTTCAAATGCCCATACTGACCTTTCATTGAAATGATACCATTTAACTCAACTTGTATGGCTGTCTGAGCTGTTTTCTTTCTTAATTTTACCTTACACTGGAGCTAAATCTTATCACAAGCAGTTACAGCAAAGAGACTTGGTTTTAATTATACATTGACAGTATCAATAAAATAAGAAACCCCATATAGTGAATCAGTAATTCAACCTTACCATTCATGAATTGTCTTTATGTAACAATAAGTCCTTTTTTCCAAAATGAAAAAAACAAATTACAATATTTGAATCACCACATAAATAACCATAATTAGGTTGGTGCAATTTATACATAAAAAAGCAGAATGTGGTAGCATTAAAACCAACGTGGCAACACTTTTAATGAAATTGTTTAGAATTTAAATCAATGATATAAACTGCCTGCCCAACCTCATGATTTCATAAAAGCAGATTTGTAAAAAAATCATGCCAAACAAAAACACACCTGACACCTAGTGGATAGTAGTTGTTGAAGTAGAAGTTGTAGTGCAGTTTGTAGCCCTTATCTCTGTCTACTCTGTAGCAGGATAGACTGCCATGATGGTTAACCACGGTCAGTTCACTGGTCCATCCCTCGGCATCCGGGGCCTTCAGATCCTCAAATATCAATGAGGCAACAGCATCACTCAGGTCACGACCCTGCCGAGTAGTCTGCTGGGACTCCTGTACATAACAATACATGCAATACATGGATAAAAGATGAAAGAAAGATGGTGACACTCTTGAAGAATAAACACTTACTTCAAAAGTGTTAAAAGAAACTTAAAACTTTCCACATTTGAGCATGTACACTCCCAAATATTTTCTTTTCCCATTGTTATTTTGCATTTCTTTAAACAGACCCAATGTTTTTTACGACACAAAGATCACTTCCTCCTCCAGAGCCAGCTTTAGAATATTTCTGTGTCAGGGATAGGGGAGGGGTCAGGAGGTCACTTCATCAAAAGTCTTAGGACCATTTATTTATTATCAGACCTAGGACAGGTACTACTTTTAAATTTATACATGTATTTCATTGATCTTTAATTGAAATGCACTTAGGAAATTTAGTTGTTTCATGACCACCCTAGTCTCACCCTTGTATAATGTTTTTACCCAATGCTATCACAGTGAGAGCCAAACTATATTTGCCTCACTTAAATACACTCTTTGAATAACTTGAAGATTCTTATTAAGACATTAAACTAAATCAAAGAAATGGTTTAAATTAATTAAATGAAATAAAGCAAGAATCTTTTTGGTTTAATATAAAGAGCTACAGAATGTAAATGTACGCACCTATGTATTGTGTACAAATTTCTGAACGTTAAGCCATAACTCTGCTAATATTGGGTGGAAAGAAACAGAAATAAAATTTTACCGGCATTTGATAACATATACTTATAAGCCAAATATACATTAGATCTAAGGAGTCCTTGATAAGTTATTAATTGGAACTTTAAACAATCCACAGATAGACAGCCACATAGGGGGTAAATTTTAAATATCCTTGTACCATTCTCTAAACAACAGTGGTATAAAAACAACTCACCCTGCCCTGAATGAAGAAAAGCTTGGTTCCCACTAGGTCATACACCTCCACGGTCCCGCTGCTGTATGAACATGCGAGCATTGTGCTGTCCGAGTTCCACACCAAGTGTCGCCACTGGGGATGGGTGTCTCCAGTGATTGTGGCTTTACCCATGACAGTGGAGAAGTCATCACGGCTTCCCCTGTAACAGTGAACAGAATATTGATATATAAGCCATGTTAAACATGTTCATACATGTAAAAATGTAACCCAAAAGACTTCTCACTTGCTAACTGTAAGAAAAAAAGAACTTGAAGCACTTAGCCACAATTTCTTGAACAAAAAGGTACAATCATCACTATCCCAATCTAAACTGAAAGTCAATAATCTGGAACTATTTTAATTGTTGATGTTTAATCAGTATTTGCTAATTAAGTTTAAGAGTAAGTCAATAATTGTCCTGAGCTATCTATTGCTTAATGATAGCACACTATGCAAAGGAGGGTTTACCATGTGGAAGATATTTTAAATGTTCTACTTTATTCTAGACTTGGATTTCGTTATTGATAATCAATAAGAAAATGGAAAATTGGAAATGATATTTGTTTTTTTTAAATTTAGTAAAAGTACTCACATTAGAAATTAAAGTTAGGTCCTTAAAATGTGTTGCAAACATCCCTAGTTACCTATTTACTCTTACATTTTACTAAATACAGGTATAAGAAATACCACATGGTTTAATGAATAATATTTTTTATTAATGAGTAATCTTTGAAATACTGCATGCATTTGAATGTATTTAAGTATTTAAAATATCAATAAATGGACAGCATAATACAGTGAAAAGTTTAACTTAAATATGTATTTCTGCATTAGTAGTAAATATAACAAAATGACAAAAACAAAAATATTTTAAAATTCAAAGATATTTATATAATAATTTACCTTATTTCTATACATTTATCCTGAAGAATTGCAATCCTCTGCCCATCTCTGAAAAAAGTTGATGAGAAGTAAAGCAAGATAGTGAACAAATGAAGCTTAGCAAACACTGAGTAAGATTATTGTAAAAATATTGGGACTAAAAACAAAAATTATAATCTGTTGTTGTTGTTTTTTAAATTATGAACTTGAATCCATCAGAATATTCTTGAATTCTGCTCTGGCAATTTGCATTAATTCATTCTGTAATCAGAATACATATAGAATCAAATCACTTGCAAATATAAAGATGGGGAAGATGCATTTGTTGCTATTAAATTTAATCAATTTAATATCATTTCATGCAGTTAACTTGTTATGTATCTAAACAGACATACAGAAACTTGTAAGCTTTGAGCATGTGCTTAATTGGCAACAGTGCAATGCAGCCAATAGCAGTGACTTGCCATAAAATGAAAAAAAGCTGGGCAGTAGAAGTTGTAGTCCAAAAAATCATGAGAAATCTCAAGACTTCCCCCGCAACCTAGGTTCTTCCTCAAGTCCAAAGGAAGATTTGTCCTAGAATATTTTAAATAGTCCTAAATCTTACTTAAGCAATAAAACACTAAAAAAACTGGGAAACACTTACTGTGAAACTGCGATCTGCCAGTTGATAGAGGAATTCATAAGCTTCACCAGACTGGGAGGCAGGTAACAAGGGCTGGCTGTCCTAAACAGTGGTAATAATGTAAGAAATATTAGGTATGCAGCAGTGGTGGGCTAGGTATATCAGGCAAGTAGGATGAATATTTTTTTAACCCTGTAGTGATGTTTAGAGTACATGGTGGTTATGTTTATGATCAGTTTTGTCTGTTTTAGATACTTCAGTTATCACGAAAAGATGTTCTGCATGCTCTTTTATTGCTAGACCTCCTGATCACTGTTTATTTATTCACTGGTGAAAGGAATATTGAACCAAGCTTAACTCTCTGCTAGCTAAGTTCCTCAATACAACATAGCTGTACAGGGAGTCAGTATTCACATTGAATGATCCACTTAATGGCCTCTCAACTAAATCTTATGGTTTAACATATATCTAAATCTTATGAACTCACACAGTTAAAGTGGCTGAATTATGAAAGTAAAGCCAACATACAAAATCAGAAGCAGCTTGCTTTCTATCAAGATACTAAAAGTAGAGCTCTGTCTGAATCAGCCTAGCTCCATACCATACACCTATGTAAATTTTTATTTAACAAAAGTTAGTTCATCATGTTCAAGTTAAAGCAAATAAGAAACTTACTGAAGAGGAAGTCCTATGCTCCTTAATAGTGTCCATCCTGTTCCTGTCAATGAAAACACAGTGAAAGCATACTCAGTTTAGCACTTCTCAAAGTTAAAAAGACTGCTCATTTTAATCATATGCTTTGTTGAGATATCAAACACATGGGATATATACCTTTGCAAAACACAATTTAGGAATATCAAGGGCTTTATGACAGTAGAGAAAACTGACCCTGGTAGCTGAGGAAAGTTATGAGACCCAGGTTTAAATCGAGTCCAAGACAAACCAAAGTTGTGACAGCACCCTGCTATGCAGAATTATTCTCTGTACTGTTGATGCTAAGCTGATATACTGTGGTATCATTTGATTTAGCGATGGCTTAATTTTCGTGTATTTTGCGCTCAGGCCAGTGTGCGAACTTAAAACCTAAGCTCATTTTCAACCGTATAGTTCCACATACGTATCCGTAATGTGCTTATGTCCGAATGGACCTGCACTTAGTATTTAGTTGCCTGTAACGCTATTTGATAAAAGTTTGAAGTATTTCATATGAATAAAAACAAAATATCATTTGCTGTTAAGCTTTAAAGCTGTAAAACTTTTTGAGTCTTTTCTGTTCATTATTATGTATGAAGCTTACCTTATTAGAATTCGTAACACATCTAATTACTGTGTTAATATTTGTTGGTCTATTGTTTCAATTTGCCAAGAGCTATGAAATGTGAGACAGTGAAATTGGCACCAGTGAAATTAGCACATTTCAACATCCCAGTTGTCGGTTTTAAGATTTCTTTTGATCTACGTCACAGTGAGCGAGTGTACTGGGAGAAATTGGGAGAATTGTTCACAGTGAGAAAAGATCAAAGGCTCACGTGCAGAGAGTGTTAAAACTCTGCTTCCAAGATATGATGAGATGAGGGACAAAGGTCAGCAACAACAAAATGGGAGGAGTTATATCGAAGTTCAGGTAAAGGAAATTTTTTGGCTGACCTTAGCCGTTTACGCGAACAAAAGGGTGCTTAAAGCTGTTAGTAAACTTATAAGTGGGTATCTACTGTACTTCGGGAAGATCGACATGTTTCATTCGACCAGTGGGATTCAGTTTGTGTCAAGTCCCAATCATCCGGGAATTTCACACCTTTGGGCAGTGACATTTCTGTTTTCTGTGTAGATCAGCTGCGGTAGGAGAAGGGAGCCGCTCTTGGTAACCTATATAATGGGTACGCCAATTAACATGCCAGTTACATGCCAATTAAAGTATGTCATAAATGGTCCAACTGTATGGATCAAACGGGTCCCGTGTCAATTAGCGGCTCAGAATAAACAGCGGTCCGATAATTGACTACTAGTAACAAAGGAAGTGGTAACTGACAGGGGCCAACTGACACATGATTTGCTGGAGTGTTAAAAAACAATATTGATAACGGGTCAGTCAATTATCGGTTACTGAATTTAAATGATACCACAGTATAATATTTTTTTTATTTGCACGAATTTATGTCTGCTCGAAACAGTCTTTTTCTGCGATTGCGCGAAATTTCGTTCCAGCGAAATTAAATGATACCACAGTACACACATGTAAACAATGGCTCTATATAAATAAAACATGCATATAGATTTCATCACAAAATTAGTTACTGACATCATTGAACAATATTTAAGTAGTTTATTCCAATCCTACTTATATTTCATAACCTAAATGTGTAGCCATTTTGAATGTTTATTTTCAAATTTCTAACTGAAATGTAAGGAACTTACAGTAAAAGTGAGTGAAAAGATCATATACATATAGTGGTAAAACTCTCTTGCCTAATCTGTATCTGCTTTGAGTAAAGTTTGTCTCTTATTAACAACAACAAATGTATTATTGATATCACAATTATAACAAAACCAATTACACAACAATGACGATGATGGTAATGACAACTATAGTAATGCTTATGCTAGTGCTACCAGTGTACTTACTTTGTGTTGATGATGTCAGTCTTCCAACTAGAGAGGTGTTCGGGTCCTTCCCAATTCCTTTTGTCTGTACAAAATTACAAATATGAGTGTATAAATATCAAAGCAATTAAGATAAAGTTGGCTTAATTTTTGACAGATGAAAGATTTCATTTCTGATTCTTAAAATAATCAAAATTGATTTGAAAGTGTACAACTGTCCTGGCCAGGAAGGGATTAGAGGCCCTAGCCAGCATTTATTGCTGTCATTTTCCTTGAAGATAACATAAGTGTTAATTTGCAGTGGCAGGGCCCCTTATGGCTATAGGGTCTGATTATCCAATGATCTCCAGAAAGACATATTTTTATAACTAGAATCCCTTGTCCTGGAAAAAGATTTATACTTCAAAATGATTTAATTCCTTCTTAATCTACCCATTTCTTAGAAAGAATTAGTATTCAGTTACAAACTAGCTGAAGCAATGCAAAGCAAATAGTCTTGCCAAAGAACTAGCATCTTATGGTTACTTTGGTGGTCGAGTTGAGTTCTTTATATATCACTGAGACCAAAATATTAACCACTAGACCTCAGACGATATACTCATTCTAATAGGTTCTTTCGATAATGAATGATTGAAAAAGAATTGCTTTGTTTAATCTAAATAAGGGATATAATAATGTAACAGCAGATGAGATCTGTACTAGTAAATATATAAACAAAGCTGTCACTAAGCCCTTTCATTCCAACTGTGCTTCTAAAGGTTTTCCAACCAAGCTTGGCTAAAAAGTAGTTTGTTTTAACTATATATAAAATTCTGTCTAATAAGTAAGTAGTGACAATGTAACACTAGAAATGATCAGTGCTTGTCAATAAGTTAACAGCGCTGTCATAATTACGCCTCCATTCCCTCGCACCTCACTCATAGTAAATGACTATAGAGAAAATGCTCATGGATTTTATTACAATCCTGGGTAAGTTTGTGCTTTTTTCAATACAGGCTGTGATGTTTGTTTGTTTGTTTATTGGGTTTATCGTCCCACCAACAGTATTTCAGTTATCTGGAGACGGTGTCCACTTGAAGCAGATATAGTGCTGCCTTCATTGTGATCTCTCAATCTTTGTCGATATACAACTTTGATCACGGTGAATAAAATATATATTCAAATATAGGTTTACTCAGAATGCAACGATCTGTTTTCTCTACCAAGCTTGCTGCATTTTCTGTTCTTAAATTGTTATTTAAGACAGAACTTGATACTAAGTCTTTCATTAAAAGATGCAGAATGTGCATTTGTTCCCTTTTTACATTATTATTTTACATTTCTTGCTATGTCTTTTAATAAAATATAAAAAAAACCTGTAGCAAATCCTATGTTTAGGTAGAGGTTTAATGATTTACTACGAATAAATGCTAGAAGGTTAGATAATAAAAAGCTAATAATAATGAAAACTATCCTGTTTCTATTGATAAGGGAAAACCCCAAACATGTGTATGATGTTTATCCAATCAAAAAAGTTTAAGGATTGGTTAACCAACCATGTACATGTGCACATATTAAAACTGTACACTATTTACTTCAAGGATATGATATACAATTCAAAATATTTCTTTTAATTAAAAAAAAATGTTTGTTTAAAATTATTCAATTGATTTTAAGCAAGATAATAATTAATAAATATATTAAAATTAGCATTATTATTTTTACATTAAAGCTACAACATGAAATATGACTTTTGTTTTAAGGTCAATACTTAAACCGTAATTTGAATTTCATCAAATCAAACTGCTGGTTTAGATTTAACAATACTTCAATTTTTTTGGACAACTGTATGTTACGATTTTGACAGATGAAGCCAGCATGAAGAAATGAGTGTACATTAAGGTCTACGAAAATGACAAATGCTGCAACGCATGTTTGCATACAAAGAGACATTTGATGTCTTTATGCACTTACAAAAGCCTTGTTTTCTTGTTTCCAATCTGCAAGAACAGTTAAATCATAAAGAATACTTTCGGTCTTGTCAGCCAACTCCACGTCCGCTGACGCCATTTTGGACTCTAATCCTGTCTATTTTTAGATTGGAAAATACCCACCAACTAAGCTGGCAGGCACCAATACCAAGCCTATTGTTAAAATAGCCGGCAGCAAGCCTAGAAGTATCAGGCACACTTGGAACGCAATCTGGATGGATCATTTACACAGAGCTTTGAATGTTGCTGATATTTCGGTTGTTTTGTATATATTTATATATGAAGTAAAACAGTTTTACAAATATGTTATATATGTCCACATCGGTCATTTTATTTTTTATTCATATCGACAAAACACACGTGTATTTTTATAAACGCAACAACTATATAACATTAACACTATTAATATAAGTAGTGGTAGATTAAATTCAGAACAGCAGTTTACAAAAGAGAAATGTAAAAAGCTCAATATCTTAGGTATAGTGTTACTTTTTTAAAATTAAACGAGACAGACATGTATATGTAACGCCGAGCTGTCAGACGTTCACCTATCCGTACACCAGCCACAGTTACCGTTGCTTCAAACCGGACAACTTTGAAAGACGCTTTTAAAAACCGTAAAAGAGTTAATCTCGCAGCGAGGGTGGTTTGAGGTGTTTATATTTCTATCTATCGGTCGTTACATCCTTAAAACAAGAAAATTCGTGGATGCGAAGCATCAAAGGCGACGCAAAAACTGGAACAGGTAAACAGATTAAAGTAATTGAAAGCAAGTAACAAATACATATTTGAAAAGTTATGGATTTTATTAGAAAGTTTTCAGTTTACTAAAAATTTCAAGAATAAATTATGTATAGTGAGACCATAGAACGGTTTAAAACAACATAAAAAAGCAAAACCCGACAACATTAAATATAAGAAGAAAAAAGTTTCCAACATTATTACAATTAACTATGAAACTAAAGCGTACAAGCAGAAAATGCACATGTGCAGCAGCCTCACATTTCACAAATTATTATTGTTTAATGAGTTTTTTTCTGGAACATGTTTTTTCTTTCTTTCTCGGTATCTTAATTTTTATTTTCAAAGTTGTTTTTATGGAAGCAATTTTGTGTCTGGATTATGAATACAAAGAACAATGTTTATTATTTCCTAAACTTAACCTACTTCACACACTTAAGTATAATGGATGAAGACAGACTGAGATAAACAGTAAAAACAGAACGGTCTGGTATGTCCTTAATCCCGATGGAACTTATGTTTAACAAAGAAATGTCATTACGTTTAAGTTTGTGCTACTGTGGTTTATAATTTACACACTGAACTGACTTTAAGAATACAACCTAACAAAAGTTGCTATCAATATAGGACCGATATACTTCAAAATGTCAAATGACTTATTATGAAAAGCGATATTTTAATACTAGTAGTTTCTAAGATGGATGCTGCTATCTAGTAAATCTGAGTATAAGGAAGCAATAATTAGTCTGAACATATTCTGTTTTTTGTAAAATGTTCGTGTGATAATAGTCTTGGACAAGAAACCATATCTCATGTCAGGTCTAGAGTTTGAACCCAGAACCCCCAATCCCGAGTACACAACCTTTATAACAATACAAACTAAACAATATGTCGTGAGAACTTGATCTAATAATAAT
Source organism: Sinonovacula constricta (assembly GCA_007844125.1). Lineage (NCBI taxonomy): Eukaryota > Metazoa > Mollusca > Bivalvia > Cardiida > Solecurtidae > Sinonovacula > Sinonovacula constricta. Next base: position 17,225,265 of record CM017559.1, read on the forward strand.
CAATGTGGTTAAACAAACGATGCACCATCATTGCTGGCAATAACAAAAAACAGTGCGAGTAGAAAGGTAAGTAAACACAGAGATCGCTAAAATAGGAAAGACAGAAAGGCGATAATCAAGAAAAGTAATTGTTTAAGGTAAAGAATTGGAATATTTTCCCAGCTATTTTCTTTACGCTTAGGTATCATTCATTACACTCAAACTAGAATGTTTAGGGGATATTTGAAGAGTAATATTTAATTCCCTCTAGTTGTCGTTTAGAAATTTTCCGACAGTCATCGTTGCTGCTTGTTCCCCAAACATTTGAACGATAATCGGTTACTGGTGAGATGTAAGCATTGTTAATAAAGTTTCCTTGATTCGAAAATCATGTGGTTTGGTATTCTTGCAAAAAGGTAGAATTGTGGGTTTTTTTCCTGGTGCAGTTTGGTTACTCCAAAATTGTTTTATCGACACGACCCACGAAACCTTATGCCACTGACTCAGATGAAGAGTTGTTTATTTTGAAATACTAATCCGCAGAAATAATGTTCCCTTTGCTTCTTATAAGCATTATTCTAGTTTTACTGGGAATAAGAGCCGCGTTATTATCATTACGGCACATTTGATGTTGTTTATATAAGACATCAGATTATTCTCTGTTTTTAGTATACAGGGTGGCATCATCAGCATACAAAACTATATTACAGTGTTCGACATGTAGTGCTCGGTCGTTTATATAAATCAGAAACAAAATAGGACCTAGAATCCATCCGTGTGGCTCACCAGTTAAGGTGGCTTGGTACTGGGAGGCAGTTCTGTCAATTTTAGCCATTTGTTGTCTGCAGTCAAATAAGATTTGAATCATTGTAAAGCATGGAAATTCGTATAGTTTAATATTGTAAAGTAGATTTTTAAAAATCAAGTCAAGACTTGTTTGACTGACAATGATACATGATGAAAGAATTCTTTTAGATTCATATGATTCTTATTCGGAGACTTGTATACGGTACCCATGGTTTTGAAAGTAAGCTATTTAGGTTTGGTCCGAAAACTTCAGATAATTTCGCAGTAACTATGTTCTTATTTTCTGTACTTTTCACGCAAGGCGGATGAATAATGACAATGTAATGACAGTAATGACAAGTCGCGACCGGGTCTCGAACCCATGATCGCATCCGAATATTTTAATTAGACTGAGTTCAACGTTTCACGGCTGGTTTTACAAGAATGGAAACGGAAATGAAAGGAGCGTCGCATTTTCTGTAGGGTCTTCATGGCCTGGTGATAACACTGCACTTCTGGTGTGAGTACACGCACCAGATATTGTTCCAATTCGCCAGGGTGGCTACATTTGCGTGTTGGCTGAGCTGATCTTCTTCTGATCACTTCGCGATTCATGATGCAAAAAAGCGCGACAGAATGGCTTCTGTGTGGCAGCTGACGAAGTTCAGCAAAAATAGATGGACCTTAACAAAATCCAATGAAGAAAGAAAGGCTAGAGCCTCAATTAGTTCGATTGGTAGATGTATATAATGATCCCCAGTTGATGTGCGGTGTGCGGGCTCTACTACGTCTGGGGTCATTCCAAATAGTAGCAGAAGGCAATGCTAGTCATACTTACGTCGTTGACACATAAAATATCTCGATCTCTGTGAACATAAACCTTAACGTCTAAGAGAATACGCATACAGCTTTGCATAATACACCCCTTTCCCGATGTGGAGCAACTCCCTATCCCTATCCCGATCTGCTAGGTAAGCCGTACTTATACTTAGTATTCAACCAAACTATCAGTCTGGCGGCGTGTTCCATAGGAAAGAAGACATAAGTAAGCTAAACAAGCAACCACGAGTTTAATTACTTTTTAAACACACAGTAGAAAGATTACAATCCATTGACTTTAGTGGGATAATCAGTCGTATAGACACAACACACACAATGGTCTTCTCATCGATAAGTTATAAAAGTTTTGTTAGATATCACTGACCGAATCATTCAAGAAAAATCACAAAACTAATGCGCGTTAACCAGACCAAGCGTCATAACCACGATGGTTATTTCCGTCATGAACAGCGCACGTGTTGGATGAAAGGCCGCTGCGTCTATAAATAGAAAGACAAAATTCGATTTTAGGTGAAATTAAATTAAAATCATATGTTTGTATAAAATGGCTTACAAGTCTATAATATCGTATCACATACTTGAATAAATCGATTCAAATGGTGCGAAGGCTCTAAGTAGTAAAAGCACGTGTATCTCTCACAAACGCTGACTTTGTGCATGTTTTCGTATGTTATAATTAAACTTTATCTTCATCATGCTTATTTTTGCATATTTTTGCAACCCGATCTTGTTGCGCATTCGGTAGAGCGTCGGCTCCAAGATCGAGCCTGGACATACCTAAATCAATAAATAAAGTGACAATACTATAACTCCCATGCTAAAGTAAATGTAAGGTAGTTCCATACCTAGCCAGCCGGGTGTCAGAGTAATGGGACTGGGTGAGGCATCATTGCAGGTGCTCATGGAAGGTAATACGCACTGACTGTGCAACACTATTTACATGCTTCAACTAGACAACGTTTTCGGATAACCTAAAAGAAATCGGTAATAACACCGAGAAAGAACAAATATTTTCACTTAAGTTTATTCTGATGAACTAAGAGGAATGTCGGAATTACCCATATATTTTGTGATCAACATAAGTTATCCCCCTCAGCTATGGACCAATTAAAACAAATACCTCCACCGAGTCCCTTCCCCGCAGACTGCTGGCTGGAATGTCCAGAAGATCCTTCGGTGACGCAGACGCCATTTTGTTCACGTGACGTATCTCCACATGCGCAGACACCATTATGCAAATCCCAGCTGCTGGTGCCATTTTTGGGTAATCTGCGACAGTACGCATCGACGCCTTTGCATTCGGAGTCTAGAGTACAGTTACCACCAACGACTGGAAGTAACATATATCTTTGTACATGTTATATCATATATATGAAAAAGAAATAATTTAAAACGGGTCTGTCACATTTGGTTCTAAATCAAAGCTGACGCTATTTAGCTAACATATTTAATGAGCAATCCCAAACTAAAATGCAGTCGTTAAAGTCGTGAATTCTTAAGTTTTTGATTGTAAGTCCAGTCATAATAATACCATGGAAGGGAAAATGCCTCCTAAAATGCTTCAGCAGTGCTATTTTGACAATTTTATGTGGCGGACCATTTTTTAAAATCTTCTCAGAGGCGGACGATTTTTTTTTACTTTTTTACTTACCAAGAGAGTTAGATTTATCCGGAATGCATTCGTTCGAAAAGGAGCATTTTTTGTATCCTGGCTTACATTGGCAGACAGCTTCACACGGGGAACCAACGCATATTAATTTGTCGTCATAACAGTCTGAGTCGTCAGCACATGAATCACCAATTACTGAAAATAAAGAAGAGCACGGAAGATTATCGAAGCCGCATGTATGATACTATCTAAAGAATAATATTTATTCAGCAACTTCAGGTGTATTCGATTTTTTACTTTTTATCTATGATCAAAATGTTAACCAATTTGAAGTGTATTGCTGACGTTTAAAGCTTATGTTCGAGCCTTAGCTCAGCTTACGAGAGTAGATGTATGACCGTTGTCATGGTTACAAATACAAAGATTCGATGATTTTTCTACCCTGGTTGATGCCAGGATAAAGAAACTGGGCGTGGCATCATAGCAGTCCATGATATAGCATTAACGGAAGCTTTAAATTAGTACTTTATTACTATGCTTGGGACGCCGTCTCCGGAATACCGTTGACAGGACATTAAGGCGACATGGACATAGTTTGTCGAATGTATATGATACGAAGAACCTGACAACTATACGTGCTATTTTAAGATATTGTCTTAAACATCAGTCTTATCATTGAACAGTTTATGTCTGATATCCATCAGACACATCTTTTAAATTATGGTGTTTTAATAGGTAGAATGATAAGCCTAACAGGGCGGGGAGGTGGGGGAAGGGGTAAGTTAACATATAATCATCTTATAATCCATTATCAATCGTAGTTTTAACCAAGTTTCACTGTTTGAGTATTTTAAGTCCCAGAACGACGACATATAGTAGTTGTAACCTCTGTCGATCCTTTTGTCTGTCTGTCTGTATGTCTTCGGATAAAAAACGACTTGTTTGATTTGCGCTTTCTTATTTGTTTTACGCAGGAATTGAGTGAATAGTGCCAACAGTGTATCAGACATACATGATTCACATTTGTTCCCGTTGAATACACCAATTAAATAGTGTATATTAGACTAGTGTAATGCAGCTTTCAAGCTGTTTAAACGGCTAGTACCAATATACTCTTGCGCCGTATTTGTAAACGAATTGGATGACTGGCGGTCATCCCTTTTTCAAATATTGCAAAAAACTGCTGATGAAAATTATCTATCTTCCGAATGAAAATATTTGACTAAGGAGTACATAATACGTTTATCAGAATAAAGTTTACAAACAAGTCCAGAAGAAACGCTATGTGATATTCGGTTAGTCCGTCTTAAGGTCATCTTGCCGACATAACTTTTCTAATACATGGATACATTTACTTGATAGCGTGTCATGCAATACATTTACAAAATAGTCAGTGGCATATTCATAGTTAATGTCAAATTTTAAGGACATTACGTCTTCGGAAGCAAATGCCAGTTCCGGTGAAAGTTTTTGTATTCTATAAAATGCAAACATATCTAATTGTATCCATGCCATTTTAAACCATAAACCTGAATTTGATAACTACCTGGTCCTTTCTGCCCTCCTTCCGCCCAGCCGGTCAACAAAGCAACACCAACAACGAGGCACAACACAGTCAAGCGGGAAGTCATCGTCTGAAAATTAAAACAACAATATTATTATAGATGCAAATTATTGAGAGACATTTTAAAAAATATTCTATTTTTCTTTATTTGTAAAATAATGGCTAAACTCAAAGCTGAGCATTTATTACTGAGAAGACTTTTTTGTGTGCGATAAACTAATCCTTTGATTTATTAATCAGATAACCCCATACGAGGAAATGGTTTGCATAATCAACATTTCTATTGAACACACACTCTCTTTTTCGAAGAATTATGAAAACTAAAGGGGTTTCATAGGGACTAAAACAAAGAAACTAAACAGCAATAACAACACAAATAAACAATTCTAAATGCACCTGATCCGTACTGGTTTTGTTTGTATTTTGCTCGGCGTAACCCCGACTAGCACGTGCAAAGCATGCTTTTTAACGTTTTGTCGTATACACATAGATGACATGTTATGTAAGATTTATCACCTTTTGGGTTACTTCAGATGAAATCATCTATAAGCAAGAGGAAAGTGTTCAAACTTTTACAGAAAGCATAGCTGACGACAAAAAATGCATTTTGTGGAAAGAAAAACAACAAAGTTTCACACTAATTCGGCACCTATTGAGCGACGTGTAGATTGGTATAAGTATTAAAAATAATTATCAAAATGGATTGGTTACCATCACGACCCAATGTGTTTTATTGGCTTTTCGTTATTTGACGACTGCTTTCTGAAGAAGAAGAAAGCACACACAAACACGCTATTTTGGTTTAGTCGTAAGTTTTGCGGACGAAGTGAAATATTTCCTCATTCAAATTATTATAATTTATTACAAATGGATACGCGGCATACAGTTATATCAAATATTACACATGCGTGCATCAAAGTTTAATTAATTGGGGGAAAACAACATCTGAAGGTTTACATGTCAGTCATTTAAATAGCATCATTAGATGGTTTGGTGATAAGAGCAGCACTTTAATTGCCTCTTAAAAACACCGTCTCCGTATAAGATAAAAATGTGATTGATATAAAAACCAACACGTAGACTGCCGATTACCCGCTGTCAAAACGAACGTGATAGTTTATAAGTTAAGTAAATGTTTTGAAAAATACAAGTTCCAAAAACGAACTCTAGCAAAACTTAAGCAACATGTTTTTGCACATTCCAAGACCTTTTAATAATTCGTAATTATATGTAATGGAAATCGTGTTCTTTTCAATTATTCAAAACAGTATATGCCCAAATAACATATTTAAAAAATGTTCTTTTAAATAAAATATGTTTTAATAATGTTTATGGATTGTTGTGTTTATGCTTGTTATGAAATATGGTAATATGGTAAATACTATTTAAATTTATTTTATCATAGGCCTAAGCCCGACAAAAAAAGGTAACGTCCTCTTACCTGAGCGGTACAATTCCCCAGGTTATTCCAACGTCGACACGTGTTTGACAGACTTGACAGGTGATCTGGTCTTTTATAATAATACTATCAGCGCAAAGTGTACGGAATGAGACAGCAAGTTACGATTGAGCCTTCGTGGCGGAATCTGAAAAATCCTGTAATTGCAGAAATTTGCCATTTTTAACTGGCAAATGGTTTGATAAGGTCATCTATTGTAATTTGGAAAAAGAATCTTGCAGATTTCAAAACTCTTTAACACCACAAAATAGCCTCTAAAATCTATCTTCATTAATAACTTAGCCATCGAAGTTTTTCCAAGACAAGTATGAAATACAATGTTCATACATCTAACAATATTGCGGATTTAATTTACTACAATCTTCGGTAAACAGTCCCATTTGAAATATTGTAGGCCGCTAAGCTTTAAATGGATAATAATAGAGATACATTTGTGAAAAATGTCACGTCGGCTTTAATTATTAAAACCTAATAACAACGACCTGTTCACATATATAACTTTGGATCAGAGGTAACATTTTTGTACAATCTGGATTAAAGGTGGTATCCAACAAAATGTTGATCACTGTTGTCCCAGATTTGCGTGGCTGTCATTGAAAACAGGTAATTCCAATCTTCCAATCGCTTCACCGGTAGCAATTTTTAAACTAAGAAAACCACGTGACATCTTACTTATGAGATAACATTATATCGTCATCCGGGCAGTCCGCTTTTACGTCGATATCTGTCATTAGCAGAGGTCGTACTTATGTGTAGATTCTGAAAGAATGGACATTTACAGTGTGTTTTTTATTTGATTTTTTTCGCAATTTGTACTGTTTAACCACACAGGTAGCGATCAAATCGTCTTAGACTAAAGTATGAAGTTATGCCTAAATTCTCTAAAAGAATAGAAAGATATTGTTACATGCATTTATATTGACAAACTGTCGGATAGCACCTTTAAGCTAAACTTTAAAATTGATCAAGTTGATTTAAGTTATAATGTTTATTGAAGAAAGAGATATTAGATATATGGTTAATGTTCTTCTTTTATACGAATATTTTGTTTAAAAGGAACTATTATATAAGTAGAAGACCATGTATAAATTGTCGCGTTCAGTTCGATAGATTCAAGTCGATGTAGGAATGTTTTAGTCTTTGTACTGTGGCTTATTCTAGAGAATTCAATATATCGCCCATGACAGGTAAAAAAGTTCGATGTGTTTCGAGTATATTTAGTGAGATTAAACTACGCACATAGAATACAACCCAGAGTCTTTGATGACAAAAGTCTTACTTGGTTTGTCCTTTCTAGCTTATCAGTGGGATTCGACCGAACTGGAGTACTTTTAGTTACAATTAAAAATAAAATCTTTAGAACGGGGTTGGGGTTAGTGCGGGAATTTGGATGCATGAATAAAGGGCATGTTCGTTAGCACAGATAAGTTTATTATAAAATGGCACAATAATACAAAGTGTTTGATTATTGGGCTGCTTGTTTACGTTTGAATAAGTGGAAAGAGCATTTGATTTTCCTGTCGATGAAAATGTTTACTTTACATAGTATGTCTGGAAATTAAAGAAGATGTGTTTCAAATTGAAATTTAATGTCCTCTGTATCCTTTTTATTTTCCACGTCAGAGGTCACATGCCTTTCAAATCGGTGTAACAGTTACTGTTTCTTTCTTAAAAGTCAACCGCCACTTTCATATGCTCTCTGTATATATGCTTGTGCTGTGAATTTTGTGCTTTAGCTTGAGCTATCGTCTGTTGCTGTTTAGCCAATGCAATGTACTTATTTAAGGGATCTTTATATGTTTTAATGGTGAAACGGCCTCTACACACCGTTGTCATCATCTCTAATTTATGTATGTTTATGATGGCGGGCCTTTATGGCTGTCAGGGCCTTTATAATGAAGTATATAGTTTGGCACTGCATGTTGACTGAGGTCTTCAGCTTGGCAGCACCAGCAGGGTTCTGAGCTTTTAAGCCCATAACCCTCCCGTCGCCAGGACAACAGATCGGTAGTGAGGATCGGACACTACCCCCCACTTAAAGGCCGCCAGCCCCCTTGCTCGGTTTTACTCCAGAACCAGTTAGATGTCCGCTCAGTCTTCTGCCCAAGGTTGTAAGTTGAAGTTCCTCTCTCCCGTCCAACAATTCCCGCGGAGATAAATATCCTCCACGACAATCAGCTTTAACTAGGTAAATCAGGTCTTCCATTCCTTGTTCCTCACAATATTTCTAAAGGTCTGTGTACTTTAGTGATTTGGTCTAACTTGCGATCTCCCGCTTTTCCTGCAGCGGCACCGCGAGTTCAACCAAGATGCTGAACATTTTGGTGGTGGTGGTGGTATGAATCATGTTGCATTCAATCTTATCGAAGTAAATACCGGATATACATACTTAGTAAGGATCCTAACTTCGACCTAGCTTAAAATGATTTAAGCTTGTATGTATGTATTTTCCCAACTTTATTTTTTACCTGGTTGGTGGGGGGATGCATCCCACTTCCACCCCCGGATCCATCCCTGCTTCCTCGTTCTTGCTGACAGCAAAATGATGTCTGCGCGTAGTGCTGTCTGGTAGACTATCTCTGGGAAACCCAGTTTCTTGCCCTAGTTTGCTCTAATTTCCCAGTCACTTGCTTGCGTCAGGATTCTTAAAGCTGCCTTGACTGATGCGACTTGCTCGCAATGGCGCACAAATGGGTCATGGTTTGATCCGTCTTTGGTCTCTGGCCTCTTCTGTCGTCTTTCTTTTTCAAGAGTATCTGCGAAACAAATCTCATATAACACAAAAACATAAAACAACTAAACATAAAAAAACACAATGCTATACATTATTGCAAGGCGTGACCCAATCAAGAACCAATTACATCCTCCCCGGCATTCAGAGCCAACGACTGGTATGATCCTAAAGTTCAACGTCTAAATAACAATAGATTGTCAAATAGCGCATGTATACAATTTAAATAAACATAACAATGGAATAAATAAAAAATGTGAACTATTGATATAACAAGCAGAATTTTAAAAAGGAACTTATTTTCTTTAAAATTTATGAGATAATACATTATGTTATCATTCCATGTGTGCCCTAAAAACGGACGCTTCAGGTGGAGGTACGATTCTGTTCATCGCGAACTCGCAGATACTCTTGAAAAAGAAAGACGACAGAAGAGGCCAGAGACCAAAGACGGATCAAACCATGACCCATTTGTGCGCCATTGCGAGCAAGTCGCATCAGTCAAGGCAGCTTTAAGAATCCTGACGCAAGCAAGTGACTGGGAAATTAGAGCAAACTAGGGCAAGAAATTGTTACTTTGAATTTAAAAACATTTGAAGATGATGATAACATACTCTTGTGAAATGTGCACGGCAAATCGGAATAAGCTCAGCATAGAGCTCATACATTAATAACAACAAAATAGTTTGTTTACTTTGTCATGTATAGTAAGAAACATTAATTATTAAAGACAAAAAGTAACCTTATTATTTTTCTAGCAATAGCATCTATGTATAGTTTTCTTACTTTATCTACAGCTATTGTATATATGCAAACAGATTTAATTAAATAGATTTTAGCAGGCAATTATTTGGGTAATATGCATCTGCATGCCGAACATACGTAAGTACAGTGGGGTATCATCTTTCTGTGACCGTAGTTTGCAGTTTGATTATCTCTATACAATTACTGTAACATCACATGCTATCCGATTGTCATTAGATGAAAAATACAGTTTTACTTCTCCTTCCATTAGCACCAACATTAGCATAGATTTTTTTTTACCTGTTGTGCAGCTGTGCGTTTTTCTACATTTTTTTTTATTTTTATATTTTTAAGTGACGATATATGTGGTTTAAAACCGAAACAAAAAGAAGAACAAAAGTAGTGATCATTCATTTTAAATTAGTGACAATTTAAAGAAGGGTTTTGAAAGAACGACTTTCAGGATTATTTACTTTCAGACGATCAATAACATTTCAAATCGAAATAACAAACCTCGTATAAAACAACTTTGTACCACTAATCGTTTTGATCGTGTACTGTGGAGAAAACGTTAATGTCTAAAATAATAGATTTAAAGAAACAGTACGTTCTCTTAACAAAAAGAAAACTATTAAATAAAGCTCATATTAGATTTTAAATTTATTTATTTAATCGGTCGCGGTTTATTGTTGATGAGGGCCAATGTTAAAATGAATGCAGGTTTAAGTCGTCAAATAGACTTGTCACACCTGACTTTTAGTCTACCCTAATATGACACAATTCACTATTCACCACTCTATCGAACTGACAGCTGATAATCTGTCTGGGACTTTGTGTTATCTTGATGGCATTGAAAGACTGCTTAACGGAATTGAAGTACTTCTCTACTGGGGACTTCAAGAACAGTCTAGATAGATATGAACAGTAAGTACTTTTTAACAATGCACATGTGTCTCTTCGGATGGGGTCACGGCCCTGTCACTGCTATTTGTAGTGCCCCACTTGCAGGGCGTCGACCGTCGTCATTATCATAGCCATCATCATCTTTATAATAATAATCATCATAATCATTTTCTTATATAAAATAACTATATAATATATTACTATGGAAGTCATTTACCTCATTAGTCTCTGGACAGCATAAGCGAAAAAAGCAAAAAAGTGCCTCTTTGGGCCATCTTTTTCGGGCACTTCCCAGTCGGGCTCGGACCTGAAACCTCTCAGAGGCGCAGTCTGGTCTGGCTACTTTGGGAAAATGCCGGCACTTCCGGTCCTGGAGACTGGCAAGTGTGCGCAAAAAGAGCCCGAAAGTGAAAATTCTCCGTTTGGACTTAGTCTCTGGACAGCATAAGCGAAAATAGCAAAAAAGTGTCTCTTTGGGTCACTTTTTCGGACACTTCCCAATCGGGCTCGGACCTGAAACCTCTCAGAGGCGCTGTCTGGTCTAGCACACACGACTGCCATATGGTGATATTTTCAAACACAGCACAGACGCCCAAACACGGTCACACTTCCTGTCCACTAGACAAACAAAGTCTAATAAAACTGCCAATTAGCTTAATTAGTTAAGGTGTCCGCTCATGTCTTAAAATTGGGGATTGAATTAGAGTAGAACTTTATAAGGTATAAGGGACCCACGCGCACGTAGAAATATAATATGAATTTACAAAACGATTTGCTTTAAATTAATACATCTCTATCTTAAATGGGAACTATGCATTTCGAAATAGGAATTTCAACACCAATGTCCAAATTTACAACATTGTTCATTATAAGATATATAACAATTCAGATTAGAAGCATAAGAAACTTTGCTTGACAAAGAGGCAAGATAAAATAAACTACATATCCATATCCCTGTAACTAAAGTAATGATGATGCTGATGACGGTGCTGCTGCTGCGGCTACTGCTGCTTCTGCTGATAATGATGACGGTGATACCGATGCTGTTTATGATTGTGATGTTAATTGTGTTACGGTGATGCTGATGCTAATGGCGATTATGATGTAGATCGTGATGGCGGTGATGCTGCTGCTGCTGATGATGATGTTGATTAGTGGTGATTGTACAGGTAGTATGGGATCATCATGATGATCATGTGTGATCAGGTGAATTTAATGGCGGTAATGATGATTATTTCTCTGATATTTATCATGTAAATGGCAGTGATATAAGTTCGTTTTTATTACGGCTGTTTTTCATTTAACTGTCAATCGATGATTGTATACATGCGCTATTTGACAATCTATTGTTATTTAGACGTTGAACTTTAGGATCATACCAGTCGTTGGCTCTGAATGCCGGGGAGGATGTAATTGGTTCTTGATTGGGTCACGCCTTGCAATAATGTATAGCATTGTGTTTTTTTATGTTTAGTTGTTTTATGTTTTTGTGTTATATGAGATTTGTTTCCTTCTTTTGGCTGACGTATAATTTCATTAATTAGCTTTAATTTCGTGTCGTCATTGTATCACGCAATGCATTCTTTGTAAATGAAAATTCAAACTCAGGTAATGAATGCTGCGACATTGCGCGCGCATACGTGTAATGTCAGCTGTGTACACACTTTCTTCATATGCAAAACGATGAAGACTAAGAATGCAGGGAAGAGGTGCACAGTTCCCTAAAGGTGCACCACTTCCCTGCCATCTTATATTTCGTTAAGGGAAGAGGCACGCCAAAACTGGGAACCTTTCTTATGGTTAACAATACAGAAAACTAACTTCACTAGACCCTAGTGTCAGGGGAGCGAGCCATAAATAAGGTAGTGGAATTCACTCACAACCAGCTCACTCACCTTTAAGGTAAAAAATACAAAAAATAAACCATCCTTTTATTAAATGGGTACATAAACTAGGTACCCACGTAGGGCCCACTTTAAACAACATATTTGGAATGCAATATTTAAGCCATGTATGGGCAACATGGCGGGCTCATGAAAAAGGCTTAAACAGGGCGAATAGACCCTCATTAAACTAGTTTCAGTCAGTCAGTCTAAGAATGTCGACCCAATGCGAATGTTAAGCTATTCATTGGAATTAATTAAAATATTAGTTTCGACAGAAACGCAACTTTAAAGTTAAATTGTGTGTTTTATCGTGCGGAATGATTTTTACTGCAGTTTCTGTTTTGACGATACACGATGACTTGAACAACTTGTGCGGTTTCGGAACTGTAATGTACGAGTTTGATTAATGCGATTTTTTGATAATTATAAAGATTTATTTGTTATTTCTTTCTGCATGTAACATATAATAGCGCGTTTATGTTGATAAATTAAAGCCAGTTATTGTGTTCGTTTAAATTTATTTCGTACAAAGAAACAGTTGGAATGATACTATAAATATTCGGGTGACCTAGAAACGTTTGAAGCGGTAGTAAAAATACTCTACCGTTACCAGCATTCCGATTTTTGCGTTTCTAACGTTCCAAGCGCTCCGGTTATAGCGTTTATACCGTTTACACCGTTTCAAGCGGTTCTAGCGCTCCGTTGCATTCCCATTTCGATAGCATTCTTTTTCCGTTTCAACGGGAAACAAAAAAAAAGTTTCATTTCTTATCCACTCCGTTTCGTTTGTCATTTTCACGATTGTCAGTACTGTAATAGTACTACTGTATGTGTGGACTTGGTCCCTATAGACGAAGGCAAGTAAAGAAATGTGTCAACACTGTCAATAAACAAGTTTTCAAGAAAGGAAACATATGCTTTTAAAAAGCTTTCCTGAAAATATATTTCTTCGTATCAATCTTTCACAATACTGTTTTTCACAGTGTAAGAGTTTTTTCTAAATTGACAATATTTTTTTTACATTTTTTTTTCACATTTCCCACCGCTATTTGTTGTATTTTTTATTCAGTTCAGTTTCAGTGTATAAGTATAAGCATATAAATGCATATCCTTATTACAAAGACTAGTTGCTCAGCTCGATTTTGTTTATAATTCCTTAGTTTTATCACACAGCATTATTATTGAATCATTAATAAAAACTTCTTCTTCATGTTGTTCTGAAACTCTAAGCAGCAGTCGTTATATAGTTAAGAGTGTCATACGTACGTGTACGTCTTTCATTTGTTTGTTTTTTCTTATTTCTCATGCCAAACCTGCTGTTTGAATTCGGTATTTGAAAGAACCATGCCTCTTATAAATGCATTCAATGTAGTATATTATTAATGGCTTGCACTTAATTTCTAATACGCTTAGTTTAAGTAATACCTAACCAATATTTTACAACTTAGTTGGGCCGCCGAGAATTTACCGGACTGGTAACATGTTTGGATTGACTAACCTGCTCAAATCCCATCACTGCAAAAACATTGCATCTGTTTTAAGACAATAAGTCGTTCATTCTTTTTTGGATCAACGTTTGATCAGACCAACCAATTTTTTTTTAATTTTCAACTAAATTGATGCGTAGAAGGCAATACGTACTTGTCTTCTTGTTGCCCTTACAGTTTAAAATCGGTTTTAATAAATCGTTTTCATGTAAATGCTACTACTGGTTGAAAGAATACAGTATCATTTTCAGCTACATAATAACATGCCCTTGATGTAACAGCTTACTTTAAACTTTTAACCGAAACAATTACTATTTATATGATGGTTTTATAAAATCTGTTTTAAAGTAAACCTTTATTGTTAAATATTAAACCTATCGGCAGAGTGTTTGGTGTAAATACCAGTTAATAAATATAGGTTTGTCTTTGGTGTAACAAAAATCACCTTTCTTGCAACAAACCGAAGTTGTCACACTATGGACTGTTACATCATAACCCTTTAATTGTTTGCAACAATTATACTCTAAGCTATACAGAAAAAGAACACATTTGCATTATTGCAATGTTTAATAACATACAAACATTCTTCAAAACATTATTCAAAGCAGGCTTTGGATAAATAAAGAACTCTTTTGTGCCATAGACAAAGAAACATATTTAGTATTTGAGATACATCGCAATGACCAAAAATGATCATTATACAAGCTGTTTTGGTGGAGGAAGACCCAAAACAAATGTCTGGGTATAACCACTCGCACAGCGTAGGTCAGCTAAAAGTCGTTCGCCCCGAACGGGACTCGAACCCACGCGATGGGAGGCTAAGCAGTCAGAGGATTTACAAATCGGCGACGCTACCACGGCGCTTCGGGCGCCTCTTTAGACAAAGTAAAAATGTATAGTCACATTATCATACCTTTAGTGCATTTTTTTTAAAACCATTGAAACTTTTATGCAGTTTTTTTTCTCTGACATGTGCAGGTAGCGGGAGTTTTATTTGTAACAGATACAAAACTTATCTTTTTATCCATATAAAATGTGTCTTTTTTTTCTCATTCACTTTGCTCCAATTCTATTAATGACGTCATAACTATGTCTAAGAATACGTCATCACTTGAATTTTTTCTTCTTTTCACTGCTTGCATCTGAGAAACCTAACAGGAAATGCGAGGGTAGAGCTCTGTAAAACACTTTTCAGCGCCCAGTCGATCCATTTTGCCATCTGACCGTTCCGAGGCGGCAACTGTTTGGTTTTCTTTTTTTTGTATTATGTCTCGTCAGAGTTGTTTTGTAACAGCTGACTGGCATGTGAATACCTTTATCCAGTGTCTTCATATTTTAATGCATATTGCAATACTCACAGGACTTTGTCCTATTTTCTTATCTTAAAATTAAGCTAGAGGTATTTGTATTGTTTGCAAACTTTTTTTCTAAAAAAGCAACATATAATACTTTGCTACAACAATGACAAAATGTGTTTAGCAATGAAAGCAGTTTTTATAACGATATTAATCATATTGATAAATATTTTGACATAGTATTTTAATTAACAGTTTTAATTACCTTTTATATAAAAGTAAACAAATGAAGTAAAGAAATTTTTACTGGTTTAAAACAATAATTTACCATAACAGGCCATTGATATACTGTCCAAGAAAGCCAGCACATTTTGTGCAATTAACTCCTTAATATTAATGGTGCAATTTCTAAAATATTGCAGTTAATTCTTTCTAACCGTTAAATATCAAAGCCGTAAATATGAAATATGCATTAGACAGTAATAGAAACTTAGTCATATGACGACAGCCATTTTTGTTTTTCGATGGCTTTCGTGATAGAAATTCAGACATAGATAGCAGCTAGATTGTTTTATTATAGCATTTTGTCTTCTATAGAAAATGACACAAGCAGTGGAATATAACAGTCACTTTGGTATTAAAGTATCAGCATATTGGAAATCTAATATATATCTCACGCAAAGAAGTTTAGAAATAAAGGAATGACGATTTGTCGGCATTTTTGCAGAGACTGTGCAGCGACATTTCTATCATTATAGCTCCGGGACACTTATGAGTGCCCAGGGACTGAACCAGGCCGGTCCGTTATACTGACACTGACGAGTCAGGCGTAATGCTGTCCCCTTAGCCCCGAGCGTTAGGAGGGAAGCCACTACTACCAACTTAAGTATTTCGTTTGACCCGTCCGGGGTTTGAATCCGCGACCTCCCGACCCGCAAGCCGACGCTCTACCACTTGAGATGTTGCGGCCGGATTAGAAATTAATAAAGAGTGTCAAGTCAAGTAGGCAGTTTTGTCTATCGCTGGTCGTCGATATGCAGTCAATTTGCCACGAAACAGTATGAATATTATTACAATTTGTTTGAAAAAAAAATCACGAATTTATTACCTGAGAAATGTTTCCCGATCAGACCGTTGATCTGCTTCTTCTCTTGCTTTACTTATTTCGCAGGTAATTAAACAACCTTTGAAAAAGACTGGTGTAATTGTCGCTGAATAATAATTGGAGCTTTGACGAAAGAAGAAAACCACTCAGAATAAGATAAATATGAAAATTATCCTATGATAATTACCATACATATTAACATTTCAGCGACCACTAGACAAATGCATCTAACAAAACATTAATCGTACGGTGACAAAACAATGAAAGGAGACATTACATACATGTTAATGTTAAAAGAAAGGAAAAGTTACTGTACTGGAACGATCAGTTCTGTTCTTTCACGTTCATACTGCGTGTCAGTAGCGAAAAATTAACCGACTGGTTTTCAAAAGACCCTGATATAGAACAAATACAACTCTCTAAGTGATTTTCTTACAGCCAAACAATTAAAAAGTATTTATAATTAAATTGAGACAACTTACAGAAAGCACCTGCACCGTGAGTTCATAACTGAGAAAAATACAATTAAAATGAATTTATAACATTATATTAACCGCCCTAATAACCTCATCCATATAGGGAACGATGTGAACTATGACGAGAGAGAATTCCAGCAGTGACTATCAAAAATATATCACGACTATATAACTTAAAGACTGTTAGAGTTGAATGTATAGTATCATGTTAAGAAGACAGTTTTATCTACCGCTGGTTGTAAATAGGGCGCCTGTATGTTATCAAACTGTAACTATTGTCATTTGTTTTATTAAAGTGCATTCTATATAAAATAAACCATTTATTCATTACCTGCAAAGTGTTTCCCTGTCAGACAGTTACTCTATATTTTCACTTTTTTATCTTTTTTAAAACCTATGTCTATGTATAATTTTAATGCTATGGCGTTTTTATATAAACATTGAAATGTTTGCTATTTATAAACGTATAGATCATTAACCTTAAACACCACTGTAATGCTAATCGGAGCAGGCAATAAAAGGGGCAAGTATTTTAGATTCAGTATAAAATTAATAAAAAATCTCAAATTTAGATAGCAATCACAGTTTAGGAAAACTACACAATAGTGACTGGTATGACTAAACGAACATTAATTTTTGTCAAGAACATTCGTTTTTAAGTGATATTGTTGTAAATATGACGACTAGCAGATACTGAAAGATAACCACAATGAAAACTTGACGACCTTGAAAGTGCAAGTTGATAGATTCAATAACAATTGGAGTAAGTCCTTTCAGAAACGAAATGTCCAAGTTTAAGGTCCTATAGGATTTACCACAAACATTAAAATACTACCACTAAACAAAGGCATACAGAGAAACATTACCAACAGGTTAAGATAAGACTTTATTTTCTATTGTAAATGTTTGATATTGTCATTTTTTACTTTCCTTAAAGAAAAGTCTGTTCTTTCATTTGGAAAATGTTTTATGCCAAAGATACATTTATATGAAGACTGTTAAAGCAGTGCACTAATGTCTTTACAGCCCTCACACGTGTGTTTTGTGAACATATTATACGTCGTATATTACAATTAAATTGAGCGTGTAATTGTTTGGGCTTTTAAAACCCAAACTATCGGGTGTACTTTCGGCTGCATTTCTTAGCCTACTGACAACATTCGTTATGTCCCGTTTTGCTAGACACAAAGCAGCAAACAATTTCCACAAAATCCATTACTTGAACCGTTTTACGCCATCTTCAACAAGGAAAAGTAAAAAAGTGCCACCCTTGTCCTCGACATTGTCAGTATATTCCTTTATGAGGCCCTTTCGTAACGGATTTTCAAGGAATGACACATTATGTGTGGCAATCAAATTGCGGTACAGATTTTAAATAGTTACAAATTATTTTATTTCATCTGCTTGATAAATGTTCTATCTCATTTTTGTGAGTATTATTGCATAAAATAGCAGGTACCTTATGGTTTGAACTAAGTGGGTATTACAGAGATATATGTTAAGTCAAACCTCTTCGATTATGGCAAGCAATTTAAGTTATGTACATACTGGCGGAAAGTTAGGAAAAATCCGATAAACATGCGTCTACAGAATAGTATATTTATAGACACTACGACACCTGAGGGTAAACTTCAGAGCATTTGGAAAAGAGGAGCAAAAAAGGTGAAACGCATTCTGGATGATATGTGTTATGGACATGAAACCAACTCCCAACCGTCCAATAAAGGAAAAGAAACAATATAATACAGTGTAACAAAATGTGTACTACTTGTTCTTATTGACTGTTGGTTGAAAAATCAATTTTAGAAAGAACAACCAAATAAAGAAAAAATACTGTGTTTTAGTTGTAAACTGTGATTGTTTTGCTATGTTGTTTTGATAAATTTAAAAGATAAAAAATAAGTTAAAAAAATGTGCTTAATGGTCACTTTTAATTACTCATATGCAGTGTAATCATTCCAAAATCATGTAATTAATTATTCAAACCCCATCCTTCTACCTCAAAATAAACTTGACTTTACTTATATATATATAAAGTATGTGCCGTTAATTTGTTATACAGTACACATCTCTAAACAATGGATTCATCTCATGACATTCAACTAGGTCTTTCAACACTTCCAAGATAAATTATTTCCGAAATGAGTCTGGCTAGTTAAACACATTTTTGTCTTTATCTCAGCAAAAAAATCTTAACTGCATCTTTTGCTATATTATTAATATACATGTCAAAAATGTCGAGTAAGAAGCTTACTGTTTTGGAAATAATTTAAAAAAACATACAAAGCTTTAATAATATTAAAAATAAGGTACACGTTTAAAGATGAGAGAAAGCTTACGAATGGTTTATTGTCAATTGTCTATTTAATAACGATTAATATTAATCAACTTACCCTGTCCCGAGAATGTGATAATTATTCTGCAAAAATAACACGATTTAAAATGAATTTGTGGCTTATGCGAAAAATTCTTCATTCTGCATAAAACATACATTTATGACAACAAATAAACGACAATTTAAACAAATTTCAATGCATCTCTATTCTCTTCTAAATCGAGATAGAAAATTATGTTTCAGTGTTGTCTTCTTATGTCCTCTTCAATGTTGAAAATATAAAAGAAAAAAACAACACGTTTGGAAAAAAGTATAAAATCTGCAAGGTTCATGGCGAAATTGAGTTATCTGAGAAATATTGTGAGTTTAGTCGGTAGTACCTTGATAGTGAAAGTACGAACGAAGCCCGACTGTAAACTTTTCCCTCTGCATATTTCGTTGAAATATTAAAATAGTGAATTGTAATTGGTAATGAACCCAAAACTGTATAGAAACCCGTAATCTTCATACCACCATACAACAAATAGATATGAACAACATCAATACTTTATTTTTAAAATTTGGTTACAAATAATTCAGATTTTTTTTTTACTTTTTTTTTTTATGGAATGGTTCACATCACTCCTAAAATATGTCGGGTTTTGTTAAGTGGGTCTTACTAAAAAAAAACATGTTTATTATAAATCAGCTTTATGTTAAACTTGGTCAGAGACATCACCTCACGTATATGCTGCCTTCTTTATTTAAGGAATAAGAAGATTGTGTTCAAATAACTCCCTTTTATCACCATTATCACTATGCCACGAAAACATCCAAGTCAGGACACTTACTTTACTAAGGGAAAACCTCGAAATACCGGTACATTCAAGTTACATGACAGGGATTCGAGCCTCTGCAACGAGGTGACGAAAAGTCATGTTCGGCAACTTTATTTCTCTGCCACATTGAGTGTGCGATGTCAGTTAACATGCTTGGAACAGTATATCATTATATCGTATAATGTCCATTTTAATCGAAATGTGATTTTAATGTTTAAATACTTAATTTAGAAAGACATATGCTTGTTCATTAAGAAGAATGATTTTATGAGAGTACACCCATAGCTCTTTGCTTTACTGGCCTGACAGGCTGATAGCGATAGAAATGTCAGAGATAACAAAGCTTAAAACATGTGAAAAGTTAAGTGATACATAACATTTCAAAAGGTTTGAAACAACTTTATTTTAAAGGCCTCTTGCTTGAGCTAATTTGAATAAAATCAAGTTTCTTCTATTATTTAGAAATATATATCTTATTCCGTGTGTGAAAACCTTAATCTTTGAACAACTTATCCATTTGACAGTTCACACTATTAATAAACTATTATAAACTATAACGGTAGCAAACCATTTTGCAGAACTTCATTAAAAATACTTTTAAAATCTTCTTTGTAGAAATTGTCGATGTGGTCCTAGTACCGTGAATAAAAATTGTACAATACAGTTGAAGGATGGAGCTTGTCGCATACGTGTTGCAAATTACTAACGGAAGCGTCATGCGCTGACTTCATACAGCATACATTTCAGAAAGACAAAACCCCATCATTAAAATAATTTTTCAATTAAGACTTCGCTCACATCATTTAACAGACCCATGCTGCTAAATCTTATAGACAATAGTTTGCGATATCAAGATATTAAAATGACGTACCAAAGGTTTGCTTTTGAAATAAATTGCTAAAATAGACTTCAGCACGATGTCGAGTAAGAATTGCTTCTTCACGTGATTTTCGAACGAAGTAATTAGCAGGACACTTTTAGCTTCAGTGACGTATACAGACTGATTTTCCGCGGCACTGCAGCTGTGATGGACCGATGAGACCTCATAACGAAGTGTCTGTGCTTTTAACAGGCATGTGCGAAAATGTTGCGCTTAACTTATTTGACGTGAACTCTGTCTTTTGACGTGACTTTTCTAAATGATGAAGCTATACTTATTTATTTGCCCAGTTCTTGTACAGATTTAAGAAAGGTCTTGTATATTTACAGTAACAATCAATGAAACATTGACTTTATTCAAAATGGAAGTTTTATTTATGCGTAACACGTACTTTTCAGACATATCTTTAAATGCTTTGAAATGAAAAATACTGATAATTTAGAAAATAAAAGCACACGTATCCAGACAGCTTAACTTGTGTATCCAATTTATTTTTGTATAATTCTGCTATCGTAACGGGTTCACATAAAATGTACAATCGACATTGATATGATAATTACATTGCAACAACAACAGCAACGACGACAACAACAGCAGTAACAACAACAACAAATACAGATGTTTAAAGTAGTTAACCAGTAGTTTGCAATGTGACGTTGCATTGACAATGCTACATTAACTTACGAAAACGTGAACCAATTCAATTTTATTTTAAAACATAATATATTAAATTTCAATGTCGCTTTGATGTTTAAGAACCATTTTGGAAATAACGTTTTGTATAAATGAATAAAACAATACGTAAAAGCGGACTTTAAAATCTACTTATTTAAGAAACGATAGAAAAATAAAACTCACGAAAATACCAAAATATCTTAAAGGTTCAGCTAGCACTAGACAACGGTGTATACATACAGGTAAAAGATAAAAGCGGCACACAAACACTTAAACAAAACTTGACACAATCAAGAAACAACAAAAACAAATCTCGCTTTCAAACGGTCACTTACACAAACGATTTCACTTAAGTGCCTTAACTTATTTGTAGACAAACATAATCGACATTGTTAAACATCGTACATTGCTGTATTGGATTGTTGCCCAAAACGTTATCGTCTTTCGCAGATGCCGACGATCTTAAAATCACAAGCCTCACAATACCAACTCCATACACCCGAGAGATCGGGTTTAACGCTGAGGCATCTTTCAGTGCTAGTGCACGCTATAGTGTTATATGTGTAATTCAGTGCCGTGCCGTCAAACCACGTGAGCGTTGCGACGGTGCCGTCAGTTGACATTGCTCCCAGCCAGGTACCATGCTTGCGAAATGGGTAGGAGTTTAAATAAGAGATAATGTGTTCCATCTCGATCCTATTAAGAACGATTGCCATATCGAGGCCCATTCCGCGACACTTCTCCTGCGTTTCCTCCCAAGTGAACCCAAAGATCAAGTGGTGACAATACGGCCCAGATTTCTCACCAATCTGGCAATCTCCTCGCTCGTAAAGCTGCCAAGCTGACCGCGTAAAATCATAAACGTTGTTCCTCTAAACTGAACTTTCATTAACATCTGGTTTGACGTCAATCAGCTCACAAGAATACATTTTATTGAATTGGAATCCGATACACGTTGTAAAACTGCTGCATATTGAAGCGCAATGAATTGGTGAATCTACTGAGTGGGTAGCACCAAAGTATCTCATTCTATAACCATTTCCTAGCTGCAAAAACCTGTCAAGATTTTTTCCCACAACCAGACCCATCACAATAGCCATGCCAGCCAGCAACACCTTGCTAAGACCCATTTTTATGTAGTGCAAACCTATGGGCTTAAGTTTACTTTGATTTGACTCTACCAAGCAAATTTCCGGAGTAAAATGATAAGTGGTACCGATATGCTGTCAATATATAAAAATAGATCAGCCCAAGCAATACCACGAGCTTTGTTTAGCCAATCAGGCAACGCCTCTCTTTTAAGTAAAGTCGATATATTTGTCTCGGAAACAAGCGTTGCATGAATGTTACCTGGTAGAGTCAAGAAACGCAGGTTTTATGCTTTAAAAGACTATCGGATTGAGTATGTAGATAGAAAGCGCTTTATGCCAATAAGCATGTCCGTAAGAGACATTAACGTTTGATTGATGATTCCGTTTTATTAAAAAGAGCCGATGTTAATACCTGTCAGGGTGTAGCTGTCTTGTTTTTTTTATAGAACGTACTTTTGAGGGATACAGTGGCACATGTACGAAATGACCTCAGGCGCTCTCAAGCTCATTTTAGAATCACTAAATATTTTGCATTTCTTGGATTCATGAGACATGTTCTAAACCCATACTGTACAAGTGAACGTCAAGTTTAACAAAGGCATGTTAATAATAATGCTAGAGCTACATTAAAAAATATGTTCTGTACTGGAAATATAATTACACAAAAAATGTGCTTGAATTGTATTTATAATCATACAAATCCGGTTTGTTATAATAATACGAATATATGTATATAAATTTGTACATATTTTGCTATGGATTGTTACTTTATTAAATGCATAAATGATACCACTTTTTATATAATTTAAGAAAGAATTTACCACCATTTTTAGCAGCATGTAATCTTCTTTACATTTGGGACCTTACGTTTTGACAGAAAAATCTTTAAGAATGCTTAGATCCTCATGTCATGAGCTTCGTTGTATACTATGTGATGTGCCCAAACTGTTGTTCACTACTAAAGACACTGTTGGTCAAGGGGGTGTTCTATCTACGTAATACTACAACTTCTATGTGAACCAGCTGCAATTCGGTTTGGAAAATAGTAACTGTAAATGAACTGTTATTTTAACACATGCAGGCAGCCCCGACTACGCAGATCACAATGCTCTTTATGCGTTATATTCATTAAATAGATTGTATGCATTGTCTTTATTTAAGTGTAAATGAAAATGACCATACATGTTCAAAAATCCGAAATATTAGTGTATACCCACAGCGGGAAAGTGACTTATTCAGGTATAAAACCTGAATCAAATATGAAATGCAGTAAACGATTGAAGAATAAACAGCTAAGATTCGCAAGTGAATCATCATCTTGGACTCAAAAAAAGGAAAAAGGTTTTTAATGCTTTAGAGCTATCTTCCCATCTTAATGCAAATCAATGCATACAAAGTTCATATGTTACGGCACATAAAAGAAGTGTACACCCAGTTATAGTGAAAGATAATGCAGACTATAAAAACTGTGTTATTAACAATGTAAGCAGTGTGTCACTAATCTAGATTTTCACTTTACATCCATCTGTAGCTTGATTGAAGTCGATCGATGGAACGTTAGATGTTACTTTATTTTGTCACGAGTCAGGCTTATACATTATATAGTGTCACATATAACCTTGCTTGGAACTGATAGCGACTAATTATACGACTACAAACTTGTACAAAGAGAATTTCTTTCTTCAGTTTTCTTTGTGCATCGCAGTAACAACTAGTGAAATAATAAACACGAAAGACACATTTCCATAACGTTGAAAACGTTAACTTTGTCTCCACCTCAGAGATGTATCTCTAATAAGTTAACAATGTATATATATGTGTTACCAAATCTGTGTAAATAAATTACATAGGAAAATAACAAAATTTTCCAAGAGAATCAACACAAAAATATTAACTACTTCTAGACACTTTCATACAGAGTAAGCGTTTTCGGTTCAGATCGTTGATCTAACCAGTGCTTGTTTAAATTTATTTCGCTTTTATTTTTTCCTTTTAACAATGTATAAGTGACAAAAACACAGAGACGACACATTTCTCACTAAAAAAACACCACCAGTCCCCGCCTTTGAACGGTCAGTCGTCAAAATGCTTAAAGCGCCCTAAACTCTAAACCTCCATCCTGTAAAAACATCCCATCAAAGTTTAACAACTAACAGCAAGCAACTACATCGGAAGTTAATTATGTTTAAAAATTAAAATGCATACAAAAGAACTTTTATAATTATCAGGCATGTGGTACCAATTTAAGTATTTTAGTGGAAATAAAGATTTTTTTGTAATAAGTGTATTTTTAACCCCAATGGGAGATTAAGAGCAGATATTTATATGTTAAATATAATCCAGTCGAGGGGTTTTACATTCTTTTGCATATCTCTAAGTGTCATTAAAATGTATTTTTACGTAGTCTGACTATACACCGTTCCCTTATACAGCGTTGCAATTCCTTGGAGGCTTCATTTAACCTTGATTTTGTGAACGGTACTTTTTAATTAAACTATGATAAAAGACAATAACAATAAGTGCTTCATTAAGTATTTTAATTTATTTGCTACATGTATTAAGTTTGTTTATTAGTGTTGGTGATGTCAGCTGTAACATAGTATGAGCTAAAGTTAAACATCATTTTTTTCCACTATCCCTAAATATAATAATTATGTACGTTAGCTTAAGAGTGGTAATACTTTAGATACATATGGAGCTTATATGGGATTTAACTAAGCAAATTATAACCTAGTAGCTGTAACATATGTATAAGTCATACTTTTCTTGCAGTTTGAATTGGAAATAAATATTAACAATGCATTTCTTTGCGATTTAACAGTAAAAGAGTAAAAACTTTCCAACAGATTTAATGGGTAAACATGGAATTTGAAATAGACTGTAGAAGCAGCCTGGGCTCATTAGGCCAGCCACATTTGCTTATCAATGATTACAATGATAAAGGAAACATTAAGACTCTGAAAACATCGTATTTTTTCTTTAGAAATGACACAAACAGTAGATATTGTCATTTGTTTAATTAAAGTGCAATGTGCATGTATAAGAAATAAATCAGTCTTTTATTACATGAAATGAGTTTTCTGCTCAGACCATTGATCTAACTTTTTTGCTTTTTTAAATTTATCCTTTTTCTTTAAACAAATATTGGTATTACAGCGTTTATTTATATAAACATTTAAATGTTTGTTAATTATAAACATGCACAACACATACCTCTAAAAACATGTTTGTCCAAAACCTGCGCAGGCAATATAAAGGATCAAGTTTGCGTTTGAAAAGAATTAAACCAAGAATTTATAAAGCACACACACATACCTATTTATATAATAGGTTACACGCGATGGGGGTCTGGCATTTTGAAGTTTCTAATATGTCGATAAGGTTACACGTGATGGGGGTCTGGCATATTGAAATTTCTAATATGTTGATTATAATTAAATGTTTATATGGACAACGGCTTCGTTATCGCCTTTAACACCACGCATTTGTTAAGCCCCGGTGACCAACAATATTTCATGCCGACGAACCTGTTACAAGTTCCTGTTATACACAGTTTTCAGGTGAGGAATGCGTACCTGTTTCCAGTTCCTTTTACCATCAAGTTCCTGCGGCTGCCGACGTTCCTTTTTGTTGATGCTTTCTTGGGACTCTGTCGTAGTTGTTGTTAATGCGCTGCTGCTGCTTCTGTATGGTTATTCGGGACGATTAAATCTGACGTTTATTTGATTAACGATTACTTGATTATTAGACATTTGTGGCTCATGTCGTAATTTTTGAATAATATAAATACATATAATGTAACAAGTTTGTTAAACGATCACTCACATGTTATATTTTAAAAACGAAAAACAAATGACAAGTAACGTTTTAATCTATTTGCGCTAATGTATATTGTGTTTGTCTCTATGGTGTATATAAAAGACCGCCATGTTATTATTATCTCCTATGTAATTATAAATCATTTCTTTGATTGAAATGTGGAATAATTAATGATTATATGATTAAGGGAATAGTCATAAAAATAATGTCGTCTGTCCCGCCGATGTCACGAATTTTTATGATGTACATCGTCAATGACACGGGGTCACATAGTTGACCTAAAACTGTCAAACATCGGTTATTATGAAGATTCGTGGCAACTCGATCATCTGAAAGTTCTAAGATTGTTTATTTAAACTAGGTTTAAGAGAGCTCAGAACTAAGACAGAAATCAGACAGAAAGCAGATGGGAGTCCCACATAGTCAACCTACCAGTAAGAGTTCATTCATGTTGTAGGCCCTTATCTGTTGGTAACAAATAAAGGTTCATACGAACAACGGCTTTGTCAACTTCGGTTACATCACACATAGGAATGGCTGTCATGTTAAGTTTGAACAGGAGCAATCTTTGATCATAAAAATGATATTTGGCGACTATATCTATATATCACTTCAGGATTGAATTCTTGATGTTTAATTGGTTGATGAACTGTGTTTAGTTATTTAAGGTTTAGATTTAGGGCCTATACATGTTGCAAAGTTTATGTCTGTACTTTCTGAAAAAAATAATTTAATTTTCGATGCATAGTTGACTGTAGCGATTGACATTGGAAATATTAATATTGCTATCAAACTGTAAGCTTGAATACACGATATATGTATGACAATAAAAAGTACTGTCTGTATATTTCCTAAAATGTTACGATTTAATGATTTAACGCCCTAACCATGCACTTTTTGAATGAATTCCCCACAAACAGTTTAAAAACAAATTTTCCAGTCAGAGTATGCTAACTAACTATAAGCGTCTGTATCATGAGCTGAAACTGATCAAAGAATACCTTTATAAACAATATAAAAGTAATTACAATAAGCAAGCCATAAAAGGTGATCCAAGGTTTATGATTGGATAGAAAATTGATACACAATAGCCAAATAATGAGAATAAGAAAGAATTGAGCACTTGTGAGAAAGCTATTAAAAACCATTTTTGTTGGTAAAGTTAAATAATGTCACGCGACGTCAACATAGCGGCAAGGACGTCATCAATGAAGTCATCATTTAAAATGTTTCAAGAGGGCCGAAAACGGAAAAAATATCAAGCTGTATTATGAACTGGGGAAATATCCATCTCTAGTAAGTCGAAAACTGCACAAACGGTATCCTAGTTCTAGGGCTTAATCAGAAAACAAAATACGGAGGCTGGTAAAAAACTTGAAATCAAGGGAAATGTTCAGGATAGAAGGCAAGAAAATAGCCAAGCTGGGACTAGACGCACTGATGACGCCATTAACAAGGTACGGTAAATAAATGAAGAAACGCATAGAAAGTCGATTAGAAATGTGATGAGTGACATTACAAATTATCGCTCAGGTAATGGCTGCTTGGAAAAGTGAGAAGACTTTTAAACTATGACTAAAAACACCGACCATACAAAATAATAGTCATGCTGCACCTTAAAGATACCGATGTTAGTTCCTGATTAGCTTTCACAGATTTGTTTGATGAGAATGATGACATTACAGAAAATATTTAATTGACTGATGAATGACACTTTTAAATAAGTCAGTCAATAAACAAAACCTGAGATACAGGAGCGTAGAGAAAACACAGTTCTACGACGAAAAGCACCATCACAGTGACATATTAACAGTTTGTGCCCGTTTTCGTTCAAAAGAAATGATAGCATCTTATTTGTCATGAAGAACAACTAAAAGATGTCTAAAAATAATTACTAGAAACTTTATTCCAACGCTTAGAAGAATATGAATCCACAGGTTTTGGTTTCAATAAGATGGGGCAGCACACCACAGGGCAAATGAAGTGTTAAACCACTGACAACAAGAATCGACTCAGAATTAATTTGACTCAGAACGAAATGTGCATGGACTCCCAATTCCCCACATTTAAAGCTGTTTGTGGAGATGTCTGAAAGATTGAGTTTATGCTCCAAAACCAAACAATCTAAATGAAATGTTAATGTCTTTTCGCCTGAAAATTCGCAAAATCAAGATGGACACGTGCAACGTCAATGATTTAAACCTTGTCTGACACGTCTTTCTGAAAAAAAAAGGCACAGATATGAAACGTGTGCTGTAATGTGATATATCAAAGGCATTTTTATTGAAAAAATAAACAAATAATGTTCACATGTATTTCAAATGTATCTATAGCAAAACAAATATTTTCAAAGAATGAAAATAATTAAATTGTTTATCCTATCATAATCATTTGATCAATCTGTCAGTGTAGCGATTAGTTTGCTTATAAATACCTTACAAAAGCACTTCTTAAATTTCACTTTAATTTAAAATCAAATGTTTAACATTTCACTTTATTATCTTGTTGTCGCAAAATATTCTAGTGCATAAAATGTAGCAATTTGTTTCATTTTGCAGAAGGGTTCTGGTCTTTCCCTCATTATAGACCGAGAGTATATCCTTTCATAAGGCAAACATTAGTTATACCTACTGACCATTCCCTTGTAAACGGCATAGAGAGTGCGCTAGTTGCATCACCTATCTTAAACATGAATAGAGAGGTGAGGAGACAGAACTTCAACAACGATTGCTTTATGTCAACGTATTCATTTAGTCATCGTGTTACCTTAAAAAGCAATGTATGTTCTTCACACTAAACGGGTTTAATGCAAGCAATGCAGTACAACCAATGATTCCCAGGTTGTAACCACCAACCATACATTTCCTGATAAATATTGTAAAGGCTTTACTTAGGGACAATAAATTAAAAAAGTACATAGGTAGATCAACGGTCTGAAAGTAAAACAGTTTGCACTTAATGACTAATTCATTTAATATACATTGCATTTCAATAAAACAAATGACAGTAGCTATAGTTTGGTGGCATAAGAGCTGCAAATAACAACCAGCGGTAAATAAAACTGTCTACTTTACTTGATATGAAATATTCGTTTTTAACAACCTTTGAGTAATATAGCGTGACATATACATAAAATGCCGAGTATTTTGATACTGATATATCGAAATGATTATGATAACTTGACAAATTGCGTCTATATTCAAAGTGGAAAATACGATATTTACAGAGTCTTAATATTGTCCATGACGTGAACTTTATTTTAGTTACCATTAATATAAAACATGTCTGGCTTCACAGGCTCAGACTGCTATTTATATTCAATTCATACTCGCCTCAATGCAATTCTATGAAAGTAAAGTATGTAGTATAGATAGGTTACAGTCACTAGGTCATACTTTGTTTAGGTACGTCCCATGTAGATTCCATACAATCCGCTCTTGATATATATCTAAAGCAATGCGCTTCTCTTAAGTTGACGTGTTATCTTATATTTGTAGACCATGGAATAAGCTTCGCTAATAATGGATATATCTAATGAATAAGTGCGAGTCGTATAATAAGCCCATATCACTTCCATGCAAAGTGGTAAACTATCATATATCTGACACTTTACATTGTATGAGCCCGACCTAAGACGAAATAAAGCAACATCCAGCAAGAGGTTCCAGCGATCGACTTCAAATGCACTATAATTAAACGTAAAGATAAAAGCTATATTTGTGACACACTGCTTACATTATTTACAAAGTTTCTTTTGTAGTCTGAAGGTATCTGAAGATCTAAAATAAAAACTTTCGTTGTTGTCGTTTACAGCCCTAAAATTTGTGTGCATTCATTTTTTTATATGAGTCACTTTTAATTTAATCTGCGTACATGATAAAGTAATAAAATGTCATCGCAACTGAAGTATATGGCTTCTCTGACCTAGCTTAGCTTCACTGATTTCGAAACCCATATCCTGACCAAAACCCTGCATCTTCTCTACAAAAAAATGGTGAAGTATATTGATAGATTGGTGATGCTAGCCTTTAGGTTGTTCCATAATTTGCAGATAAAAAGCGACGACAAAATTGAACTCTGAATACTGTTGACGCATTATTAAGCACATCTGTGTGCGCACACTGTGTCTCAAATGAGAAAAATGCGTTTGATGTTTTGTGCGAGTTTTATTTTTGCTTTTTGGCTGACATCATCAATCCGCTTGCTGCATTTCATATTTCATTAATGTGTTATACATGGAAAAGTCACACTGTTCGTTGGTCAAATTACTTTGCTGTTCTTTATAATTGACACTGTCCCGCTGTAAGTACCCAATAGTATTTGGGATCTTTTTACTTTTATGTCGATTTTCACACTGTACACTGTATTTATAGGCAATGTCTACCATCCGTTCTGTATTTAACGAATAGAACGCGTTTGTGGTTTGCCTAGTCGGGGCTGCTTGCATTTGTTAAAAAAACATTCCATTCATGGTTACTATTTTCCAAACGGACGGTTCGCTGGTTCACACAGAAATGATATTATAGCGTAGATAGAATATCCTCTTGACGAACAGTCCATACATCTAAGATCGAAGCATAACTAAAGCTTTGTTCATCAAAACTGAATCTCACAAGTTTTAAGAATAAAGCACTATGTGAAACCCAATGAAAACGGACTTATGGCCAGTCATTGCTATTTACCCGCATTTCATTCTTCTACTTGTCGGAAAACAGTTACTTGCTTAGTAAATTATACAGTAATTATTCTTGGTTGTTGGTGAAACCTTGTTATTCCATAAGAAAGAATATATGTTTCATTGTAATGCTGCATATAAATGGATTGAAAGTTGTGTTGGCGTTGGCTTATTGCAAGGAAAATAAAATAATATACTGGTGACCGAGTATATTTTTTCCGCGCTTACATTTAATTTATAAATACTCATTTAAATTTGTTGATAAATTTTCAATAATTTTAAAGTATTTAGCATTTTATTCTTGGCCTCAAATTTACCTTCCACTTATTACTTAAACGTCAAAATACATTAGAATATTGTCCATAGAACAAGGGATGTCATTATTTTTCGTTTCAAAAATCAACAAAGAAAGGGATATAGCTCCAAAATATTAAGAGGATTCAGCCATAAACGAAACAGGCTTCAATTTTTAAAATAGAGAGAGCTTTCTTTAGACATGAATGCCTCTTCGCCAATTTTTAAATAGAAGTAGGGATGGGGCCATGTAATGCGTCAGACATGTCATTTTATAAAAAAAAGTCAAGCAAGGCCGCTCATTCGCTTACATGTGATAAAATTAAAACAGATAAGTAAATGTTTTTAAATCACGTTTCACCAAATGTGTGCAATATACATAAGCCAATTTAAAAACAAAGAAGATATAATGTCTTTTAAATCACTTTTCCCGCGACCTGTAAATATCATTGTTTAAATATATTTATTTTGCCATAAGTCAAAGGACGATATCTGTAGAGCCTTCTTTGAAACCAGAAATGGTTGAAAGTGGTTGAAAAATGGTAGAAAAACTGTTGCGCGATGAAGTCAAATTATCGTAGTACTAGGTCTCAGCTACTTTAGATAAACCAATCAATTATATATGGAAATATTCTTCTTAAAAACAATTCATTGGTGAGTAATCACTGAATATACTTTTAGCATGTCTGAAAAGACAGTGATGTAATTTCACAAATTTTTGCATGTGAACTGTTACGATCTCATTCGTTATTAGGAGTAACTGTCTTACTTTTCTTGACTCCTTGTCAGTAAAAAAAATATGGTGCTAATTCCTGTCGTCATTTACATAAAAAAGTTTCATTTATTTAGCATTTATTAAATAACAATCAAAGTTAAAATATGTACACATTTAAATGTATTTGAACTATTTTTCTCTGCATAACGTGTAAATATCAGTTTTACAAAAGGTTGGTTAATGTTGATTTAAACGTGTTACTTGTTCCAGGAAAGACCATACAAATATTCAATGTATCGCAAAACAACGATAAATAGTTCATAGTATTTTACAATATTTCCCCCATAGCTTCGATAGTAAATACCATTCAGTTATAACAAGTTTAATTAATGTTTAAATATATTTGTACTATTATAACAAACTGGATTTGAATTATTATAAATTTAGTTTAAAGTAGATCTTATGTGTAATTATGTTTCCAGTACAGAACATACTTTTTTCTAAATGTAGTTCTAGCATTAATATTAACATGTCATTGTTTACATTAATGTGCAATTGTAGTGTATGGGTTTATAATAAGTCTGATGAATCCAACAAATTTAAAAGTTTTAGTGGTTTTAAAATGAGTATGAGAGCCCCCTTAGGTCAATTTCTACCACCTTATCCCTCAAACCCGTAAGTATGTAATATTAAAAGGTATTAACGTCGGCACTTCGTAATAAAAAGGAAGCATCGATCAACGTAAATGTTTCTTACAGTTCTATTTATTGTCGTTTAACGCACTCTACCTGCATACTAATTCCGATATTCTTTTAAAGCATAAAAATCGTTCATTTACTCTACCAGGCAACATTTACGCAACGCTTGTTTGCAGGGCAAATATTCTGACTTGGCTTAAAACGTATGTGTAAGCTGATTGGCTAAATAAATCTAGTTGTATTGCCTGAGCTGATCTATTCTTACATTGACAGCGTATCGAAACCACTTATTATTTCACTCAGTGAAATTGCTTGGTAGAGCCAAGTCAAAGTAAACTTAAGCACAGTGTTTACACTACATAAAAATGTGTCTTTGCAAGGTGTTGCTTGCTGGCATGGCTATTGTGTTGGGTCTTGTTGTGGGAATAAACCTTGACAAGTTTTTGCAGCTAGGAAATCGTTGTAAAATGAAGAACGTTGGTACTTCCCACTTAGTACAATCACTACCTCATTGCGCTACGATATGCAGCAGTTTAACAACGTGTATCGGATTCCAATTCATCAATACAACGTTTCTCTGTCAGATGGTTGACGTCAAACCAGATTTTAATGAAAGTTCAGTTCAGAGGAACAACTATTACGATTTTACACGGTCACCCGGGCAGCTTTACCAGCGAGGAGATTGCCAGATTGGTGAGAAATCTGGGCCGTATTGTCACCACATGATCTTTGGGTTCACTTGGAAGTATACGAGGACGTTGTGTCGCAGAATGGGTCTCGACATGGCAATCGTGCGCAATAGCATCGAGATGGAACACATATTCGCTGATTTGAACTCATACCCATTTCGCAAGCATGGTACCTGGCTAGGAGCAATGTCAACTGACGGCACCGTCGCAACGCTCACGTGGTCTGACGGCACGGCACTGAATTACACATATAACACTATAGCGTGCACTAGCACTGAAAGATGCCTCAGCATTAAACCCGATCTCTCGGGGGTATGGAGTTGGTATTGTGAGGCTTGTGATTCTAAGAAGGCCGGCATCTGCGAAAGACGATAAAGTTTTGAGCAAGTGTTCAATACTAAAATGTACATACATGTTAATTAATTTCTATGGTGTTTAACAATGTCTATTTAGGATGTCTACCAAGAAGCGAGGGCATTGCTGATAACAATTAAAGACTCATATAGACTGACCGTTTAAATGGGGTAATTTTCTCCATTTGGGTAATGTCTTGTTCCAGTGTTTGTGTGCCGTTTGTACTTCTTACTTGTATGCGCTGTATGGATCCACCTCTGTATAGTATAAAATTAAACTTTTACTGTTTTTTTGAATTCTCCTTTCTTAAATACGTAAATAAGTCGAAGAATACTTCTTTTTTATTGTTCTTTTCATGTATACAAGGCGTAATTTCCAAAAATGTTCTTAACCATCATAACGACATTAAAATTTTATAAATTGTGTTTCCACAGAAAATTTTATTTGCTCACATTTTCCTAAGTTAATGTAGCTTGGACAATTACAAAATATCAAAATTATACCAAAATAAATTTTATACAACAGTTAAGCTTTCACACTTTTCTAATATCTGTAAAAGAACTGGTCAAACAAATATGATTAGTTCATCCCTTAAGAAAGGCACGTCAAAGGCAGCGTGCTCACGTTAAATAATTTAAACGCCACATTTATACACATGCTAGTTAAAAGCACAGTCAGTTCGTTACAGGACTTATAATCAAAACAATGAACTATGCTATGACGCAACTAGTAAAATGGCAATAAAGAGGCACCATTTAGTACCGTGTTTGATGCATGCGTCAAAATATAGGCGGGAAGCGTGAGTTGTGCACTGTAGAAATAACACGATCGTCAAAAATATATGCGATCTCAGTTCGGATGAGCAATTAATTTTGTCTTTTTATGTTGGGAGTGCTGAATGGGACAACATAGGAATTGGGATGAGCTAGGTAGAGGAGAGTGGAGTTGGATGCGTTAGGGAGAGGTATTCACGCCTAACTGTTGTTAGATTGAAAAATGTAAATTTCATTATTAAAATTATAATCATTCTACTATGGAGCCCCGTTACGCCACATTCTGAAATATATGATGTAAAGAAACCAATCAGCACATAGCACATGCGTTAATAACCTAAGAAACGTATACGAAATTATCAAGCCTCTAAATATATTGTACAAATTGAATTTACAAAACTATGACCACCTTGGAAACTTCTAGAAAGCAGATTTTAAAAATAATTTCGAGCGAAGTAGTTCTCCACATTGTTTTAATGCCGTTTTAGTTTACAATTTTTAGTGTGAAATGTCAAATGAATACGCTGTCTAAAATGAAGGTTTTCATAAACGGAACAAAATATCTGTTTATAAATAATGGGAGAAAAAACTTGATTTTTTTTTAGAACTAAGGCACGAGGTCTTTAAGATAAACGTTGCTGCATACCTTTCGAAATACAGTGTATTAAATGGCATTTCACAGGTTTTAAACTGTTGTTGTCTATGACGTTTCTATCCCTATTAGCCTGTAAGGCCAGTAAAGAAAAGAATGTGTACTCTCATAAAATCCTTCTAGTTAACGAACATGCATCTTTCTGTCTAAATAAAGCATGTAACACTTAAAGCATATTTCGATTTAATTTGACATTATTTATAATTGATAAAATGTCCGAAGCAAGATGATTATCATCGCATTATATCAGCTCCTGGAGTCCGGGTTCTTCCCTAAGTAAAGTAAGTGTCAGTGGCATAGTAATAATGGTTATAAAAGAGGGATAGTTGAACATATTCTTCTTATGCATTAAATAAAGAAGGCTAGTTGTTATATTAGAAATATTAATTAAAGAACTTTCTTTTTATATAGGGTGTACTAAATATAATTCATATTGAAAATAAGGAACTTTTGTCATTTTCCTAGTTTAACATAATTGTGATTTATGACAAAATATGTTTCTATAGAGTAAGACCTACACACCAAAATTTTACATACAGGCATTTGAGGGGTGATGTGAACCACTCCATAAAATAAATACAAACGTAAAGAAATGTACAGAAATCATTTTTCCTGGATTATTTATAACAAACTATTAAATATAACAAACTATTAAAAATATCGTTGTTCAGTGGTTCACATCTAGTTCTTTATATGGTGGCGCAATTTTTAGGTTGCTGTAAGCGTCAGTTTTAGTCCTCACCAACTACAATGCACTCTTTTTTAAATATTTGAACATGAAGTCGGGCATGGGGAGTACCTTTACTATCAAGGCACTACCGACTTAGCTCACTAGATTGCTTGCATATCTCTATTTAGACATGTACCTTGCAATTGTTACACTTTTTAAACTTTTTTTTTTACTTTTATGTTTGCAATGTTCCAGAACGAGTAAGAAGTCAACACTAAAATAACTTTCAATCATGATTTGGTAGTAAATAGTGATGCATTGAAATTTGTTTATTTTTTTATTTGTTGTCATTTATTTTAAGTAGAAAAAATCGTTTGCAAAAGCCACAAAACTATTATACATTAGGTTAATATAGCAGAATAATTGTCACATTCACGTAAAAGGGCAGAGCTGATTTATTTAAACCATGGTTAAATAGACAATTGCCAATAACCGCATCGTGGGCTTTCTCTTATCTTTAAACATTTATCCTTTTTAATATTATTACAATATTATCGACAATATGTACTTAACTTAAATTGCTTGTCATAATTAAAGTTTTGATTTTGCATATATCTCTGCGTCACCCAATCTGTCCACACATTAAGGTACTTGTTATTTAAGCAACAGTGCCAATAATACTCAGAAAATGAGAGAACATATCGATCAAGTAGATGAATTAAAATGATTTCTAACTTTTTGAAATCGGTACTACAATTTCATTGCCGCATTTAACTTGCATTTTATCCGTCTGTGTTTCGGCCACTTATTTTGGAAGCATAATCATAATAATGTGCCATTCCTTGGAAGTCCGAAAGTGGCCTTAGAAAGGAAGATACTGACAATGTCGAGAACAAATGTGACACTCTTTCCTTGTCCTTGTGGAAGTTGGCGCAAAAGGGTTCAAGATAAATTATTCATGTTGTGGAAATTGTTTGCTTCGGATGTAGTAAAAATGTAAATAAAGAATGTTGTCCGCAGGTTAAGAAATGCAGCCGAGTGTATACCCGGTAACAACATGCATCTGCTAGTCGTCACATTCACAGCAATACCAACTAAAACTTATATTCTTGAAACTGTTTGTTTAGTCATACCATGCACAGTTACCCTTGTCTTTCCAAGATGCAAGTCGAACACAATTGCAGCACACATTTCAGTGTATATAGCTGATGTCATCCTGGGTAATTATAATAACAACCTTTTTAAAATTAGTTCATTCTTTCCAAGCGCTTAAATTACTTCAACAAATGTTTATTAAACATATATCTAAATTTGAGATTTTTGTTAATTTATACTGAGTAGCCATTAAATGTTGCAATGTTGCTGTCAAACATTCGGACAGAGTGTAGGAAGATCTCATAGGACACGCGTGAAGCAGTAATTAAAACTTTAGCGAGTAAACGCGGAAAAGCGACAAAAGGGACGTTACCTGGCATACGTTATTAACTATTAAGATGACGTCAGTGACGAGAACATGTGTGTTTAATTTATCGTACATAAAATAAGTAAATTGTATAATAATTCAAGCAGATTTCTTTTATTTTTATTTCTACACATAACCTTCTGCACTGCAAAGGATGGGACAAAAACACAATATATTAGCCAAAATATGAGAATTTATCAGTGTTACCATACTTTTTGGACCCTCTATACTAAAGAGACAGATACTTTTATATTCTGTAAAGACGGTATAAGAACCCCACTCGGCCCCTTTTCCCGACAGACCGTTCCAATGCAGTATCAGTTGGGATTGCTATTTTTGTTAAATGAAGTAACACATCTTCGTTCTTACTATTATATTTAACTTGCATGTGAATACCTTTGTCCTTTGCCTTTTTCAGTTTTTGGCATATGTTGCAGTGGGCATAGTCATATTTCCTTAATAATTCTGAAAACAAGACAAAGGATAAAATATTCCACCCTAGAGTTTACAGGTAACCAGTCTAACAGCTGAAAACACATTTTAGCAATGTGAATCCTTCTTTTAAGATCTAAGAAAAAACGAATGTGTTTATTCTGGGTAGTTTGCAATTTGTTTAATTGATTGTACCAAGTACAGCATGCATAATCTTAATAGCACTGGATTAATGACGCGATTATTTTTAGTGTTTTGAGAGAGATATTGCTTATTTCTGTACAAAAACTTTACTCTAGCATTTACTTTTTAATAACGCATAAACCATTTCACCGAAAGACAAAGTCTGATCTAATGTCCCACCTTAATATTTAATAGAGACCATAGAAGTGACAGCAGTGCCATTAAAGGTTCCATTGAGACGTAAAATACATTTTATTTTGCGGGATGAGTCAAAAGGAATACACGAAGAGAGAGATTATTGTCAATTAACTTAAGACTTAAGACCTTCTGTTAAAATTCTTCTGTAAAATATCTAGTTTTTTTTATTTGACACTAAAATAACTGAATCATCTGCATATATAAGAATTTGTTTTTGACAACATCAAAAGTATTATTTATATATATTAAAAACAATAGCGTCCCTAAAATAGGGCCTTGCGGTACACCGGTAATAGGCGAACAGAAAGAGTGTGTTCCACCTAAAACTACCATGTAGAATTAAATGATCTACGATATCAAAGGATTTTTATACATCAAGAAGTATCCTGTATACCATATTTCCTTTATCCATTTCATGACTAATTATATCTATCAAATAATTTAAACAAGTAGACGTAGAAATATTACTTCTAACAGCAGACTGTTGGCCGGACAGGTCGTTGAGACAACATACAAATGATGACCTAAAGCCTAACTTTGGATGGTCACTACAGGAATTATATCTCGTCATTTTCCCAGTCGTTTCCTATATAGGTGGGGCAATTGGAGCAGTTAATATTATTTAATTAATTCATTTTAGTTATTTTTTAATTGAATTTTTTCTCAGTTTAGAACTCTCGGTGCAGGTGCTTCCTGTTACTTGTCTCATCTTTGGTTTGAAGTTTTTTTTATTGTTTTGGCATTAAAAGAATCATTCAGGGTGTTCTAGGTTGAAGCGCTATGATAGCGAACTCAGATGTTAGTATACCAGTCGGTTTATTTGCCGACAGATCGTTCCAGTGCAGTAGTTATTCGTTGTTTTCAACATTACATGTATACGATGTCTCTTCTTATTGATTTGTTACTGTAACATTCATGTTTGTTGTGTGTCTTTGTCTAGTGGTAGTTGAAAGTTTAATATATGTGATACTTGACCTATGATCTTTTCATATTCATCATATTTTGCATAGTTTCCTTCTATCATCAAAGCTCCAGTTATTATTCAGCGATAATTACATCGGCCGATTTTAAAAGGTTTTCTAAGTACCTGCGAAATAATTAAAGCAAGCAAAGAAGCACATCAACGGTCTGATAGGAAAACTTGTCGCAGGTAATGAATTCCCGATTTATTTTAAACACACTATAATAAGATAAACACGTGTCGATAACTACTGTTTCGTGGCAAAAGAACTGCATATTTACGACCAACGATAGATAAAACTGTCTAATTGACTTGGCACTCTATATTTATTTCTAAATATCTTTGCGTGAGATACATATTACATGTCCAATATGTTGATACTGCAACACCAAAGTGATTATTATTAATAATAAAAGATCAGTGAATACTGATACTACGTTTTACAGTTTGAAAACATATCAGCAATCTGTTTTGTTAAATTATTGCTATAAACCAGTAAAAGTAAAACAGTTTTCATTTTTATTTCAGCGTTAAAACAGTAGTTCTGAGAGACATTTTAAACTGTTTATTGTCTTTACTCTAACAATGCATCATTTCATTTGTTTGTTTATTTTAATAAAAGGTTATTAAAACAATAATTAAAATTTACTTTGTCAAAATATTTATCAATATGATTAATATTATTATAAAGATGATGTCATTAACACACACGTTTGTCATTGGTGTAGCAAAGTATTATATGTTGCTTTTTTAGAAAACGTTTGCAAACAATGGAAATGCCTCTTGCTCCGTTTTGAAGAAATATTTGAAGAAAATATGACTGTTATGTACAGTAGTGCACCAGCGTTTAAGGTTACGATAGTCAGGTTAAGGTTTTTTTACTGTTGTAGTATTAATGATGACGTAGCATTCGCGTAACAGCTAGAAAGAAAAGAATCATGCTAGAAAACTCATTTGTTTATTTGTACCTGGGTTTCGTGAATGCTCTGGAGACTTCTGCGTTCTAGAAATTCTTTGGGTCTATATAAGGTTTTCATATAGTTTGGAAATACTTGCAGCTTCTATATTAAAACTTTCTGTGTTGTAACTTACATGGACTTGTTATATTCTACAGTGATATAAATATTAAAGTGTTGGATTAGGAATTATATTAATTATATTTGGGTATTGTTCTACCTTTGGATTGTTTCAACTGTGCATATCTACGAGGACATTTTACCAAAAACTCTTCAGGATTATTCGATGTTGGATAACTTGATAAGTAATCTGGCTATTAAAGGGACACCTCGTAAATGGACAAACTGTAAGCTAACATTTTTTTGCATTCTCAGATTTTGTCTGATATTGTTATTATTATTTTGTTGCGCCATATATTTAATTGTTTATTAAAACCAAACATTATTGTACTAGTTTGTTGTTGGCTTGTTCTTTCTGTTACACCATTTCGTCGTTTAGTAAACGTGCCATTTTATAAATAAATCTTAAATAGCGACACCGGTCGTAACATGACAAAGTCCTATGAGTACTGCAACATGCATAAAGATATGAAGACACTGGATAAAGGTATTCACATGCCAGGCAGTTGTCTGACGAGACATAATACAAAATAGAGGAAACCCAGCAGTTAACACCTTGCAACGGTCAGACGGCAAAATGGATAGACTGGGATGCTTAGAAGTGTTTTACAGAGCCTTACCCTCGCATTTCCTGTTATGTTTCTCATATGCAAGCTGTGAAAAGAAGAAAATGGTCATTTTTAAACAAAAATTTCCAAGTGATGACGTATTCTTAGACATAGTTATGACATCATTTAGTCATTAATAAAAAATGTAGCGACGTTATTAACAAACCTGTCCACATTTTACATGGGTGAGAAAATAAATTATGAAAGTATAAAAAATAATTTGTAAAACACTTATATATGCTTAGGAAAACCAAAACTTAATAAACATTAAAGAGACTACGATGATGGTGGTTTAAAGATGGTGTATTTATATGTTTGTAATTATACACTGAAACTGAAATGGATAAAAATACACAACAAATACGGTGGAAAATGGTGCACTATTGTAAGAATAATGTCAATTAAAAACACTGTTTAACTGTCTAAAACAGTATTGTGAAAGATTGTTAAAGAAATCTGGAAAGATGTTTTAAAAGCATATGTTTTCTTTCCTGAAAACATGGTTATTGACAATATTGACTCATCTTTTAACTTGCCTTTATTCTATAATGGTCTTTTCTACCCATACCAGTGTTTCTAGGTAAATCTATGTATAAAAAGGTATAAGACTTGAAAACGGTATATTAAATAATAATTGAGCTTTCGTTTCTTTAGACTTCATTAATCACTGTTTTGGTAAAAGTTATTGTTTTAACATTTTAATGCCCGAAAAGTGCTTAAGAGTGTAGTTTCAAAAGAACACCAATTTTTATTAAAAAAATGCTATAAACCTTACAGATCCAAGTCTTAACTGTTACACAGATCCCAATGTTATTTATAAAAAAATTAATAAACAGGTTTACAAATGTTGTACACAATAATGAAGTACTTACTACTCAACATATATGAAAGAATGTGTATGACAATAAATCATTTAATGGAAATATATTTATAGATTTGTTTTCAAAAATACAAAGGATACATACACTCAAATATATCGGAAAACAATTGTTCATTGAATCCTTGGGACAAATTATTTGATGTCAAAAGTTAATATTATAAATAGTCCACAGTGCACCCATTGTCAAACAAGAGAAGAAAAACGTACACACCTATTTTAATGCTCATGATTAAATTTAAATATCTGTGGAAATTTTGATGGGACCTTTTCTTATTTACCTATTACTAGCAAAATACCAAATATACTCCCAACTATAAACCGTTTAAGGAATGCTCTTATTACATTATGATAATTGTGTTAACACAGACCCATGTAAAGAAGAGCAAATTTCATGCAGGAAACATATGTACAGTTAAATATTGAAAAAATAAACAAACTGATTACAACAAATAAAACCTGCACAGTATTGTGATGATGAGGTAGGTAAGTCTAGGTTGTGACTTATTATTTTTTATTTTATACTTAAGATAGTGTCCCTTGTACAGCAAGCTTTAAAAATGGCGCGAATAAGTTCATTCTATATAGAATACATTGACTTTGTTTGTTAAAACACGTCCACATTAAATAGTAAATTGATTCAAGGGCTCATGTTTACCTTCTGGCCGAGCGTGGACATAAAAAACATCGTTCTCATAAGTATTGCAACATTTTAAACATACAATATATATATGATCGGCGCCGTATGACCTATCAAATGTCGGTGTGCCGTAAAACCCAAACCCAAAATACAATATATAGGAAGAATGTCACGACCAGCCGATGTATCTAAGTAGCTAGTACATTGGATAAATTGCGATCTAACGTATCACAATGTAGTTGTACTTTTAAATATCAATAGCCAAATCAAAATAATCAAATAAAATCAAATACCAAATTTGCCCACACTTTACTGAGAGAAGGAATAATTTGCATCATGACCACTTGCTGTATACAACCATTTATATTAAATAATAATTAAAACCAAAACCTCTGCCAGACTTGTTAATAAATTATGGTAGTTCTTCAACAAGTTTACTAGCCACTGATGTAAAAGAAAGAATTAAATGTTCCAGCAAACTTTAGTTTATCAAAACATACTGAATCCTCGATCTTTAAACCAATGTTACTAGATGGCTGACCCTTTTTAGATTGCGGTCCCAACTGTTTCAAAGTTGCCCACAGTGATTTTGTCATATATATTCTTATTGAACTATTTTTGTTTTTCTCAAGAACAGTGTTGAAATAGTTCTTCTTAACTTTAGATATACATGTCTGAGTAATATTTCTTAATTTTCTAAAATTATTAAAATTTTCTTCAGTTTTATTACTTTTGTAAGCATAAAAAGCACCGTCTCTGTCCTTTATACGTTTCAAAACTTCAGCATCAATCCATGGTTCGGTGTGTTGCTTTAAACGCACTCGTTTTACTGGTGCAGATACATCTAATGCCGCATGGAATGTATCTTAAAAAATATTCCAAGCATGATATTAATATCATTACTACAAAGTACTTTATTCCATCACATCCAATAACATATTGTTGGAAGATTTCTTAATGTAATTCTTTAATGACCGAATTTCTGCATTATTATGTTTACCAATATACTCTGGACACTTTCCTAGTTCTACAGATAATTTGATGGTCACTTAAGCAGCAATCAGTCACGTCATTTTGGAAAATGTTATGTTGATCTGAAACAACTATAAGACCAATTATAGACGATGAATCTATAGAAATTTTAGTATAATTATGCGACAGTTGGTTCAAACTAAATATACTGCAAAAATATTTTTAAAGATTTCAACAACTGACATTGCTTACTATCTATAGCAACATTTTGTATTAAAATCACCTAGGATGAGAGACTATTGTCTATTAAACGTGTCACAGAATATAAAGACAGGTTCTAAAACATCGTTTAGTTTGTTTGGGCGGCCTATAAACAACGCCACACAATATAGGTATCGTCTTGGGAAGAAGGATGTCGATAAATATGACATCTAGTTCATTGTGAAGTAAATCTTCTCGGATGTTGAATGTTCTATTTCTTGAATAGAACAAGTGGCCAATCATAATACTGCTTACAAAATCCATACTCTTCAGCATGGAGACTGGAAGTATAATAATGATGTCGCCATTTTGACAAAGAACGAGCTTTATCATTGGAATGAAATCTTCATCCGAATATGAACGACCAATGAAACATTATGACCAGAAACGGCGAAAAGTGAACTAAATATCCCAGGGGCGATGAATGGAGAGTAACGAAATGAATCGGTCGTGGGTGTCCGATGATGTTTTGGTTGAGGAAGACAAATTTCTCGACACACCACAAGTCAGCCGTAAGACCTTCCCACATTAAGTCTTTCGCCCCAAACAGGACAACCATGATCTTCAAAGAAGACATGGAGGTAAAATAAATGTCCTGATTATTTTTTGAGTGACTATTTTTTGTGTGACAGACAGTAAAGTTCGAAATGTTATTCCATTGTAAATGCAAAAAGTTGGACGTGTTCGATCATTTTATATCGATAATAATATCGATCATATCGACAATTCTGACCGATATGAAACCCTATTATGACAATATTTAACAATCAACAATTGTAATACTTTATGTATAATTGGTAACATTAATTATCATTATGCAATATTCAGTATTATATAACATGGAAACATTTAAAGTAGTTTAAAAATTGTGTCCACCCTCTGCAGACTAACTATTACGTTACGTTGTGTCTTATACCTATATACATTAGCTGTATTGTTTGCGTTTTAAAATTGTGCATGACGCTCAAATTGTACAGCCTAGATGGTTTTAAAACAATTTTTGTATGAAGTTAGTAATCCATCGTCTATATTTTCATAAATCAACCTATTGTGATATTGTCAAAGAAAAATGGGTGCATTCAATGCTAAAGGAATAGTATAATATTTGAAATGTATTTTCATAAATAAGCCATGTTAACACCTGTACAGTTAATTACCATTTCTCAGAGAATTCTGAAATATGTA
This sequence comes from Sinonovacula constricta, assembly GCA_007844125.1. Classification (NCBI taxonomy): domain Eukaryota; kingdom Metazoa; phylum Mollusca; class Bivalvia; order Cardiida; family Solecurtidae; genus Sinonovacula; species Sinonovacula constricta. The sequence continues at coordinate 17,270,122 of CM017559.1, forward strand.
CAATCTGATAACTTCTTGTAGTTATTTGGCAAAGGAATAATGTTTGTTTTCTTTTTGAAAAACATTGCAGCGACAATTTATCATCTTTATAGCAATGTCAAGCCTTTGGTGGAGGAAGACTCCAGATACATGTCTGGATATAACCACCGGCACGAATTGGATAAGAACCAGTCAGAGGAGTTGCAAATCGGCGACTCTACTACTACGCCACGGGCGCCTCTATAAAAGGTATATTGAAACAATAAGAGCTGAAAATACGAGAAATTACCATACTTAATGCTGATGCTTTTATGCCTTTAAAGTTCAAAGTATTAACCCAAAGGGACATTCAATTTATATTTAACTTCACAAATTGCAAGCACTTAATACTACATTTCCATCGGCACTTTGATGTATTATTGAGTTTATAATCCCAACAACAGTGTGTTAGTTATCTGGAGAGGGTGTCTACTTGAAGTAGTAAAGATCTGGCATGATGCCAGTCACATTATATCACGACACCAGGCTAGCCAGTCAGGGAACAATCCTTATACTTGTTTGAGCCTAAGTTATACCACTACCATTTTTGATGACTTTTATGCTGTGGCCCGAGATCAAACCCAGGGGCCTCACGTGCCTGGAACCGACAGGCTACCAACAGCACTATCAGGTCCAGTACAAATGGTTAATAAACTTAATATAGTTAAAGTCACCATATACATATACCTATCATACGCTATATGCCTCTTGATGTACTATTGCCATCTCAAATATCGTTTTTATTGAAAGTGTGTGGGATAGTTGCTTTTTCACCACTGACCACAAAACTTTACCTAATGCAAACTGAAAGGTCAAAGTGACAAATAGGGTTGGAGCAAAACCGTTGATATGAAAATGAAATTTTAAGTGTTTTTGTTTTGAATTAGTAGCAATAGTATTCCGATCATTAAAACAACAATCCGTTTTAATGGAGGTAAATCCAAAACACAGGTCAACCACGGCAGCGCATATCAGCTGAAAGACCACTTCACATGGGTAACTATCTCGTCAGTCTAGAATCTTCCTTGAGAAGTAAAGGAGTAAGGGGAATAACACATTCACAATTCTACCGCTAAACAATGGGTCCGTGCACATAAATTGTTTTGTATTGTACTCAGTAAAAAAGATTTTAGATTACTAATGACTTGAAGAACTAACTTGTATAAGAAATACTGAAGTCCAATCACAACCAAAAAGTGTTACATTTTTTGTCTGAGCATTTTAGACTTTACTTCATTTAGAGTCAACATTGACATTGTAATATAATTTCAGTTTAAGGGTCACATCTTTTTTGAATGTTGTAATTGAAAAAAAATCAGTGCACATTTTGCAATAAAATCTGAGGTGCCCAACAAGAGATGTCAGAACTAATTATCTGGATATTTACTAAAACAATAAATGTGAGATGTCATGATTAGTAAATGAAGATATTTTTTAACTTGATTGGCGTTTAAAAAGATGCTGTAGTCAAATATGAACAAGTATATTATGTTTACTTTTCAAAAAGCTATACATAATTTCCTCCATACATATTTGTTCCAAATTTATACGTTAGTAACAACAAAGAACGTTAAATTTTGTACTACATGTTTGTCATACATCGAAACACTATTGATTCTAGAAAACTAAGCAAGTAAACCCCACAATTAACATTGCTAGTTTGCCACCTGAATTATCTCAACAGTTAAATCAGCAGTTTAATTCATAGATTATATTAACAGTTCAACAGGACTTTGCTTTTTGTGGTCAAATTATTACTTAATGTTTTTGGCCAATTTTAATAGCAGTTTCTAAAAATAATTTTATATACTGTTCTAATTTAAGGTTTCAAAATTTTAAAAATTTACGTTTTATTCAGCATTGTTTCTTAAGAGTATAGCTCTTATTTAGCTAAGTCCATTGTATTAAACATATGATTGGACAGAATACCCGTCAAATTACTCCTTACAAAAAATAACCAATTGGCTGGTTAAGCAGTTCAGGTTTCACGCGCACGTACTACTTTGTGCAACACGAAAAAAATGGCGGAGCCATGCTAGTTTCTACTAACGTTACACGTTTTGGTGACTTTGGCAATTGTACACACAAAAGAAACTTAACGAAGTATATAATTAGAGAAATCTGCCAACAATGCCACTGAAACAGATGGACATAGGACACAACGGAGAGGATAAAGTACAAACTAATTTTAGCAACATTCAAATAAATAAATGCTTAACATGAGAATGTATGTTTGTTTATTGGGTTATCGTCCCACCAACAGTAATTCAATTATCTGGAGACGGTTGAGAATGTGTGTGTCTAATGATACTATGGAGTGAAAATGACACATTAACTTCTAAATAAATATACAATAGCTAACATAAAGCAGTACAAAATGGACATAAAAATTAAATTTTGCGAGAGCAAAACCAAGCACTACTTACATCGGCAATCATTTTCCTGTACATGCGAAAGTGAGACTGTACAGGAGGATCTCCCATGACATGACGTATATACAACAAAAACACCTAATTAAATATTTAATTGATGGCAGTTTGTATGTTATAAATAAAGAAGCAATGTGATATTCTAAATAAAAAATATAATGTTTAAATATAATTTTTCACTACACTGAGCGCGTGGTAAATGACTTGCGTACCCCAAGTAATGTAAGTTTAGGTGACACGTTATCAAAGCCAGTGTAGCGCAATCGGTAAATAAGTCCCCACATATTACGTGTAACCCTGGCTATGTTGAGATGCTTGTGAATGTCGCTGTATTAAGCTACATATGATATTTTGTTTCAATAAAATGTAAAGCTTGGAAATATTCATATACGCACACACACATGCATGTATCCACAAACTGATATTTTTATTGAAACCCTAAGTACCAAAAATGGTGATAAGACGTATGCAACTGGTATTCAGTTAAAGGTTATTGAATGGCCATTATGGTCATGTGTCAATTATGCAAATTATCATTTATGAATATTTAAAATTTATGGGAACCTAAAATAGACTTTATTTTTGAAAAGTTGATTAGATCCTTTTTATTTAAAAGCAAAACCAAACTTAACTCAACAGTTGTTCAAGTTATATACATACCCCTACTAGTCTAATACATGTTGGTCTAAGTTTTATATGATTTGGTTCATTTGTATGATTGTTTATGATTTTTTAAATTTATTTTCGTCCCAATTTTGCTTATTCAATCTTAATGCATAATTTGGTTAGACGTCTGCTTATAACTAACCATAACATTTAAGAATAGTTTTTGTATCCTTCCTTAAGTGGAGGCTATCACTATAATTAGTTTTGAAATTATTAATTATGCAAATTAGCCAACATGAATATCCATTTATCTTAATGAGAATCTAAAAATAGACTTTCATTTTGAAAAGTTTATTTGAATTTATTTCATTCAAAAGCCATATTCAAACAAACTGAACAATTTTTACAGTTGATTAGACTCCTCTCTTAGTCTGATACAAGCAGATTCAAGTTTTGTATTAACTAGATATATTTTTCGATATTTTAAGACTTTGTATTTAATTTCTATAGACTTTTCATCATTGAGTTTAATATGTGAATTTGATATGAAACCTGCTTGTATACATGTGTATTGTACTGTATTGCTTATTACTTGCTGGTAAACTCATTTTTAGACCATGATTATACTGAACACTCACTAAACTAAGATTTGAAATTAATAGGTATGCAAGTTAGCCTTAATAAACATTCATGAATCTTAATAATGAGGTAAAATGAATATAATTTTGAAATTATTATATCTTCTTTCTTTAAGTCACATTCTTATCAAATAAAATAAGTCTATAGTTGACAAGCGCCAGTTATTTCCCATGATAATGAATGCATTATATCTTTTGATTTCTCATGATAATTATTTTATTATATTTTTAACCATATAATGTTATAGAGGGTTTTAAAATGCCTCCTTAAAAATGGAAATCAATAATTTCTTCCATTATTAAATGCTTGAATGTCTTTTCAGATCTTAAATAAGTACTCTTTTGTGATAATTTTGTAATTGTGATGTCGATTATTCTTACAGTGCAATCAAGTGAACTACAGCAAAGTGATAAATAAAAAATATGTCCACAAGTGTTTCGAAGTGTTGGACATATCAATGTATTATAATGTTGGTAAATGAGAGTGCACCACATCAGATAGTAAAAAAATTATAGATTTCACCATTAAAGACCTTGCACAATAAACAAACGGAAATAAATACTTAAAAAGAGTATAATACAATATCAAATGTCAATATAAAGAGAACTTGAAAATGATAGCAATTGATAAAACTTATAAAACATTTAGCAGTTTTCAGCATCTAAACCTTAAAGATAAAAGTAAAAAAAATGATGAACTTCATTCATTAAGAAAATCAGAGAAATTATTAATTCACTTAACAAAAACAAGTTAACCCTATTCCATTTTAATTAATTAATATTACCTAGTTTTTAATGTTATATTAAGGAAGTTGTAGCATAAAATTACTAATAGAACAAATACTAAAAATTTCATCTACACACAGAAATATTTTAGTTAAATGCTTCAGATCCTGTGTTGAAGTATGAAAAAGGAAGAAAAAAAATAATTTATTTGTTGGTAATTTACTGACAAGACAATTTTATATGTTGGTAAGTAAGACAGACAAATAACATGTACTCTATGTCGGTAAGAGGTATGCAAGTTAAGTAATATGGCCTTAAAACAATATATGTCAGTTATATGGCTGACCATTTAGGGTATATAATTTATATGGCTTAATAAGTTCATTTCAATAAGTCACATGGCCCAATATATTGTTGACGTTAAGTTATCCGGCCTAATAACTCGATGTAGGTAACTAATAAGGCCTAAAATTATAATGTCGGTAATTTATACAGCCCATGTCAGTAGGTTAACAGCGCAATAACTCCACATCAGCAACTTATACGGTTTTTAAGCTCGATGTCGATTTATACGGACAAATTACTCCAAATGGATACTTACATGACCTTATAACTCTATGTCAGCTACTTATAGTGCATTATAATTCTATGTTGATAAATTATACGACCATGTAATTTAGGTTGATAACTTATACTGCCAAATATCTTCATATCAATAACTTCTACCGCCTTACAATTCTATGTCGATAACTTATGTAGCTTAATAACTCTATGCCGATAATAGATATGGCCTTATAACTCCATGCCATTAAGATAGGACATAATAACACTTTGCCAATAAAGATACATTACAGCCTAATAACCCCATGTCAAAAGCTTATACGGACTAATAACTCTATGCCAGTAACAAATAGCCTAAGAACTCTATGTTGATAATTTATGCAGCCTAATAGCTCTATGTTGAATTCTTATTTGGCCTAATAACACTATGCCAAAAACATTTACAGCGTAATAACGCTATGTTGATAACTTTTCTGCCTAATTATTTCAATAATATATACAACTTGATGCCGGTAAAGTCGACAATTTATATGTTTGTTAAATTTTTTTGCAACAAAACATTGCCTCATAGTTAAACCCTGTCTATTTATATGCACAAAGTTCTTTGGTGTTGTTTCTTTAAATCTATCTGCAAAAAAATGCTTGGAATATGTATAGACATAGATGGAAAGCATACCTGTTTCTGTTAAAATTGGTAATTTTATTTGTAAAATTTGATTACAAATAATGTATCTAAATTCTAGAATTAACTTTTTTTAAAATAGCTCAAACAAAAAAATCAAATAGCATATTTCAGTACTTTTTTTAATTACTTTGACTATTTCAAACTAAATTGTAAATAATTTTTCCTGAGAGCATATTTTGTGTTGGTGATTCTACTTAAGAAAATGGTAGAGGTTTTCCTGAAACCTTCAACAAGAATTGTTGGAGTAATCATAGCTGCTGGGGCACTTAAAACAGGCAAACTCAAAATATTTTTTGTTATTTAAAATTACATCACTACATTATATTTCTGAAATAATTTGAAAAAGATGATAAAGTTTTAATTTTTTATTAATTTCAATATTTTATTGGAAAGTGTATTTTCACAAAATCAACAACATTCCAGTATTCAGTAATATTTTACTTTGCCACTGTAATAATGTTAAAAAGTACTAAAACTGTTTAAATGTTATTTTTCTGCTGTCTGTGGCTTATTCAAATCATCCAATGTAATGTACTGGATGTCGGTCACTGTCCAGTCATCCATTGGTTTGCCCTTGTTAAACGGTCTGAAGAACCTGTAGAGTCCAATATGAGCATATTTCCTTAGCATAGAGATTCTCTGAGTTTCTTCTTCTACCTCTCCCTCCACGGCCTTGGGCACATACACGAAACTCACAGACATTTCCAAGTATCTAAAGGGGATGAAAAAAACAGGTAGGTTATTAATAACATCATAGAATTATTACAAGTAACATTTTATTAAATACAAGACTGAAGTGACGCAGGTATATTTATGAAGAAAACATTGATAGAATCTTACATCAGTTTACTTTTTACAGTCATAGGTAGGGACAAAACAATACTGACATTTCTTTGAGTATCCAAATTAGGGAAAGCAATCAGTAAGTACATGAGATTTTCAGGTTTCACAGTAAATTATCCTTCAAAACTTTAGCTAGGTACACAAACTGAATGACCTAACTCTGGAGAGGAATCTGGAAGGAAAACAGCTGATAATTAAAGGGTTTAGTTGTAATGTAAAACAAATAATGGCAAGGATTGAGATGCAGAATTTTATTAGCCAGGTGTGGTATTCATAAAGAATCTTAGATATTTTTTCTTAGTTAAACTAAGATATTTTTCTATAAAGTTGGAAAAAATCTTAAGAAATTTCTAAGATTTACCCAGTAATGGTTTTCTGAATGAAAGTAAAGTAAATTTTTTATATCTAAAATTTAAGAATTTCTTAAATTAAGTATAAACAAAATAACTTAAGATTCTTTATGATAGAACCCTGGTCTTTTTTGAAATGGAAGCAGGTGGACCTGGTTTCACCGATTAAAATAGCCTCATAAGTGTACCTGTCACACAATATACTGGTACACAAAGGCCTTTTGATGTCACCTCTAACAGAATATTAGATGGTAAAGTAAGTATCAAATGAAATTAAAATGATTTCTTCTTGTTAGGGAAAGTTATGAATTTGGTTAAAGTCATAATATTTCTGGCTGTCATGTTGTTATACTTTATTCAAAACAGGTTTAACTCATTGAGCCCTACAGCTAATTGACCAGTCATACCCTAGAGGCATTTCTCCAGTCATCCCCTACACCTGGTGGGGGTCTTATCTGCCCCTCATGCCGAGACACATCTGGTGTGGATTACCGGTCAGTGGTATCGGGGATGGTTGTATACACAACACAATAAACATGTCATTTTGGAAATACTCTAAAGGGATATTTTCACATACTTGTAGCACAGAATGTCAGAAAGTGCTTTACACAACCATGTATTTTTTAACACGGTATGAGAAGAAATACTTCAGAAAAGAGTGAAATCTGAATAACACGTAAGATTGATAATATCAAAATTAACACATTTCAAATCATTAAAATGAAATAATATTGACCTCATCAAGTTTTTTATGTTTATAACGTAAATAACACTGCTGTATATAATATTTTATTTAATGAGTAACTTTAAAACAGTCCGCCATCTTTGATTAAAAGTTGCGATTTACCAATAGTTTGAGAAAATAACGCTCTTAAACTTCATATTTGATAAAAAAAACTTCGGCGATTTCCAAGAGTTAGATTGTGTCTTTTATCTATTGATATCTGCAATTATCATATAATTATTGGATCTGACGTAGGTAATGATGGACGCATTAACGCGGTGTTCGGCAGTAGCCGAGACATTTTCAGGGCCGCCTTAATGCGGCGATTGGCGCCAGACACAGGTAAAATGCAACGCGATAAGTCGTCTCCCGGCATGAGGAGGCTGTTTTTCGTGCCGCTTTAATGCGTCATTCGGGTACAATGAGTTAAATGGTGTGTTGTTGATCCCCAAGCCATTTTGCTGAAACCTACCAGGGACCTTTTGCATGGCAGTCCTTTGCCTTACTGATTGTACCACTGAAGCTTGGTATATTTTGTTTATTTTTGTTAACCTTGTGACCAGCTAAATGGTAAACTGTTTACATTTAAATTTCACCATAAAAAATGTTATGATTTTGACAGGTTACTTCTCAGACAATCTGGATTGGTGACATCAAACTCGCCATAAACTTTAGCATAAACATTAATTTTATTAAAGACCTTAACAATACTAACAAAATATATACCCATTTAATATTTCTCAAATCAAATGAAGATCAGTTACAAAATGATAAGCTGTTTGAAACCACCAATTACGCACGTCAGCTTGAAGAATTCAACACATGTAAGCTTTCAACATGTTCTATCTGAGACTTAAATCTGTTGCTACTATGAAGCAAGAAATGGAGTCTGATTCGCAAGACCAGAAACAATAAAGACAAAATTACCTTCCAGTGAAATTCACATCTAGGGGACTGAATATTGGTAGAAACTTCTCTGAAAATGGATGGACATGATCCAGGGAGATTGCTATTCCTTCCCTCCTTTTGAGTCGGTCCATGACCTCACTAGAAACAAAAGCTTCTACTTCATCAAGTGTCTGTTTTGCAATACATTTAGAAACAAACTCAAATGTGAAAATGAAACCCTCCTGAAACTCGTTCAGTTGCTTAAACACATTGAAATCGAAGAAACCACTTCTCAGCATATACTTGGAGAGATGCCACCACATTCTCAGGAAGGAAGGAGTTATTTTCTTTGGTAGTGGTTTGTAAGGCGGCAATGGAGTTTGTTGTGCATTCTCGTGACACAGTCTCACAGCAGTATAAGTGATTGGAGTCATTATTTGATCACGAACCTTGGTCCATCTCAACCCCAGGACACGAGACTGTCCTATGTTCCTGACGTTTCTTTCAAGAACTTGTGAAGCTCGAGTTGTGATTGTACCAAAATTTCGAAACATTTCACAATTAAACGCGATCGCTTTACTGTTTGACACAAAACTATGCCTCGCTGTAAAAAGAACTTTAGTCATAATATGCGTCTTATGTAATTTAATCGGACAACCAATTTTCCATTTAAGGTTGTGTTGTTTACGTTATTTATACGAAATCGAGTAACCATTGTTCTTGTTATTCCCCTCTGTTAAGTTTGCCGCTTGCACTTAATAACACACTGAGTGAATTGAGAAATTATTTATTTTTCAATTATGTTTTAACGTTGGGGCAAGGAATTGATTTTTAATTTTACTGCTAAGTTTGGTAAGTTTAAGGTGCCGTTGAAGACGCTCAAATCGAGTACTAACACTCCACAAAATTTTCCTGAGATCCGAATGCACGCCCACTGTTGTCTGCTTTTACGTTTTATTGTACACACTTCATGATTAGTTTATATTGTCAAGGAAAAAAATAAGTTGCATATATTATGTACAGTACATTATTTGCTCGTAATTCTAGACATGGCGGCGCCCCCCCCCCCCCCCCCCCGATGATATCAGAAACCCACTTGAATCATGAACAATTAGCAGGCCCGGATCGAGAACTTTTTAGCGGGGGCGGGGGGGGGGGGGGGGGGGCAAATATGACATACATTCTAGGGTAGTCTCGGGGTGGGGGTTTGGGGCGGGGAGCTTGTCCCCCCCCCCCCCCCCCCAAACGACCTAGGAAAAGAAATGTTTCTAAAATGTCGGAAATGTGTTCTGAGATGTATATGGACAAAAGGTTAATAGTTTTCGAGGGTTTTATTAAATTTTCTCTGACAGTCAAAAAATGCGAAGACATAAACCTTTGGCAACATCGTCGGATATTATGCATTACAGATATACATCAATATTGCCTGAATTTAGATTTCTGTTGAGTGTTCGAGAACGTGTTGTGTATAATTTAGATGTAGGCTTTTTATAGAAGTTACAAGTAAAACTCGTCTTATATATGCATTTTCTTTTCCATTTCGTCAACATGTCTTTACAACATATTGGACATGACATGCTGGTGAGAAACAGCCCCATCATTTTTCATATATTCGGCTATCTTCTTATTTTCTGTGATTTTTCTGTCTCGACACCTGTTTGTTTTGTTTTGTATTTGTTACATCGCACTGACACAATTATGGTCATATTGACGACGTCCAGATAACTATTAGTGGAGGAGGACCCCAGACTTACTTCTGGGTAGAACAATCGGCGCAACGGAGGTTAGCTGGAAAACCTCCACACATTTTTTAAATTTGGTTAAGTTTGATTAAAATCGGTTTAAGAGACATATTTATTTAAAATTTATGGATTTTATATGCCCCCCTACCTCCACCACCACCAAAAAGTGGTAAAATTAGTATAGATGTTGATAGAAGTGATATCTTGATCGTGGTTTGTGAAGTCATGGAACACGTTCCTGTCAACTAATTGGCTTAGAGCAAGGTAAATTATTTGGATAAAAAACTACCGATACCAGTAGATCCACATGTTATATATTGCAAGAGTAAATATTCTTGCACAAGTTCATTCTTTCTCAATGTAATATGTACTGATAAAAAATTACCTGTTTTTATTTCTTTTAACTACAAAATATAAATTTGACCTTGTGTATTATGATTTTATCATATATTTCAGTACATGCTGCAAAAGGCAAATAATGTCAGACACAATCAAGAAAAATGCAGATGGAGGTAATTATAATGTTACCAAAACATTTGAGGAGAGGTTCTTCAACAGTGCTGCAGCAGGGCAGCTGGATGAGGTCCAAGTCTTCCTCAAAGGTGATAAGCTTATTAACAAATGTCTAAATTATCTAGTAATACTGAGAATATAAATCTAAATAACCCCTTTTCATAAAGGTGACATATATTAATTATTAAATCTCCATCTTGTCACTGTGATAATTTTCAATTTAATTATACAGTGCTTACAATGAAGAATTGTGTTTACAGTGATGAGGTACACATTTATGGTGAAGCTGGCTTTATAACAGTTTAAAACATTTGTATACCTAATTGAAAGAAGATGTTTTGTTGTATTTTTTTTTAAAATGTAGATCTATACCCAAATTAGCAATGCATGTTAACTGACATATGATTACTTAACAAAATATTATAAAAGACATGCAATTGCATTAAATAATATGAACTGGTAAGGATTTCATGAACAGATTCTCTCTCTCTCTCTCTCTCTCTCTCTCTCTCTCTCTCTCTCTCTCTCTCTCTCTCTGTCTGTCTCTGTGTCTGTGTCTGTCTCTGTCTCTGTCTGTCTCTGTCTGTCTCTGTCTCTCTGTCTCTGTCTCTCTGTCTCTGTCTGTCTCTGTCTCTCTGTCTCTCTGTCTGTCTCTCTCTCTCTCTCTCTCTCTCTCTCTCTCTCTCTCTCTCTCTCTCTCTATCTATCTCTCTCTCTCAATCTCTCTCTCTCGACAAGTCTCCTGCAAGTTTTGGCATTTGCGTAGTCGACTCCGTCACATGCGCAGTGAACCCATGTCATTAAAATTCATTTTCTAATAGAAAATATAGAAAGATATAGGCCTAGTTTTGATGTCTTAGGCCTATATACATTGGAAAATATTATGTGTTCATTCTCCTCTTCTCTTGCGAAAGAAATCTCAAACTTTTTCATCCGGTCATCTTAAAGGTAACTAACTGCGAATTTAAAGACCATTGATGTTGAAATTTTGTTGCCGTATTCTTGCACGTGCACTTATCAACACCAATCATCTCCAACAAGTATAGGTGTGATAATCTTATCAATGTCGTTTGTTAATTGAACGAAATCCCGCATTTCAATAAATTACCCTTGCGCGGCAAATATATTAACTACATATAATAAAGAAATGTAATCTAATGTACATTTTCCATTTTCCAGATCTTTCATTTATCAAAGATTTTTTAAAACCGGGCAAATGATATAAAAATATATGCCTTTTTTTAAAAAAATCGGTAAAGAATTATTACGGATTCGCAATTATTTCTTCTTTTCAGGGCCTCATATAATTTACCATCGTACGGCATATATCTTAATGAAATATGCTGAAAACGTGTTTGCCTATGATTATTACTTATCTTTCGTTTAAACAAGAAATGTCTTTAAAAAGACAAACGGCGTCGGATTAAAAAAAAGGAAAAACAAGAAATTTCTTTTAAAAGGCTATGCGGCGTTTGTGAAGCATTAACTTACACATTTTTATCGTGTTTATGTTTCTATTGAATATAAATTTTTGAGCTTAAAATCCATTTAAATACTTATAGAGATTTGTTATTTAAAAAAGAAAATGGAAGTGTTGATGATGGTTAACTTGAAAGTCAAAGAAGTCAACATACACTCCAAAAAGAACAAGCATAAAAACCGAGTAAAACAAATGAAAGGTCCTACTTGCATTTAGGGGTTATTCAGGGGAGACTATTCATTAATGTCACTCATTGATATAGACTTGTTTATGACTTAAATACCTGTATAAATAAACTATATATCGCCACCCCGAGGACGTTTATTAGAAACACTACGGTATATGATGCTATTAGGAATTTCTACCAATGGCAATCACTCTGATATTTATTCAGGCTAGCCTTGAGTCAGCATTTGTAAGTAGGTCAAAAGTGAGGTTAGACAGCTACGCCGAAAAAGATCAAAATTGGCCGACAAAAAATATATTCCTTCTTTTCGCATTTATTTCTTCTTTGCGCACCCTAGGACTGGTAGAGTATATCGGTTATTCTAGTGGAAACCCCTACACAATGTTGTCTAATTTATATTGTATTCATTGCACAATAACATCATATTTTGTTTTGTTAAAAAAAACCAAAACAAACTTATTGCAGAGAAAGTCTATTGTTTTGAAAAAAAAAGAGAGAATAAGCTGCAGATCCAAATATTTAGTGTGGTTTGCTCGTCATCCTATTTCGTGACCTTTCACGAGCTGTCAAGTGAGTGGAGCAGATGAAACGTAGCCTGTCAATTGCAGGTCGTCTTTTGTTTGTCAGACAACGGTAAGAATTAATATATATTTTTTTTAAATTGAACTTCATTTGTGTGTGCTGATAATGCTTGCACGTCTTCTATGGAATGGTTGATATATTCATTACTAATATTAGTTAATTAAAATTAATTTGAAATCTTGTTGGTCCATCAACCGCTTTTATGGTGAAGAGTTAAGGTTGTCAAGCGGCAGTCTAAGTTTCTCTGTTCAGAAAGAAACTACAATAGATTTCTAATTTGTCCATCATGAAAAAATGAATAAAATATTTTTTTAAAACTTCATTAGTTTTATTGTCATTTAACGTATTAGTTGAACGTTTGCCTTAACAACATTATTTTTGTGTCTTGTTACATCAAAAATACAACAGCGTCAACTTAGGTATATCGGTCAAGTCAACATTGTCACCTATTTTATAGGAAGGATTTTCAAGGATTCATAGGCAACTGGTACCAAATGACATTCAGCCCTCTTTTAACTTGTATCTCCAAACCATAGCAGTTTCTGGGTGTGCGGGGTGGGTAGTGGTGTGGGTTCCGACCTATTTTATGTTTGATGATACTTGCAAGTGGAATTATATTCAGCCCTAACATGTATGGGGTTAAGGTAGTGGTTATTATTTTAGTAATTATTACAATTCTGTAGAACGTGTTCATTATCTGATCATTGCATGGTTACTGGACTTAAAGCTATACCAACTGAATCTAATAATATTTATCCAGTATCACCAGGGGCAGTTATAAATGCATAAGGCTCATAAAAAATGAAAAGTCCTTGCACCATTGACTCTAACCATCACAACCACATTTCAAGGAACAAGTGCTGTTCCTGTCAACTAATTGGCTTAGAGCAAGGTAAATTATTTGGATAAAAAACTACCGATACCAGTAGATCCACATGTTATATATTGCAAGAGTAAATATTCTTGCACAAGTTCATTCTTTCTCAATGTAATATGTACTGATAAAAAATTACCTGTTTTTATTTCTTTTAACTACAAAATATAAATTTGACCTTGTGTATTATGATTTTATCATATATTTCAGTACATGCTGCAAAAGGCAAATAATGTCAGACACAATCAAGAAAAATGCAGATGGAGGTAATTATAATGTTACCAAAACATTTGAGGAGAGGTTCTTCAACAGTGCTGCAGCAGGGCAGCTGGATGAGGTCCAAGTCTTCCTCAAAGGTGATAAGCTTATTAACAAATGTCTAAATTATCTAGTAATACTGAGAATATAAATCTAAATAACCCCTTTTCATAAAGGTGACATATATTAATTATTAAATCTCCATCTTGTCACTGTGATAATTTTCAATTTAATTATACAGTGCTTACAATGAAGAATTGTGTTTACAGTGATGAGGTACACATTTATGGTGAAGCTGGCTTTATAACAGTTTAAAACATTTGTATACCTAATTGAAAGAAGATGTTTTGTTGTATTTTTTTTTAAAATGTAGATCTATACCCAAATTAGCAATGCATGTTAACTGACATATGATTACTTAACAAAATATTATAAAAGACATGCAATTGCATTAAATAATATCACAACTGTGTAATGGTACTTTATTTAATTACTTATTTCTAAAAAATAAAATTCTTACAGGCATGGATATGCAAGTTAAGTTCATAACTTCCAACTCCAGAATCCTGCATTATGAAGGTTAGGTCTCCTGTGTAAAGTGGAACTTTCACACTACATATCTTCGAGCCGGATGTACCTGTGGTGCTACTCAGACATTAGTTTTGGGTGTGCATCCGCTAAAAATGGCTGTACATAAAGAACATTATATCAGTGTGATTTAGTTACAGTATATCAGCTCCAATAAAAAAGCCAGAGGTATGCTGTTACATATTAAGAAGCAGCACGATATGCATTTTTTTTTTCAGGAAAGCTGTTTAACAAAACTTGGTGATGCTAATTTAAGATAGGCCAAATGACTATCCTGACACTTCTCATTGGTGGAAATTAAAACAAAAAAACATCAAAAGTCTCATTCAGTTCATTATATGCTTTCAGCCTGAAAAATTTGAGTTTTAGCATCAGTAGATATATCTTTTCATTTTTAAAAGTCTTGGCAATAACTTACACACATGTTGTTTTCTAAACTGGACATCCAATAGATTCCCGGTGTATTGACAAGTTCTTTCCTGTTGCTATTGTTCAAGCTGTATTTTGTTCTTAACTATCAATATCATTAATCTGCAGGCCCTAGCAGGTTCGATGTGAATGTGAAGAACGAGAGAGGCTGGACAGCTCTGATGCTGGCAGCCAGGAATGGTCACTCCCAGGTTGTACAAGAGCTGCTACAGAAAGGGTGAGTTATCTGCTTTATACAACAAACTTCAGCCTTTACTATCATGTGGTGGTTACATTGTTTCCAAAAAACCTCTGCCACCACAGATATATGTTGGGATAAAATCCAGCCTTTCATGATAGTATTTTTATATTTATTACAGTATATGTGTATACAGTTATGTTATAGTTTTGTGGTAAAAATAAAATCTAAGGAATGTTAAAATATGCAAACAGGCCTCCTAGTGAAGCCATTAAATCTTTTGAAAAACTTTTTCTTTTTAAGAAAAAAATGTCTCAATATAAAAGTGACAAAAATACCTGAAATGAGACATTAAATAAAAAATGGAGCTTACCTAACAATTACTGCCTTGGAATTGTTAGTCAACAAGATGGGCGACTGGGATTCTTAAACCAGTTTTTATAGACTTTTCTTTTCATTAAAGAATTGATCAAAAAATTCATAACTGATTTGCCTACATGGTGAGAGGTTTGCTGAACATCTGCTTTTCTCGTTAAACAAACAATCCATACATTAACTTATAGTATTTTTCTTTTTTTTTTTACCAAGATCCCATTTAATTGAAGTTCATTTATTGATATATTTACTCAAACTGTTATTTATATTAAAGCCAAATAGTTTCTTTTACTAAGGTCTGATGTAAGTATCATCAACAGTACTGGACAGTCGGCCCTTGATATTGCTTTATTCTGGAACAATGCTGACATTGTAAAGCAGCTACAGTCCTCAAGTAAGGAGGCCAACCCAGACATCAACCAGAGAAACTATTTCTCCCTCAACCTCCTAAACCGATGCTCTGATAAACGTAAAGACAGAACATGGCTTCAAAACAAAACCACAGCAGAAAATACAAAATTTATCTTATTTCACAACTTAGCAGTACTAGCTGTTAAAAATAGTCGGAAAAATGAAAAATGGAAGTATGAGTTAGGGTATGTGGCCTTAAAACAAATTGAGCAGCATCTTGCCAGTAATCCGACCAGTGTTTTCCTAGGCATCATACAAGCTGACCGTCACCTACCCCTAACATTTGAGGAACCAGCTGTGTTTGCTGTGGATGTTTCTAGTCTTGAGGAAGATAAAGTTCTCTCCCTTGTGCCAGGAGGTGAGTTGTTGCCAGGATACCCAGGCACTCTAATGCTGATGCCATCAGATGCAGGGATATATGCAGAAGCCCACACCATGTTAGCCTGGCATGACAGGTACTCATTCTGTCCAACCTGTGGCTCTAAAACATTGAGTGATGAGGGTGGACATAAAAGGATGTGCATGGACCAAGAATGTAAGAGTAACAAAGGTAAGAGTGGTGTTCCAGATAAGCAAACTAAGGTCAGTTTTCACCAATCATTCTTGAATAAGATTTGCTCAAGACAAGATTCGGAAGTCAATATCTTAACAGTTTTTTACATTTTTTTAAAAATTTGCATATTGTTTTAGCTGCCTACTTTAAATGTGGTATACAACAGTTTGGGCCAAAAATCTTTTCATTAAAAATTCATTTTTACTTGAACTGATCTCGCTAAATGCTGTTTATTGATGTCCTACACCTGGACAAAAAGTGAACCATAATGCCACTATTCACACACAAAAAAATGTTTGTATCTGAGACGAGCTGCTTATGTTTTAGCTAATCCACGTCATCTGCTCTGACGTCAATGACTATTTTTAGCATGAATTTCAATTGTCTTATTTATAGATTTGAAATGAATGAACATTTTATAGCTGATTAACGAGTTTTACTGGTGTAAAATTGAGGTACAGTTTATAATCATCTAAGCTTAGACTAAAGAATTATTTTTCTGCAGAAATTATGCACAAATACCCCAAACAGATGTCAGGTATTGTTACATATATTTGACATAGGCAGACCTTTAGATGCCATCTTTAAGGTTACAAAACTTAATTGCCTGGAAAGTTATAGTATTTTTAGATATGAAAATTGTGGGTTGATTTGGTCTGAAAAGCAACATGTTGAGACATTTACAATGAGTGATAACAGTAATATAGTTTGAAGAAACAATTTGTACATGCAAGAATAAAGCAAAATACTTCCTTGTCTTGAAGCCAAGCAATTAATTTTATTTATTTAAGTTAGTAAAGTAATACTTTTTTCATTATGCTCTTTGTTATCTCTGTTTTATTAATTTATTATCTCATGATCTTAAATAGACTAAACAGACATGAAATAAGTTTTGTCTAAAGTCTATGCTACTGACATACTTTACATGCCATATTTTGAATGTTAAGACAAAAAGGACAATTTCAATTAAACTTCACTGAAAACAAATATTACAACTTCATTGATAATCGAGCATTGATACAGATAAATTAATTTAACCATGCTATTTATTTGTCTGACTTTTGCTATAATTTACAAATATGTGCAGTATGTAGGTAAATGTTTAATTTTGGGGTGAAAATGTTGTGTTCTACAATTTAACAGGAAAACAACAACATACATTGTTAATTGTCAATTAAGTCTAGAAAAAAAGTCACCATTATGAAAACTAGAAGCTGTCTTGGTAATGACATGGTGTAACAGAAATGACAGCCTGTTGTCAGTTGTAAATCAAAAAGTGAATATTTTTACCAATATTTGTATATGTTGAGTATTCATTGGGTCCAATTTTTAAATAACAGAAATAATGTATGACTTTTGTTCTATTTAGCTCACAGCAAAAGAGTCACAAATTGTTTTGGAAAGGATACAATGTTATGGAAATAATGGCACTTTATAAGTTCTATTATCAAGCTTTTTCATTTTATCAATATCTTTGTGAATCAATTTGTTATATTTTGTAATTTTAATATAAAGAAAGTATATCTCTTTTGTTCTATCATGTTTTGTAGCAAAATAGTCAGTACTATTTAATTATCTTTACAGAGATGACTGTTAAGGAAACAGTTTAACCTACAATTACAAAAATATGCCCTAATTATAGAACCAATGTAAATTACTTTCACAGTACATTGTATTTAACTAACTTAAATAAGTGAAATCTAGAGTTGATGAGAGAGTTCGGTAATGAAAGGTAGTTAGTGCATGCAATCAAATCAGCGCTTCATCACTAGGAAATACTCCATCTCGCATTTTCAGAACATTATTTAAATTGTAAGCGCTTATGTTTTGTGATGTCATACTCTCACTGTTGAGTATCTTGTTATCATGAAAGATACTTTTTATCATCTATATTGCCTTTATATGTTGGTTGATGTGCTAGCATTCATAACAATTCCTTCTTTATTTATATTGCCCTTGTTAATGTTATGATATTCAAAATGTTAGTACCTTTGTGTTCATACACGTATGAAGGAAAACCACCATACCCTATAATAGTATTGTAAACCGTCCCTCTAACATATCAACAAATTTTATTCATAGAAAATCAATTACATGTAATTGTTGGAAGAAGCCATTGAACTTTATTTTATTATTAAAAACAAAACTATTGCATTTTTGTCGATCCTGGTGTAATAAAGGTAAAAATGGCAATTTCAATATTTGTTTAAGGCCAGTGATTTGGTATGATGTTAGTGTTTGGTATAGTGTTTATAGGCTAATATATTCCATTAATATGAAGTCATTTATCAAAAGGTATACACAACACCTGCTATCCAAGGACTGATCCCTCAGTCATCATGCTTGTTGTCTCTCCTGATGGGAAAAAATGCCTCTTGGGAAGGGCCAAACGGTTCCCGCCAAAAATGTGGTCATGTCTTGCTGGATTTATGGAACCCGGTAAACTGATTTATTATTTTTCTGCTTAACATACAGTCATGTCTGATTAAAAGAGTTGTTATCAAGTGTTACAGTTTTTTAACCTCAAATCTTTTTGACATTTTTTTGTTGAATATTTCATTGTAATTACCTTTGTTAATTTTCACCTTTTTGCTGTTTGCTGAAAAAGTTAACAATAAAAATATATGACAAAGTCATTCAAATTATTTTCTTTAAGTCATTAATTGGCACAAATGGCTTTATTTCAGCCACTTTCTCTATCATTTTCACATTCATACTCAGTTAATTGAAATTGATGTTTTTTTCAGGTGAGACCATAGAAGACACAGTGCGAAGGGAGGTGGAGGAGGAGAGTGGGGTTACTGTAGATAAGGTTGAGTACCATTCAAGTCAGCCATGGCCCTTCCCAGCATCCCTCATGCTAGGATGTATAACCTATGCCACCACGCAGCACCTCAAGGTGGGTCATAAATTAAACAAACAAAATGGACAAAAATTACATTCATGTTCCTTATTTATAGTATACTTACAGTCTAGTGAACTTAATACTTCATTGTAAGGAAATTGTATTGTTATGAGGACATAGTTGCCTGTTTTAAAAGAAAAAAAGTCATTTTTAGGTAGATTTTCTTTAATAGTGTTGTTATTAAATTAAGTGACTGGTAAATCTACTTAACTTTGTTGTGTTAATCATGTTTGCTAAAGACAAATGTCTGGGTAGAACCACAAATGCCCCATAGGTCAGCTGGGAGCATTTCTCAGATCCAACCTACTTGATGATTGGGTGAGGAGTAATAACTGTCTTTATCATTTCTCAGATCCAACTTTATCGCCATTCTGACATGCACCAGTAGATATTTTACTAATTATGTATAATTACTATTAGTTATATGTCTGATGTAACAGAATGTTGAGCTTGAGTCGGAGATCATTCTTAAGCATCTGATTGGTCAAGTTAAAATTTTATTTCAAATAAGGCCAATGAGATTGTTGAGTATGATCTCAGAATCCAGCTCAAAGTTTTCTGTAATTTTTAGCGCAACTATTCTATAAATTAGGATTAGAAGTTCTTGGATAGTCTAGTGCACTCTACAGTGAAGCTCTTGTTTATATCCGTTTCTTCAATAACTTTTGTAAGATAATATGGCTTGTTAGTTATGTATTTATTATCCATATGCCCTCTTTTATCTTTCTATCACAGATTGATGAGTCAGAATTGGAGGATGCTCGATGGTTTAGTCGACCAGAGGTGGTGCAGATGTTGACCCGACAACATCCACAGGGACTGTTTGTGCCACCAGAACAGGCTATAGCCCACCAAATCATCAAAACATGGGTCAGACGAACTGCAAACCTTTGATGGAGTGACAGATGGAGTGAGAGATTATGGACAGAGATAGAGGGAACTAAAGAGATGGTGAGAGAGTTAAAGATTGTGTGCATAGATATAAAGAAGTGTAGAGAGAGGTAGTGTGATAGAAGATGACAGACTGTAGAGCTGGGGTTTATTATAAAAAGTAAATGTAGAGGGTCTGCAAGTTATTAAAATCCTCTATCAAAAGGACAATATTATAACACATTTTTTTTATTACAAAAAGTTACTGACTATATCACTTTAAAGTGTGGTTGTTTTTTAGATATCAAAAGGACCATAATTTAAAGTACCAACATAAATTTTATACAGTGTTAAAGACTGCTTGTCAACAGCAGCTTGTCAAAACAACCACCATGGTCACAGCGTCTGTAGACTAAGTTCCATTCACCCCTGTTCCATTGGCTTGGGAAAGAAAGGAGAAAATGTGGAGCAGAATACAAGAAAACATTATATCTTAATATATTAATGAGATATAATAACAACTGTCGAAGAAAAAAGAAAGAAACAGGATAGAGAAAAGATGCAGAAAAAACTACTGATAGCACATATTAAAGTGAATAATTGTCTTCTGTGTAATTTGAAGCATTCGGCTTAGTAAATTCTCAGGGTGTCACATTTTTATTACTTGTTCCATGTTTTTTGCTTCTATATTATATGAACATGTTATATTAATATATAGGTCTATACCAAACAAAAATAATAAACAATAAAAAGTCATCACCATACTGTGCTTATTCTTTTTAAAGACATCAGCAAAAATGAACTCTTTCAAACATGCATGACCAAACCCTGCAGTATCCAATAACACCATACCTGGAGTTTAAGCAACAATGTTGCAGCAGAGGTCTGAAGATATATAAAGGTATTTACATGACTGATCGGACCAGTCTCTGGATAACATGACTGGTGTGGTATGCCAGGTGCTCATGGCTTGCTATATGCAGTCGAAACAGCACTATATTTGCCTCTAGTGGACACAGTCTCCAGATAAATGAAAAATTGTGGAACTATGAACTGAACAAACAACTAGAGACAACCTTTGAGATTTTTTTCAACATTCTTATTGAAAGGGTTAAACTAGAGTGTAACTAGACCTTTAGGTTTACAAAGTTGTGCCCATGGCATAGTGATAGAGTTCCTGATTTGTAATTCCTCTGACTGCTAAGCCTCTTACCGCATGTTTTAACTGGTTTGAGTCCCATTCAGGACTTAATTTGGGAAATTCTTCCATCTGACCAGCATTGCGCTGTTGGACTTGCCCAGACAATAGTCTAGGGTCTTCCTCCATCAAAATAGCAGGATGTTGCACATTTGATCATAATGTGCTGTATTTCAAAAACCAAAACTGAGGTTTGCAGTATTTTTGTATGATACCATGTACCACCTGCCTTAAAAGATGATTTTAGTTCTGTTCCATGAGTAGTCTTTTAATACAGGTTTGACTTCTTTAAATTGAGTTTACCCCCTTTGAGAAAAAAATTAATGTATATCAAATTTATAATCAAACCACCCTTTAGAGTGCATAGAAATACATCAAGTGAAAAGTGGTACCTTTGATGTAACCACTGACCACCTCTCTCCCTCATACTGGTTATGTACCACTGTGCTACTGTTATTTGACCCTCATCCTTGTGCATATGCCTACAGTATTGAAGGAAGACTGTCATTTTGAAAAGGGATTGTTTTCTTACACAAAATAATATATGACAGTTTATTCACTCCTGTCCTATATATCTTAAAATTGAACTTTTTTTCTGAAGCAGCAAATACCACAGTGATTGCAGCGCTTTCCTTTAGTATGTTTCTTTATTAAATTATACTTTTTTGACACTTTGTGTGACCTTGGTTAATTAATACACATATCCTGCCACCCATCTTGTAATTTGTCTGTAATACAACCTGCCAATGTTTTATTTTGGTTGAAATGTTTTAAAATTGTGTAATTTTCAGTTTCTGGAGAATTTCATGTGAATTAGAAAACCGTTTTTTTTATACTTTTCCATACTCATTTTGTTACAACATCTCTTTATTTGTCAGAGTAATGACCCATTATAGTTATGAAATTATTGGTAATTTATTTTTAAGATGTGTAAAAATTCCCTTTTTTGAAATGGTGTCTCTCGTGGGTAGCAATTTTCAATATACTTTTATAAGAACTATTCTTAATATTCTTGTTTAAGAAGTTAAACAGTTGAAAAATCACATATTTTCTAGAATAACTTTTTACAAAAACTTAACCACAAGGGAAGTAACAATGTATACAAAAACATACCCACACGGGAGGTAACTCAATCAAATTTTAATAGTAAGAATAAAGTCCCTTAAAACGAAGCGCGATTTCTAAGCCCCTCTTCTATACCTGTTTAAATAGAGTTAATTCTTTGCAGAAATCTCAAGACTGATTTGCAAGTTGTTGAAGCTAGTTGTTGTTTGGTCTAAATTAACTTACTGTCTTTTATATATCTGCAGAGGCTCTTTACTATTATCAACACCGACCACATTTACCAACAGCACTTACCAAAACTGCAGAATGTAATTCTAAATGACTTCACAGAAGTAAATACCAATTCAACGAAATTGCTTGTATCTTTTTATTGTTTGATACTTTATTTTATTTTCATAACATTTTTACGGAAAATTCATTATTATAACTATGCTATTGCAGATATTACCTTCTATAAAGATAGTTCAGGAATATATATACATCACGAACAAGAATGTATTCGCATAACATTTACTTTGATCTATTTAATGTCGCCCGCACAAAAATGTATTAATTGACATTAATTAATTTAATATTCCTTGATTGGATTTTTATTATGTATAATTATAACAATAATTATAATAATAATAATAATAATAATAACAACTATATTTTACCCTTCAATAAATATATATTGTCTTTATCCATTTTATCCAAAGAAACATTCAATTCGTCTTTCACATTTTATTTACCATTAATACTTAACGTCTCTGCATGGAGTAGTTTATCAAATTATTGTTCATAGCGCTACGCACAGGTATACCTGGGGATAATTTACAGGGTGTACAAATTGCCGCCGAATTGTGTCAAGTAGTTATGAATAATGACGTCATAACACGTGTAACGATTATATGACGTCACCCATTTAAAATGGCCACATAGATTAAAGGACCATTTACAAATGAATTATCCCGGCTTTTAGAGGTAAATAAGTTCATGGTTTCAAAAATATTACCCGTTAAAATCAGTCTTATAATATTTTAAATTGTCGGAGAAGAGTCTGTTTTCTACACACGTTTTAATTTGTTCTTGAATCTTCTTTTGAGAATTTCTAAATTCTAGGTGAAATGATTGTCTTTTACCAAAATAAAACTAGTTTATAATAGTTTAGACACTCGTAGATTTATGAGTTACTTTGAAATCGTCCCCAATGCAACGTTAAATGACCATTGATCTTGTCTGTTTGAGCTCTGTTTAATTCAAAATGGAGAAAGGCGAAATATAAACCCCAATAATAAAACCTAAAATAAAATATCTAGATCTATTTAAATTGATTTTTGATCTAATTTTTAATAAAATCAACCTTAGTTTACGAACACATTTTCTTGTTTTCTTGTTGATGACTGATAACTAATGGTGTTAAAAGCGTGTCTTTTTGTACTTAGATATGATTAGATGTATATTAAACAGTAAAAAAAAAAATAATAAAAAAAATGAAATTGCTTTTATATGTTCGGATTGTCTATAACACGAAATATAAATTCGAATGCTACGTTTTAAATGGAGTGAAATGTAAATCCGATCAGAAATGTTGCAACATTGAGGATAAAAACAAAACATTCGAATCGCTTCAATGTCCGTTTCTTATCTGTTCGTAGTTTATTTAATCCCGTAGCAAGCCTTGAACATGTTCGGATAAACCCGATATATTCATCTGCTTTTTGGCCGTTGTTGTCCGTTTTATCACAGATGCAAAACTTAAGAAACAACATTAATTTGCACTTTTTTCTTTTATTTCATTGAAATGCATCTTGGTACTTTTCAAGCATACACTCACATTTTTTTTGTGAAATCCTTGTAAATTTCACTTATACTTTACATTTCCCTTACATTCAAAACAAAATTCACTTTCCTTTTGTTCCAAGTGAAGTTGTTATCTCAGACTGTTACTTTTGTTGTTTTTTTGGTGTACAAAGAGATGTATAATGGTTTGCTTGTGTATATGATATTTCTACTAAATATATAAAAATGCTCTAAAATACAAATTTTGTTAACACCATTTTCATGACTGTTACATGAACGACCATCTTTCTGTAACGGTAGTTTTATTCGGTACTTATTCGTTGCCGCTGGTCGGGGCATTGTGGGGCGTGTAGTGGGATAATCAGAAACAATAATGATGTAACCATCATATGTGTCTGACGTGTACCGCGGTTTATATCAGAGACTTTAATTGTAAAGTGTTGACTTAGAATAATATCCAGTGTGCGGTCATTTTAAATGCATGCAACGCAATGAAAAGAACGGTTTATTGCAGTACGCCCAGCCGAGGAACTTTATGAGCAGCCCTCGTTATGTACAGAAATGTGAAAACACTTTGTCGCGAGTGTATGATTGTGTACTTTTCCTTTGCCCAATGTTCATCACGAAGCTTGCAAACCACTTTCTGTCTGGACAATTTCTATTTTTTTTTTCTTTTAATGGACAATCGCGAAAGTTGATTTTGGCTCATAAATAAAACTGACAAAATAATAAATTCGTAGAACCCCTTTTCCAAGGTATGTGCAGCTATGTGCAAAGAATAGATAGAAACGTTATGACGTATAAAGAACATTTGAACTTTTGCACACACATGCATTAGGATATCTATCAAATGTTATTGTCGCGTAATACATTAGCCGAGCCTAAATACAGTTACATAATAATAAAAACACTGACCTTTATGACGATCGATCGCGAAGAGGACACTCCATGGCTCATAAGTCGGACTAGCTCAGAAGTAGCATATGCAGACTTGTAAGGTTATTTGCCTTGGTTGTGTGTTTGAATCGCCGTGGAGACATTTTTGATTTGTTGTTTTTCTTTGCATGTTAATAAACTGTATTTTTGTATTTCTATAATCAACTTAAAGGTGTAATTATATATTTTATTTATTATTTTGTTAAATATATTTTTAATTTTCTACAGTTATTTATATTGACTATTTTATTAAAAATTTGACAAAAACAAAGCTTATAATATTCCTTCGCCATGCATACCTAAATCTCACTTTTATATAAACGTGCTAGATAAACACCATTTAAAGTGGTAGCAAAAATATCAGAATTCTTTTTTTCTTTTTTAGAAAGCCACATTTTCGTACGAGGATATTTTTACACATTAAGATTTTTTTTTTTAAAAATTTAACCACATTGACCCAATTTTATTGAAAATACAATTAAATAAATCTTGTTTTGATTCCACGGGGATTCGAGCCGTCCGTATCAGAAAAAATATACAATCAAACTTCACTTGATCAATTTACCAATCACTCCCTCTAACGTGCGGCTTTACAACTCTTAATGTAAAGGAGTCATATATAGAGGATCTGACACGAGTTGTAATTTAATACAAACATTTATTATACGAGTTCTGAAAAAGTAATAGTAAGCGAGCTTCTGGCGAGCTTACTATATTTTTTCTTGACGAGTTTCATAAATGTTTGAAATAATGACAACGAGTGTCAGATCCTTTTTAGCACACGATTTTAATAGCCAATATACGATTTTACCAAATTTTAACAATAATAGGTGAAATAGTGTTATGAGATTTTCTGCATTGTGATGACGTCGATGACGCCATCCATAAAAAGCTGTATTACATAGTGTAATATGATAAAATATATTATTAGTGTATTGAATGGAAAACAAGGGGAATCCTGAAGCATTGTCTTGAAACCAACAAGAAAACAACTGCATGTGTTGGTATGGAACGTACTTTTCGTCAAGTAATGATTTGCAGACAACTACACAATAAGGCATTGAATAAACCCGACCTCTATTATTGATTGAGGGAGGCCCCAGACTGATTGCGCATCGCATGTCAACGGGAAGACCTCTACGCATGAAGTTTTTGTCGTGACTGGGAAATAAAACTCATCGCAGGGTTGTTGACTATAGCGACTACAATCACCAACGCTAGCAGTTCGGTCACGGATGGAATTAAAGCTGAAAACGTGAAGATTTGTGTATCAGGCCCTGTCGTATTCATCTTCTTCTGACGGGTTTGGTCTTCTAAGCCTTAAATTCATTTTAACACAATTGAGGAAATATACTATAAATAGAAATAAACGTAAAAGGAGTCTTGTACCATGCATTTCCTGATTAGATTTCTCATCTAAAGACAACGCCATGTATTATTCTGCAATATGTCGTACAAAACCAAATATTTTTCCTAAACAAAAAAGCAAAAGACAACAACGACAACGAAATGCATGAATACAGATTCTTGTAAAACACTGCTTCGATTAGCAAAATAAAAGTGTTGTATGTCCTTCTTCCTATATCACAAACATGTTGCAAGGGAAATGGGCATGATTTCTGCAAAAACCTAACTATAGTCTAAGAAAAATACGATTTGTGACACTACAGGTCAGGCCATGCAATTTTTGCCTAAATGGTAAAACAGTACAAATTGTTAAATGAATCGCCCGAACTGTTCATTCTTTCCAAATCTTAAACTTAGTACGATGGAGATTTCTTCTAAAACGGATATCGACGTCAGTGCAGGTAACCCGGATAATGATATAACATGATCTCAAAAGTAAGTGGTCAGGAAGTTTTTTTTTAGTTTAAAAGTATCTAACTCTTCAGTGTGGCTCAGATAGGAAACGCATGTTTGTAATGACGAGTATAGTGTTATGTTTCATATTTCACGTATATGTAAAATTTATAAAAAAGGATTTCGCGGGATCTTAATGAAAATGATTATGATGAGGATTAATAATAATGATGTAGATGATGATGGTGGTGGTGATGATGATTATATATTATGATTGTGTCCGTGAGAAGGTTGAATTTAATAATAAACAAAGATGTGGATTGCTATGATGAATGTGCTTGTGATGATGATGATGATGATGATGGTGATGATGATGATTGTGTTGAGGAGAAGGATAAGGAGGAAACAGAATAATGTTTGTGATTACTGATATGAAGATTTATTTTTGTAGACTTATAAATTTTTACTTTACCTTTTTATTTGATATCTTATTGTACGTTAATATGTAAAACCAATAATCAATGCGCGTTCTGTCCCTCGTGGGATACCCCAAACAAAAATAAAATGCAGTTATCGCCCGTAATATTGAGCAACCAATTGAAATCTGCTATAAAACTCACGCGCGATGTTGAAGAATTGTGTCTTGGATTGTGTGAAGTCATCAAATTGTACAAATGTATTAACCAATCTGGACATTCCAACTGACAATTTTCTTATTGCCCTGACCACGGATACCCTGGATATCTGGTGTAGATCAGCGATAATAATGTGATGTGCGCCAGTAGCATAAAACTGCAACGCTACCAACAAGCGTAGCAATGGTGGGAGTGGTGACGAACGCAGCGTCGGTGTTTCAATAAACTGCATGACAATGTTCAGCAACTGTACTATGCTTTCCGGCATGAATCTGTATCTTACATAAATTTATCTGCAGAAAATACCTCTAGAGGGTTACTTCTGTCTCGGAGCGTACGTTCACGACGAAAAACGCGTTCAATACGATGGAGTCGCCTCATAAAATCGGCCATATTTGAGTTACATTTGATAATTTAAGATACCTCTTAATTATCAGACTCAACTCAAGGACTTGAGTCGGGTAAGAGTTGAGTTATTTTATGAACTCAAAGTTTTTGAGTCGAGTTGCAAAATCAGACTTAAGTTTTGTTTGTGAACACGGGGCCTGATAAACAACTTTTTTAACCTAATTCTAAGTGCAACAAAAATAAGTGTTCATACAAAAAATACTAATTTTAAAACCATTGTTCTTTGCAGATGAAACTTCCGGTCGTCATTCCACTTGACGAGGAACCAGATTCTGTGCAGGGCCACTGCCATACGATTAATACTAACATCGTCGTCGCCACCGATTCTGTCATAGTTCCAGACAATGAAGCGCCAGAAATTTTGCAAGCGGACACACCGACTAATCACGGTTGTTCGTCCTCTGTGCTCGATACCGCTGCGTATGTATTCCCTCCCCTGAACACTTCGCCTGCCGCAATACTTGGCAAGAATGAATATAAAGCTTCGCCCCTGATTATATCGTCGCATGATCCGTCGTGTGCTTCACAATATGTAGCTTCGCCATTGAAGTCATTAACCACTACACAACATAGCAACATTGCTCATTTTGCGGCGCCTCTAACCTCACCGTCTTCTGCTCTGCATGGCAAACTTGGATATGAAGCATGGGCTACTTTCACATCAACTTCTACTCCACCTGTCAAGCATAATCATGTAGGCCCTCCGACAGCTACATCACATATTGGTCTGTCTGCCATCCCAGGATACGCAATCCCGTTTATTAAATCATCTAACGCTTTTCAAGGTTTGCCGGCACAAGTTGCCAATCAGGATTCTGTAAATGTTAGCCAGCATAAAACAGGTTATATCATAAAGCGTGATTTAGTGCAGCAACCAACAGCAGAATGCACGAGCTATTTTCAACAAATACTTCCACGTCCTACAGTCAAGCCAGGTCTATTTGATCGTAGCAAGAAATTTGATAGATCACAGAATGTTGAACAATATACTATCGCGAGACCGAACTTTTTCGAAAAAGTCTCACCAACTCAGCAAGTATGTGAATCATCTGTACCAACAAACCTGGAAAACGCAACTGACCATGCACTTAAGTCTGAATTAACTTCCGACCAGAAAATAAACGCACTTAACATCTGTCCAAGCGGTATGCCTCAAATAATCAAGGAGTACCGGATTCCGGTTTTAGGTTTAGCCGAGACGTCACTAAATAGCAACGACCAACCTTCTTCTACATCTATGAAAATGTATTCTTCTTGTGTTTCCGACAATACGAACAAACTCACACCGTCCAAAAGTACGGATAAGTATCAAAGTAATTTACTGCATAATCCACCACAGAAACGTATTAAAGACATGTTTCCAAACTGGGGACAAGGTTTTGACAAAAAGTTACCGAAAGGTGGTAATCAAAAGGATGGATTTGATAATGAAGCCATACAACGAAATGAGATGCTGAACAGGATGTTCAAGGAATTTTGCCACAGTAAAAAGTCTAAAAGTGTCGTTATTAGTCCAGCTAAGTTAAATGTTACCAAAGAAATAATGAACTGTGACAACAATGAACCAGCAGGTGACTCTATAGCTTCTAAAGAAGAAACGGTTCCAAAACTGCTGCTTAGCGAGAATGCAAACAATGAAGGCGCAAACAATGAATATTTAAAAGTTAAATTAGACATAAATTCAACCAAAGGGTTAGATAAGAAAGTACCAAATCCATGCCAAGATATTCAAACATTGGATAGCATAAGAAATCAGCCAACAAAACCAGAATCTACAGTTCAAAACGAAGTTAATCGGCCTGTCAATATTGACACGAATGTGTCCAAAGTGTGCGTAGATGTAGAATTAGGTGAACAAAAGGACATCATACTGACTGCTGATCCCTCAGCTATCATTAACAGAATGGTATCAACCTCAAAGCGAAAACAGACATTTCGTAAAGAAAGCAAGAAGGCCCCTAAAAGGTCTAAACAAAGCAATGAAGTGCATTGTTCTCACCAAGAAAGCCCACAGGAATCAAATAGCTGCAGTGATGACGAGAGTAGCTGCTCCAAACAATGCGTTGGCGATATATCTAATCATTACCTGTTGCAAAAGCCAAAGACAATCCATTCTTCCATAAAAGCTGTGTTCGACGATGAAAGAAATTTTGTTGGATTGCTTCAAAATGCAAACAAATCGAACGTAAATAATCATCACTTATTGCAGCCTGTAAAGCGAGAGAAGTCCGAATCGGCAATTGCTGTCAATGCTAAGAAAAGTACTGTGAAACAAGACAGCTGTTCTGAAAATTACAGCCTCGCCTCTACGCTTGATGCTGATATTACGAATGTTCCCAGTATGTGTGACAATGACAAATCATTGTCAGCAGAATCAATTTTCACACACCCATTCCAAAATTTATCAGCAAACGCACTACACTCATCAAGCGAATCAGAAAAAATAAAACAAAACGAACATAAAAATACAAAGGCAAATTTTGTTTTAAAGTCTCTCAGAAGCAATACGTCAAATTCAGATATGGGGCCTGACAACAAGGCCAGTGGAGCACAATCAAAAATTCCACAAAGGCAGAGTTTGAAAGGTTTGGATAAAATAAACAGCACGGTAGTTTTAAAACCTGTAAACGTTCAGCTTGAAAGACTTAAACTTCCTCTCGATAAAGCTTATCTTTCGAAAACTGTCAAAAAAGATAATATATTGCATGAAACTGGTAGCCGCATACCTTCCGATATATCAAAAGAAATGCAACCAGTAAAAACACCACCGCCTATAAAACCAGTAGTCAGCAACTCGTCCAAAATAAGTGAAAGCATCACAACACAGCGTCCGCCTTCAATCCTGGTTGATCAGGGTAGTAAAGTAAACAATTCAGCAAAGGTTTATTATGTTATTGATAGACACTCTTTGGCAGGTATATGCAACAACGACAGCTCTTCTGTTTCGAATGCTACACAGAAGACAACTACTACAGGTGTCGGCAGTATTCAGTCACCGAAAGTTATATCTTCGGATGTGTACAAGTACCTCATGTCAAAGTCAAGTGTGTCACCGAGTCTACTTGTTGGTAACATACCTGCTTCGGTTAGTGATATAAGTGCTAGTCCTTCAGAAACGATGAAGATTCAGATTCAGTTTAATGAGATTCCGATGGCAAATAAACCTAAACCCATGACAGTTGCCCAAATGCTTCATTTTAAACGCAATGATGAGAGACAAACCGGTGCAAAAGCCCCACATCAGCCGTGCATTTCAGAAAAAAGTTTAAAAGTTGAACAGAACGATGAAAGCTTGTTAAAGAAATCTGACAAAGAAATAGATGACATGAAACATAATGAAGAAAAAGTACATCAACTTGATATGACTTCATTGAAAACATGTCATGTTCCTCGTGAAAAAATGGTTACAAAAGTCGATAAAACAAAAACAGCAGGCAGTACATCTGGCCATCCATTACAGAAGTCTCACAATTATCCCCAAGACTCAAAAAGCAGCTCTTGCTCTAGTGTCGAACTAGTCAAAATTCCAAACCAGGCATCGTCCCAGTTAAAAAGAACTGGTCAACATTCTTATTCTGTTCGCATTGGGGACAAGGTATTTATAGTACAGGAGGCCAGCTGCAGCCAGTTCTCACAAAAAGCATCATTGCTGGACAAAAAATGCAAGAAAGCAACTTTACCAGCTCCTAAACCAAAGACAGAAATAAAACTAACTGGGAAGACCAACTCGTCTAAGAAACGGATCACAAAACGAAAGAAGCAAGAGAAAGAAGGATTGACGTTGCGAATTAGAAAGAAAATACTTAAATTGCTTAGCAAGTCTGAAGACCCTTTCGACAAACTCATTTTCTCCCTTGGTCTTATACCCAAAGACCAATCTGGGACAAACAGTATTCCTGAAAGCAGATGCATATCATTTTCACCAGTTGCAACTTCCAATGGAAATGTAGATACAGAATTGACAAATTGTCCATGTGAATTAGGAGATAAAAACCAAAGGTATGCTGAAACTGTCCAGGTTAAAAAGGATGTTGAGGGTGAGGTGGCCTTTCAGATGCATATAGTAAAGATCAGGCTTAACCGTTTTGACCAACGAGACTTGCACAGGTGGCATAAATTTGGCGATCATACTTGTACCGTGCAACTTTCTGGAGAGAACGTGATAACTCAAATTGATGCTGAATCTTTAAAATCTGGGTTTTATCACGTAACACTGTGCAATCGCCGCTCAAAACAGATAAAATCCGGTCAAACTGTAACATGTCCCGCATTGTTATCCCAATATCCCCCGTCTGTATCCAGCCTTCCTCTGGATTCGATTGGAATAGCAATTGGACACTTAATGCCTAATGACAAACAGCGCCGATCTTCAGTAGACAATGTCTGCCTGAAAGAGCATGATGCTAACAGAGCGATTGAGAACTTATTAGGAGCTAAACAGATGAAAGAAATACCTAATCTGTCAGACGGTCGATATACATCCGTCGTGGAGTCATACATGTCCCCGAAATATACTGGCGCAAAGTTTTACGGCGATGACATGCGTGATTATTTCTCAAGCTCTGTTGACCAAACTCAGACATATGAATGCGCACAACAGGAGCGAAGAAGATCCGAAGCCGAGAAAGCGTTTGAAATGCTTCAATCACGGTCGTCTGTCAAGTTAACAAAATACAGCGCTAAAGCAATGGCGCTTAAGATCAAACAAAATGAGTTGTTCGAGAGCTGTCGGTTGCTACAACAGGAAAAAGTATGCACCTTAGAGCTGTCACAGGATTCGAACACATATGATGTTGAAACATTGTAACAGTTATCTTAGCTGATTGCATTTGCTTGTTTAAAACGTGTTTGGTACTGTCGGTTATACATGTAAGGGACATGGGTGACTGCTGTATAGTTCTCTTTATGATAGTTTGTATTTAACCGATGGTGTTATGTAAACTGGCGTATTATAATGAATTGTGCCTCCTGGAAAGACAAATATTATGTAGCGAGAAAGTAAAAGACATAGGTAAATGCTAGTATATGTCGACAAGATACTAAACGTTGTTTCAAAGATGAATTTTGACTTATCCAGATTAAGAGAAAGAATTGCTTCAGAAATTGCAGTTTTTAATGCCATTTGTTATTTTTGTTAAATGTGAACGAAATGAAAACACAAACTGTTGATTCGAACCACATTCAATGAAATGCATCCATCCTTAAAAGTGATGTCTTTATATAAGTCTTTTTAGACTAAAAGAAGCATAACATTAATACATGAATTAACGGATTTCTAATAAAATGCAAACTACCTATATTTTTATTCAATCCCTTCAATACACTAATGAACATGTCCTTAATTTTGTAACTTATACATTTGATATATGTTTTACGCTTTGCAATAATAGTCTTTTTCATTAAAATTTCTTACAAGACATCACTGATGACATCTATTTATCATAATTCCATTAAAGGGACCAATCGCCTTCCCACCCCATACAATTCAGTAACTGACGCACATAGAATGTTTATTGACCTGAAGGCTTGGAGGCTGCCGCGGCTACAGTCTGTGTTTTGATTGCCGATTTCTAATCCGTATTGTGTGGGCAATAAAAAGCACCATTTAAATATTAAGTATTAGTACTTTATTTTGACAAACAACTTGGTTCCGTCAAATAACTAGTCTACCACATTGTACAGTGTACGAGCGGGTAACAAGTTACAAACACGCGCCATGGGCCGCCCATCCCAGCGCCGGAACCTACGGTAAATATTCCGTTATCACTACATGCAAATACCATGCGTTATGAGTAAACGCGGGTTCCGACGATGGGTGCGCTGCATCGATTGGATAGGGGTGGGAGAATTTCCGGTTTAGACATGCGGGCAATGCAGACACTTAAAGAATTGATTGAAAAGATAGGCTGACAAAGTAAATCTAGCAAGCCAGCAGCGTGTGAGGCTGATGTGGTAATAAGTTTGGTGAGGATGATTTGGTAATCAGTTTGTTGAGGATTATATGGTAATACGTTTGGTGAGGATGATGTGGTAATAAATTTAGTGAGAATGATGTGGTAATAAGTTTGGTGAGGATTATGTGGTAATAAATTTGGTGAGGATGATGTGGTAATGAATTTGGTGAGGATGATGTGGTAATACGTTCGGTGAGGATGATGTGGTAATAAATCTGGTGAGGATGATGTGGTAATTAGTTTGGTGAGGATGATGTGGTAATAAATTTGGTGAGGATGATGTGGTAATAAGTTTGGTGAGAATGATATGGTAATATGTTTGGTGAGGATGATGTAGTAATAAGTTTGGCGAGGATTATGTGGTAATAAGTTTGAACAAGAGATGTCTTTAAAAAAGATGATGTTTTATAAATTATATACAACAGTACTGCAAGAAATTGAGTTTGGAAAACTATAACTATTAGATGCCCTGGTAATAGTATCAGTTAGGTGAAATGCTTTGAGTGTGAGCAATAATCAGTAAAACCACAACCACTAAAACAGTGTAGACATTGATTATTTACATGCATTCAGATGAGAGAAAACAAAAATAGTAAAAGCTTTGAGAATAATGAGAAAATAAGTGCAGCTTCTGACTTTTGACCAAGCATTCACAAGCAAACACACACGCGAACTTTAGGCATCTGAACGTTTGACTATACACATCTGTCTGAACGTTCGCTTGCATATATATAATGTCTATCAATGTAAGTCTCCTTGTAAACGCTCAAACAATAGAAACTTGCGCTGAAAACAGGCTCAATTAAATTTAAACGGACATTCCTAATTATACACAGACGGATAATACCAAATATTTGTCTTTTTACAATTTCCATGGGATTTTTTTTAAAATTAAGATGTTTTAAAACAAAGCGTAAAGAATAAGAACTTTTATTCATAGACTATATGTGTCTTTGTTTGAAACAATGTTTTTGTTCATATAAAAATAAACTTCATAAGCTTACTAAATCGTTCTTTAATTAACAAAATAAACGCGCCTAAGTTTTTTTGCAGCAAGTAAAATAAATTATTATCGTCGGCATCTTCATATTCATTTGGGCGTTGTTTTCTATATGTTGACAGCTGCCAATCACCACATATTTTTATTGCACTTCTTGATTTTTTTTTTATTGTACAAGATGCTGCCGTTGCCATTTGAAACACGGAAAACTATGTTTAACAAATACATGGATTGCACCTATGGCAGGGTCTAAAGTATAACAGTAAATATGTATTAAATGTCGCATTTTGTTTTAATGACACAGACCCCAACAAGTCTGCACTTTAGGCGAACATTTCCGTGTTATGTAAATGTTAATGATGTGACACCAATGCTCTCAAAAGGAAATTATAAATGTAGTTCTTATACATTTTAATCGTGTAGACTTAAAATCGGTGATAAACTTACATCAAAGTCAGCGACAATGAGAAAGTATGGGTATATTTATCAGGTAAATGCTCAATCGACCAATGGACGTCACCGTAAATCCATCAAAAAGAAAACGTGATATATCCGCAAACTTGAAAGAATTTTGTTTAAAACGACGCTGTTTATCTATTTAGCTGTTAATAAACTGTTCGAAAACTTAAACAACAAACAAACAGCGCATGATTGTTCGAAAAACCCTTGCAAGTAGCCATCATTTAAAAGAGAAACGACCATTAAAGCACATACGACAAAGCGTTTTTCGCTGTATACGTGTCTTGTTCCTACTGGAAATGTACCTTTCGATCATTTATCACACTTTATTTAACATCTGAGATTTTATCCCCGCCGCACATGAAAAAGGAAGACAGACCCATATTGTTTCATACGTCATTCAATATGTACTGCCGTGACACAAGCTAAGTTATGGCCGGCCAAAGTTTTTAATGAAATGCAGTAAGTGTCGGCAAAATAACTGGCTTCAACCCTTTATGTTATGCCCCTAATTAACTGTTAGTGTTGCAAAGCACTTTGCTATAACTAAGTACGTAAAAATAAAACAATAAAAGTCCATTATTTCATTATAACATGAGTTGTTGCAAAACTTGTATTTAAGACCAATCCACGTTGCAATAAATTGTACATTTCCGTTTTGCAAAAAAAAAGTTGAAAGTCGCATTAAATAGGTACTTATATCACCAATAACGTGGATTTGTTAGATAGAATACTTTTCAATATTTATCAGTAGAACATCAGACATTTACCAGTTGTATCGCAAAGAGTGATGTTTATGAAAATGGAATATTAATGCAAAACTGGTTGCCTCGTTTAAACTATTCCCTCCTTTTCCCTCCGTCTAGCAGAAAAGACCCCAGACTGATTAGAAGTCTGAAACTGGTTTCAAACAGATAAATAGAGAAGTATTTAAGTAAATTAGACTCATTATACGTAATCACGCATAAAAATGTTGATTAGCAGACTACAATCGGTATTACAAGATGTATAAGATTTTTTGACGATTGCCTTAACGTTATCTAGGGAGGGGCGAATAAAATTCAGAAAACATAACAATTGATCCTCTTGTTCCTACTAAGGTATTCGCTTTGTCCTCGGTTTCTCCTGCATTTTTTTATCGGTGAGTTTGTTTAAGTTTTTAGGCGTTACAAAGTACATTATTTTGTTGACACGCCGACAAAAAAGGTCCGCATTATTTGATGGATAAGTAAACTCTTTTTGCATTTATATTCGACATTAAAATTGCAAGTTTATAAAAAAGCAAATTTGCTGCATTTGTAAAGAAAAGATCCGACACTTATCGTACAAAAACGAACAAACTCAAACATCCGCCCTGTTCGTAACACTCACTAGAAAGGAACAACAGTTGTAGGAGATGTTACGATGATTCCCTTTCTTGTGATACCAACGTTGTATAAATAGTTTTTTTCACCAATAAATGCTCTTTTTGTGAAAAAAGGAAACTAGAAAATGTCAAGCTGGGACAGTCAAAAGCACTCGAAACTCCTCGGCTAATTTCGTCCTTGGGACGATCATCTCTGCCATGTATTTGGCGCAATAATATGAACAGAATGGGGTACCTAGGTGAAATTCAAATTGTCTCCCTTGTTAGATAATATCCGAGGTAGGCCTATTCCAAACAGTGGGTATGTCCTTTTAGTTGAAATTCTCTGACTTTATCGTTGGTTCTTTTGCAGATAGTGCATTTATAAACAGTGGAATTTCTAACTTTTGCATAAATATAAGCTTAAAATCCATTTACATACTTATAGAGATTTGTTATTTAAAAATCAAAATGAAAGTGTTTGTTCATGATGGTTAACCTGGGTAGATAGTCAACATACACTTCAAAGAGAGCAAGCATAGAAACCGAGTAAAACAAAAGAAATGATCTTCTTGCATTGAGGGATTATTCAGGGGAGACTATTCATGAATGTCTCTCATTGCGACTCTTCTTTCGCTGGAAAAAGATTGCAGAAAAGATTATCTCAACACGCGATAAGTGTCGTGTATAAGATTACCGAGTCTTTTCAACTTTCAACCAATTTATGTTACATATTTCGTCAGATATACTATTATCGCATTAACTTAATTGTTTTGGTGACGTCATATGCACCGCCATTTTGCTTAGCATCTACCGAGGTGCTTAGGTTCCCTGACATATTCAGCACCAAGTCACTCAACCAACCAACCCGTGATACGAATATCATAAATAATTAAATAAATACTTTGCTCAGTTTCCTTTACAACATTTAACTGTATTAAAAGACAAAGCTTATCAAAATAATGTGTATTTCTGTCGTTTTCGCAGGGCACTCGTTTGCCAACAATTTTAGAGATATCCGACATTATGTGTCAAAAAAAAATACTAGCAAGCAAAAAGATATGAGTAATTTTTAACTAATTCTTAAAATTACTTATTGATGCCCTACATGTCGACAAGTGTTTTTTAAATACCAAACATACGATTTTCTTTAGTCTCTCTTTGTACATGTATATGCATTTGACAGCACAGCAAGCTATCTTTAGAATCCTTTAGAACACGTCCTATGCATAAACGGCGCATACGTGGACAAAATAATAATATGTTTACCGGGCTGTTAAAACAGGAAACCATGCATAATGACTAATGAATGAAGCATTCAGTCAAACAACAAAGGGGTGGGGTGGGGTGGGGCGGGGTGACTACGACCTAGAAGAATAGCTCGAATCAGAAAGTATAAGTTCAGAGATTTATTACGGCCTAATTAATTATTGTTTATTTATTGGCTTTGTTCAACAGCATGTTAAGTAAAGTTTTCCCATATATTCGGATACATATCTATACTCAAACTGTTAATTGCGTAATGTACTGCTAAAATGTTATGTAGGATAATTGGCACAGTCATTTATGTCTTGATACATGTAACTTCTTTATAATATTATATAATCAGTATATCTTTTCTTCTTCTGTACCTTGCACTTGATGAGAAGGGGACTGTAGAAGTTCAACGAATAAATTAACTACTCAATGTTACACGTTTTGATAGTCCTATTAACAACAGATTGAGCGTTTGCTTCATTTGTACTTCTCGGATAACAATTAAGTGACCATCTTCAGCAAGTGAGGGTGAAGGTGGTATCTGATAGTTTGTCCTCTTGTTTCTTTCATGCAACCAAATAAATTATTGTTACCTAATATATACTGCGTAATGCTATAAATTAATGCCCTACATCCATCTGAAAAGTAAACCATAACACCCATCTCGTCTTTACAAAAATGTCTTTCCTATCCAAGCCTCGCTACAATGAGTTTTTTTTTCAACTAAGAGAATCACGTAACTGCTTACATTTGAGATCGCGTTACATGATAATTCGGGTAAGCTCTGATGCCGATATCTGATTTTAGCTGAAATCCACATCGTGCTTGTTTAGAGATTTGGAAACAAATGACAATTAAAGCGATAGATACTAATAGTTGTACTGTCTATCTATTTGAGGTATTTTATAAACAGCCACCACACTAAGAAAGTTTTTGCAGCAGGAATAAGATGTTTTACTTGTATTAGATGCAGACAAACTGTTGGATACCATTTTTAAATAATCACCTAATTGTACATTTACTCGAGGACAGTACTTTAAGTCATTACGAAAGTTTATTCTATATTTGTGCAGCATACATTTTGGTGTGAT
Organism: Sinonovacula constricta; assembly: GCA_007844125.1. Classification (NCBI taxonomy): domain Eukaryota; kingdom Metazoa; phylum Mollusca; class Bivalvia; order Cardiida; family Solecurtidae; genus Sinonovacula; species Sinonovacula constricta. The sequence continues at coordinate 17,309,465 of CM017559.1, forward strand.
CTGGACCATACATGGTCATAGTTTATTACGATGGTCAACAGATTGTTTGTATGTTGTAGTTGAAATTAAACATTCTTTTTTGTCAGACACATACTTTGGTTTTGTTTAAATTCTCTTAGTATGTCATTTCAAGCTATAGATGCAAACATATTACATAGATTTTATATATATATATTAATCTAAAGTATATGCGTAGGGGCTTACACTTAAACAAACGTAAATTGCAAAACGGAGAATAAATACACACAAAAAGAGAGCTGTTTTAACGAAGTGTGATTTTATTGATAAAAAGCTGGAACATTATTAAATATCGACTTAGCTAGAATAAATAACATTTTTCAAGTTATCTTTTCACAGTTAACAAGCATTATGCGTTCAATGCAGTGTTACATTTATCTAGTTATCATTAATCGTCATCAACCATTAATGTCATCAAAAAGAAGTTGTAACAGCACCAACCATCCTGAAATTGGAAAGAAGAAGCAATGCAAAATATATGCCTATCAATTGGTTTTCAATGGCCATAAGCGCCATGCTTGAAGATTTATTCAAAAGTGGTTTAACCCCTTTCGACAAAGACTCTGAGCATTTGTACAAACATGTGTTTATTCCATACACCACTTTGTGTAAAAGTAAAACAAACGACGGCAATATAACAATCGGAACACCTCGGATAATTCACGAATCATTTCTCGAATGTATGTAGGTAGTCGGATCACCTCAGCCATTTTCGTAAATGGGACTTCTCTTGTGACAGACGCTAAAACAAAGATGGCAGCTTGGATTACAGCTCACTAAAGCACGATGCCTGTAAAACTTTAATTTGTGGCTGCTTCAAATTTAAATCATCCAAGTTTAATTTACTCAGCGCAGCAAACAAAACAGATGTCAAACGAGGCAGTTGCTTATGTTTTGTGCGAACTACATTTTAGGCATATTCTTTCGACTTCCGAAGAACAATATGATCGTGATTTCTCTAAGTATCAATGCACCAGATACATCCGACGGATGATTGTCCCGAGGACGGAATTACCCGAGTTCCGATTGAGCAATATAAGTACAAAGTCAGTTTTAGCATATGAGGAAAAAATGGTTTAATTCGAAAACAAAACAACAGTTGTAACATTGACTTAAGTACTAGCCCCAACCTCATCCCATGATGACAAGTTTATGCATATACAAGATGCATGATACATTTTAACAACGTATATAAAGGCACGCTTGCACTTGACCTACTGTCGCTGTCTATCGTATCAGATTCAAAGGCACGTCTCCTGTTCGGTGTATGGTCATTAGTGGGGAGTTAAAACATCAAAGCAAGACGCATACGTAGACAAAAGAATCGTGGTTTTGTTTTTGAAATACACCACAGCGCTTGCCATTACAGGGACGTCTATTGACTATTGGTGGAGGAAAACACATTCAAAACTATCGGACATTTTTATATTCTTTTAGAGAAACAAAAACAACCAGTCTGCTTGATGTTCTCTTAAAAATTAAATACAGCACAAACAATGTTGCAACATATAAAAAGATCAAGCGTATTTGAAAAGAAAAAAGATTGAATCTCAACCTTAAAGTGAGACATGCATCCATAATAAAATGGATTATAAACACATACATATTTGGTATAGAAACAGATGTGGCATTTACATAAAAGATTGATGCAAAAAACAATGACGATTGAAACTCTGAAAACAACTAGTAATGTATTTAAATGGCAAAATTAATACAAACACCGAGAAAATATCTCTCTTTTCGGAGCAAACAATAAGTATGACACAACAACCTCAACAAATAAATATAGCATACAGTACAAAACTAGTACAATTTAGACTAGCACATTTCATCCCTCTAACAACTAACTTTGAAGTATGTCACGCTAACTGTCACTTAAAAATCACACATGGATGGCCTTTTACAATGCTTATTGGCACGTGATCATTCATGCAAATGTGCCTTAGTAGTTAATGGCTTTAATTAGCACGAAGTGACAGAATATTTTAAGGGCGACTGACTTAAAATCAATCACAATGTATGGAAAAATTATTTCGCACGATCCATATTGATAAGCTTTAACTTATAAATAAATGTTGATGTACTAGAATAAAAGACTTAATCATATCAAAACAAAAATACAAATTAATATAATGTGAAAAAACAACAACATTCAAGTGGGATCACATGTTGAATCGTTTGGTAGAAAATACTATCCTTTAATGAAACAAATTGTGAAGCAAACTGAAGCATTATTTTGAGAATTTTAAGTAATTTTCCGCATACATGTCTGTTAATCATAAACAGAGAAACGACCTTAATTGAACCGTTTAGACGTATTTTCTTAAATAGTCTACCTTTAATGTACCCGCTTTAAAACGCTTTTATATTTTATTGAACTTTCTAAAACAATTTATATGAAATTAAAAGACGTGATTAAATTATACATTTTCTTTTCATTTCTGAGATGGTCCCTTTAATTGGACTTACATAGTGTAAGTAAATAAACTCAAACAAGATGAGACACAATTTCCGTCATTTATTTGATGGCCGTTAAACGTCAATCATTTACTTTTGACAGTTATTGAATAATGAATTATATAGACACGACTAATTTAAATAATTACTATTAAACAATGACTGAATACTTTAAGCATCTTATGATTAATGTGTATTTTTTAACGTCTTATTAGAATGATTGTATTATCTATTGACAACGTGTGGCATGTCGTGACTTCCAGATCATAAAGAATATTTTATGTTTTAATTGAAATAGTCAATGCTTAGCATAAGTATATTAAGTATTTTTATCTGCAAATGTAATTCTCTCATAAGTATAATAATAAACGTGTTTCGCTTCGGCCTCTACAGACACAGGCGACGTTATATCGCGAGAGACAGATCAAGAGACAACTATAACCAGAAAATTGCTCATATGATCAAAGTTTGATGGACGGGACCAATTACATTTAACGTGTCTATCGATAAAAGACTCCCCAATAAGTAGGGAAGATCCAGATCAGACAGTTTGAAAAGCGAGCTGGCTGATCTGTATCTACGCTTTTGGTCTAAACATGATCATCTCGTCGTTACCCGGACAATAGTTATTTAATGTCAATCAGTAAATTGAAGGCATAATTATTTCTGAACCATATGTTAATTTGTCTGTCAGTTTAAAATGAACAACACGTGAGAATAACAGTTTTAAAGGATTTTAAATAGGGCTTGAAGCGATTTTAACACATTCAGCACTTTTCTTAACAGTCAATCAAAAGATAAATGGACCCCTTGTTTTAATTAGAGTAATTTACACGATAATTGTATTTCATTCCCGTTAGCAGGGAAATAAAGTACCTACAAGTGGCCCTTTCCAGAGCTCCACTTTACTCCAGATAATATGATACATGTACGAGTCGGTTAAAACATGCCAAAATCATAGGTTATGTTTAAAATTGTTTGTGAAAAGTGTGTCAATGAACAATAAAAGTGAAATATTTCAGAATGACGTGCTGATACTAAACATTGCCATATAAGAATTCCTGGGTTTGAATACTCAAAAATGCTTTGTAATACTTGCTTCACTACTTTCTTTTCTTCTTTTAAACTGGCAAGCATATGGCAGTTGCAAACTTTGTCCACTACTTCTATTATTTTAACCAATTCATTTAAACCATTACATAGAAGGTACATTTACAACATTTTATCTGCTAATTAAATCATAGTTTTAATAATTAGAAAATGTTCCTGATTTCTTTTGATCAAAAGTACAAAGAAAAACAAGCACAGCCTGTGTCACTGAAATTGGTTCATTGCCTCTAAAAATAGCAACGAGCTGCAACCAATTAAAAAAATCATTAATTGGAAATTAATTACATCTCCATTATTTCATCGGTCGCGCGTTCTTTGATTATGTATCAAATCTTTTGAAGATTGCGAGGTCATCAATCAAAAATCAGATATACAAAGAAAACTAGCAGCAAAAACAACGAAATCAAATGCAAAAAAGATACAAGGATTGCATTCGTTGTATTTAAAATATGACGAAACAACATAAGCTAACTGATTAGTTGGCTGGCATTTTTTAAAGTAAGCACCATGAGGAAGCGATATTTATAGTGCAATGATCCATCCTAGGATAATCAGCAACACATACAACATAAATAGCTAAATTTGTTTGTTCTTAAAGATCTTAACAACATTTGCATCTAACCAGATTTTATTTCAAAGGCTTTATTAGAAATAGAACAATTAAAAAAAATTACACGCAAGCAACTATGGCTGCAATATTCAGTAAAGCAAGACTATATTTTGTACGTATAAGTGGTATTCTTCTTTGTTGAAAAATGATTTATGTGCAAATATTTTTATTTAGGTAGTAATATACGTAACCGTGTTCGAAGTGTGCGATTAACTCTCAAAAGACATCGTGCAAGCCAGGGATGGATCCAGAGAAGGCAGAGGGGATGCATTCTCCCCACCAACCAGGTAAAAGAGTAGAATTGTGAAAACACATACATGTAAGCGTAAAAAATCCTAATCTTTTAAAGTAAAGCTTGTCTGTTGACTGCTATGGTCGAAGTGAGGGTTCCTTATAGTGTATATATATATCTAGTAATTACCTCACAAAATTTTTCTGGATCTGTCCCTGGTGTAAGCATATTGCAATAGAAACCAAAGACGTAATGGTGTAATCATTGTTTGAAATCTGACATTTGTTCTACAGTCGTCACAATTCAGTGTATCTTACAGTCAATTTGGTAATGCTCAAGTGTATATGTAATATACAGAGAGAGGATTAAAATTGCATGTTCATCACAAGAATCTTTCATTCAAGTTGATGTATGAGCGGCTAGACCAATTTAATAATCGTTGAAAACAAATTACGATCAATCAAATAACGTTGATCTATCAACGCACTAACCAGTTTTCGCCTTTTTTGTCAATAAAGTAATTGCAAAGTTTAAGCCAGTAATGTAAATACTGAATTAACATATTAACATGTTTCTTTGAAAAGGCGTGTCAAGCGCAAAGTAAATAAAAATGTTCAAATGATAATATAAGCAACGATAACAATGGTCTGTAAAAGATATTTTAACATTTTCTTGAAATCAAATATTACAATGCACAATTAATTTTACTGCTTTGATACTTCGGTTCCTTTCAATTTCAAAACAAATTTAGTTGTTATGAGTAAAAATATTAATATGTTTAGAAAAAAACACACACACCAAAAACTGCTTGAAAAAAACAACAACCCCAAATGTCGGTGACGTTTGACACGATCCGAGAAAAAAAAGAGCTATCTCCTTCAGGCCAAAAACTTTGATTTTTTTCTACTAATGCACCCCATCCCCACAGCAACAGATACACAACCTTTTAAATGTTCTTTTCTTGCAATGCGGCATTCCAGTAACCTACATTCCCTTTTATGCAAATATCATATCCTGTAAAGTTTCAGTGATTGCCAGAAAAATATTGTTCGAGCACTGTACTTTCTAATCTTTAATCAGCAACTTAAATTGTCAAACTAACTATCCAGGGTGCAATGAAATAAGTTGTAACACTGAGCTGGTAGAGTATGTGAAAACTAGTTTACGCCTTATTTATCCCATGTTAGGCTAAAACCTTAGCTGACAAGAGCGACCAATTAAATATGTTAACTGACTTGTGTAATAAGACGGGCGAAATAACCATATTTTAAAAGTTAAAAGATGAATAGTTTGAAAAGCACATCATAACGACACAACATAATGTTTTCAGTGAAATAGTTGTACGATCGGTTTCACGCACATTGTATGCCAATTTGTAGTAAAATAATAAATACAAAACAACAACAATGATATAACAAAAATAGTGAATGTACTAAAATAATCAGAATTCACACAGATTATAATCACTATTATTTGTGTGTGTGTGGAGAAAATCGGACAAATTGATTTATTTAGATTAAGTATTGCGATAAAATGTTATATCTTTTACGTGTAAAATGCAATAACTGATCAGCTTGGTTAAACCCTTTCACTTAAATAACGCGAGTTTGAAAATAAATGAATACCCAAGAGTATTTGGTTTTGATGCGCACTAATTTCTGTTAATCTACAACTCCTAAAAAAATGTAAAATTTGTAAAAGTATTGTGAAGTATTAATTAATTATTACAGAACGAAATAATAACATTGGTAAATGAAAACTACGCGCATTTTTATGCAAACATGATAATATAAATGAAATATTTGTACAACTTTCCAAAACCACTTTGTTTTAAAGCCACCTGTAACATTATGAGACAAAGATGTTACAATAGATTGTAGAGTTCCTAGCACTTAGACCAATTTGCACATTGGATTGCATAAGCTCATGTAATTGTTTGGCCATTTTTAACATATTCTTGCAGTTAACTGGAATAGCCCATTTAAATAAATAAATTAAACTATTATGAAAATGTGTATTTGTTCTGAATTCAGTTATTAAAATAGATTTTAAAGGCACGTTAGCACTTCCAAGGCTCAAACCTTGATATGTCCCTTAGTGGCAGTGGTCTCTCTATATATTCCAACATGTCTTTAATGGAGGTAACATACACATCGCCATACTCCAAGATGGTATCTAGGAACTTCAGCAGTGCTGAGAGATTCTCACGGTAATACCAGTGGAACCAAACTTGCTTCAGCCTGATTGCGAACGGAGCCCTGTTCGATTTGTAATGTTGGTTAAAGTTATTCATGAGAAAATCCAAGGTTTCCTGTTCGGAAGCCGGTTGCCGGGTACAGCTATCCGTATACTCGCAGTTAGACGAGTTGTTTGGACCGACGAACGGAATGACAGGAACCTCCCAGACCCCTGGATGCGCACGAGAAGGACATTGGCTTTCAATACACTCCTCTCCGACGCCGAAATCTAATGTGAAGGGCCACACTTTGGAATGGTCTTTACCCGATCTGTCCAAAACAATAGAGGAGTCATATGCGCTGTGGTTTGCCAGGAAATCAAACTGTTCATCGCCTAATACAGTTAGCCCGGGACTTCTCCAGCCTTTGATTTCACTTTCATGTATGTTGGAACTTCTCGCAATGCGATCCTTTTGTTGGAGGAAACTTTCACGAAGCGTATCTACTGTCGAATGTGGTCGCGAACTTAAACCAGATATCGCAATTTCTATTCCGTCGGAGTGGAGAGCATTTGCAATGCGGTAACTGCTGCCGGCATCAGTCACGAAAAGAGTCCCTCTTATCCTGCATCCATTAGGATTCAGACGTCTCGGAGAGAAAATACTGGTTATTTTTGAATAAGAATGGAAGTTTAAACTTCCATCAATTGTTATATAAACAATTTGTGGAACTTGTTCTACTGCCATCTTTTCTGGCGGAGAGTCGGATTTGCAAACGCAATGTGGAGCAAAACAATTCACATCTTGTTTACACTGAGATATAAGAGAGGTTGTTGGTTTCATTGACACTTGGGCTGTTATCGAGCTAAATTCAAAATTTTGAGTTGAATTGTAAGCAGCCCCACTTGTACCTATATTTGGAATGGTGAATGCCTTTTTAAAATTCCTGTCCGAAGTTGGTAAAGTAACATTCGGAATAGCTTGCATTGTTTTTGAGGTTTGTTTTACAGATAATTGCACGTTTTGTATAGCGTTCATTGGCAAAGGGATCCCGATGGTGTTTTGTGATACTTGGACTTGTTCTGAATTAACAACTTTAGAAGGCGCTGTATCAATGTTCGGACGGGGTGTCGAACCATTCAACGGAACTGGTAGACTAGTAAGTGGTATAGAAGCACTAGCGCTAGTTTGACTCTTGTAACCATCAGTTGAAAACAATGTAACCGAATTAATAAAGTCATTAATTGAAAACAATTTTACAGCAACTGGTGGCTTTTTTATTGATGATGGTCTAGGTGGACTAGACTTTTGTTTATTTGTATCAGCGACTGAAGATAACACCGTACTGGTTGCAATGTCCGGTAAAGCCCATGTTTTCCATGGCATATGGAGGCTTTCCATATCGCCGGCATTTAGTTGCCACATTGGCTTACTGAAGATCTTTGGTGAGTTTCCTATAGTTATATGAGAACGCTCTAACGGTTTACTTGTAGTTGTTATGGGTAGCACTTCTGCTGTTGAAAGAATGCTGATATCAGATCTAATTTTGGAAACCGTGTTTGACTGAGATTCAAATTCTGCATTATTTACTGTCGGAAGCAAACCATTATCTGTTGTAACTCGATTCCGTTCTATTCCATCATTACTTAAATCACCGCCCACCGTTTGAACGGGTGTAATTTTTATGCTTGCAGACAATGTATTCGTTGTTGGAATTTTTGATACTTTAATGTCATTTTTATTTATAAATTCCTCCGGAAATATATATCTACCGAATGAATTTATTGGTTTGAAATCAATGTCTGTGAGTTCTGCTGCAATAGAAACCGGTCCGAGATATTGTTCTGCATTTGTTATAATTTCTTGCTGCATAGGAGTATTTATTTGTTGTTCACCATTTATCAAAAAACTTGTCTCAGACGGAAGTGCCGGCAGGTACAATTTTTTAAATTTATCTATCAGAGTGGAGACACCTGTTGTGGTAGTCAATGCTGTCGTCGTTGTTATTGGGGATGAAGTCCATGGTGTTTGTGTGGTCGTTTGCATTGTTAAAAATTGTTCTTGCAAACGCTTTTTTAGTTCATCTTGCAGCACTTGCAGTTCAGCCAGACTAAGGGTTTCAAGATGTTGCATTCGCTTAGACTGGTCTTCAGCAAGGATTGCTGTAAGGTTTACTGATCTGGTTGTCTCAGAATTGCCTACATGTCTTTGTTCAGATAACGGTTGGTGTTGTTTTGTATTTGTAGATGTTTCCAAAAGAATTATGCTATTTGGTATGTTCGTTTCTGGTAACTGGTTTGAGTCGGAAGACATGTCGACTGGATTTGTTAGTGTTTCTATTTTTCTCATTTGTTTCTTTTTCAACTCTTCAAGCCGCATCCGTTCCATTTCCACTTGCTTACTTGCAACTCCGTTTTGTGTATTATCAGATCTTATGCTTTCGAACTCCTTTTGCTTTATCATTGCAAGCTCATGCATTCTTCTCTTCTCGATTTCTTGGGCCTTTGCAACCTCAGTCTGTTTTATTTTTTCCAATCGTTGCTTTTCAATTTCTTGTCTTCTTAGTAGTTCTTGTTTCGTTTGCATTGGAATGCTATCTTCAGACGTGTTCCTTGCCATATTTTGTTGTTCATTATGTTGACTTTGACGACCTTGATGCTGGTTGTCTTGGTGAATTTGTTTTTGTTGCTGCAACATTAATACATGGTGTTGCTGTTGAATTCGTCTTTCTTGTTGAAATTGGGCCTCCTGTTGTTCAACATGTTGCTGTCGATTCTGCATGTCTTGCTGTCTTTGTTGCTGTTCTTGTAGTTTAAACTCTTTTAATCGCTTTTGCTCAATTTCTTTCTGCCTTTGCTGTTCGAGCATTTTCTGACGAGCAATTTCTTCTTGTCTCTGTTGTTCTAGTTGTTGCTGTCTCTTCAGCCCCTCCAAGCGTTGCTTCTCTAACTGTTGCTGCCGCATTCGTTGTTGTTCTAGCATCCTCTGTCTCTCTTGTTCTTGCTGGCGATTCCTTTCCAAAGCTTGTTGGCGTTGAAGTTCCATTTGCCTGTTTCTTGCCATTTCTTGCTGCCTCTGTTGTTCAGCTAACCGTCGTTCTTGTTCAAGCCGCTGGTTTTGCATTGCCTCCTGCTGCATTTGAATGTTTCTCATTCTCTCCATTTCCCGCTGCATCATCACATCAGACTGCCTCCACCAGAATCTAACCATTGGCAGGTTCGGTACAATTGGCGGAACTGGGTTCATGGAAGGTCGGGGCCATTGCTGCTGTTGCTGTACAGCTGGTATCAGTGCTGGCTGATGTGTTGGTGATCGTTCAGCCTCATTTTGGTGATTGAATGTTTGTCTCTGTTTTTGAGTTCTTTGAATTCTCATATTGCTTAATCTCGCGATTTGAGTTTGTTTCGGTTGTTGTTGCTGCTGAAGCACTGCTTGTGTTTGCCTTCCTGCAGTTTGGTTTTTACTATCACATCCCCAAGGTTTAAAATTAAGAATCTGACTTAACGGCGTCGGACTTTTTAACCATTCAATTACTTGCTTAACAGACACTATATATACATCGTCCAATTTTACCAGTTCTTGTATAAATCGATTCATACCTGCTTTTCTGTTTTCGAAAAAGAACCACGAAGCATGCATATTAATGCCAAAAGGTGCTCTGTTCGATGTGTAGTATGTTTGAAAATTATCCCAAAGAAACTGGAAAGCCGTCTCTTCGGAAGGAGGAGGGTTGTTGCAGCCGTCAACATAAACACAGTCATACTTATTTAAGTAATCCTTTACTGAAACCACTGGCACTTCCCAGAATCCTTTATGCTGTTTTTGTGGACATTGTTTAATTTTACAATCATACGGCCATCCGTGGTCAAGCGTGAACGGTGTTATGGCAGCGTCACCGCTGTGCTTTTTGATCATTGTCAACGTTGCATCATATTCATATCCAAGTTCTTTCAGCACAGAAGGTTGTGTGTCACCTAGTGGTTCCAGAAATGGGCTACGCCAACCGTAAATCTCTTCTATGGGGATTTTAGCCTTATTTGCAAGGTTTTCTTTTTGCGCTCGAGCCTCCTGTTTGAACGTGCCAGCGTTTGGATGACTGTGAGTTACACTATGTGAACCTATCTCCATCCCCATGTCATAGAATTCCTTCACTAAGCTATAAACTGTATTACTGTGTGATACAAATAGCGTCATAGAGATAGGACATCCATTTGGATTCTTTCTTCTGGAATCGAACAAGTCTCTGTAATGGGTCGCCACTGCAGGCGTTATAGCGTCGTCGAAAGTAAAGAAAACCATTTGTGGAATTTTCTGTTGACCCGTTAAAGGCATGGAGTCACGACAACAGAAACATTCCGGCGGATTACAGAGGTGGGACTGCCGACACCGAATGCATGTCGCCGGGTCGTATCCGACTATCATGGAAACATAACACAACAACACTGTCACGAGACACAACATGCCGATAAGTTTCATTTTTAGTGTAAATTTGACACACTTATTAAATATCTTAGATATTGCGCATAGCGGAGCTTTGCCTTTTTAGCACATGCTTATGGTAACACGGTTAGCTAAGGTTCCAGGTTTGTTTAAAAGCAAATCTTTACTCATTCATAAAGTTTCACCATATTTTCAACACTGTTGATTCTGTTGTTGTTTGTTGTTGTGAAATCCAAGCTCACACATAACTAACCAGCGCAATCTACGAACACAAAGTTTCACGTTTATTGTGAATGCGAAACCATTTTGTCCGAATATTTATATTGTAGTACTCCGACAAAAAAGCAAAAAGTAGTCCGAACTCGACATGCGCGTACTCAAGTGTGTTTTCATATCCGCTCAACGCGCTCGTATAATAAATGAGAGGAGTGTGATAAGTGTAGCATGAACGGCTGACAGACGTTTGACAGGTCCATTCTGCTTGAATGGAACGCCTCTCAGGCAATTACGTCAACTTACGTTACGTCAAGCCGGTCACATGTGACTGTTTAGTGTTTTTATTAAGGGAATGCGAAACAACAACAACAATTAAGACAAAAAAATTGCGCCGAAGCGTTCACGGACAACACTGGTATATTGGCGGAGTAAAAGTAAGCTTAGTCTTTGAATGATTACCTTATTGTCCACGGTATAAAAGCGGAAAAGTCGGTTTTAATAAATGTTGTAATGTTCATCAAGCGTACAGTTCAAAGAAGCAAAGGTCACAACATTAACTTCGATGGTGGATAAATCAATCAGTCAACTCTTAAGACTGGACAGAATATAAAAAAATATTAACATAAAATATGTTATTGTATTGAAAATGTTCATTTACTATAGATCTTGTGTTTGCTTTCCGTACCTTTTATAAAAAAATAGACGATATAATTTAATGTCGATATAGTTTAACGTAAGCATTTTTTGTGTACCCACGATGTTTAATCTTAAGACTGTTTACGAGTATTTGCATCATGGTCCTTTCAATATCATTTAAATGATATTATACCTATGGATGTATGGGAAGTATTTTAAAATTGCACAATTATGTGCTCTCTGTTTGACGTTTTCCGGTGGCGTGAACAGTTAGACATGCACTCACCATTTGTCAAACTTCATTTAAATAGTTTTAAGATGTCACGAAGTGCTTTGCAGCGTCATTTTCGCTCGGTACTGAACAAATGAAACCTTTTTAAACTAGAATTAACAAACCGTTAAACACGTCTGTTACAGCAGTATAAACAACAGTAACAAAACAGCATAATGGCCACTTTCATCATCACCATCATCGTCATTAACGTTACAAACATATCAACAATTCAAAAATCATTTTCATAGCAGCAGCAAAACAGAGCATCAGCATAGCAGCAGCAGCAACAACAGCAACAACGTTAACAACAACAACACATTAGCAGCAGCAGAACAATCATCAGGAGCAACACGATTTACATTTATATCTTTTTAATTATAAAATTAACCTTAGCACGTATATTAACCGGACAATGTGACAATATATGTTGTTAGCAAAGGACACCACAAGACATGCTGTAATAAAACTGTTCATGAACAATAAAAGTGTACGATAAAAACACGCTAATGAGACATGCACTCATACAGAACAAACAACAGCCACCAACACAACAGGTCAATAGGTGCATTGTTGCTTTCTGTGTAATAAAGTAGGAATTTATAATAATAAGGAACACATTAAAAGGGTGTGAATTGTTGGTAACTCATCATGATCATGATCATCATCAATATCATTATCATCATCATCATCATCATCATCATCATCATCATCATCATCATCATCATCACTAGTAGTAGTAGTAGTAGTAGTAGTAGTAGTAGTAGTAGTAGTAGTAGTAGTAGTAGTAGTAGTAGTAGTAAAGGCAGCAGCAGCAACAGCAACAGCATCAGCACTACCAACACCCACCATCACCACCACCACCAGCCAGAGCATCCACACCACAGCCTCAACAACCCCATCCACCACACCACCAACATCACCACAGTGTTGTCATTAACCAAGGTGCAGTACATTTACAACTTTAACATGAGCATGGTTATCCTCCTCCTTCTTCTATCGTCAGCAGAAGCAACAATAACAACAACAAAACAATATCTACAGCATATATGTAGATACTAAATTGTTCTTATTATTTTTGAGGATTTTTGCCCTAAAAACATTACAGTCTGTTTCAGCAAGAAGTTTCGAGTAAATAATATCTGTTTTGTCATTTTGATCATTGTTTTTATCCTCGACGCGTCTGTTGACATCCTTCAAGCCAAATATCTCAGTGGAAGAATGAACTGTATCTTGAATTCAAGACAGTAATTAATTAGAAGTGCAGCATTAACGTTAGAAATCTGATAGGAGATTATTTCTACATTCAATATCTTCTAGACAAATACACCACATTTACACATGTTTACATAGTAAATTACATGTGTGTGTAATTGTTTAAATAAATTACGGCAGTCATTTGTCAGTACATAAAATAGTAGTAAATATTAACAGTTAAATCAAAACGAAGAAATCAGACAGGGTACGCCCGACTTTTTATTTACACATGCGCATCTTTCTTTTGTATTAAGCATATTCACTTCAAGTGAACTAAGCATAAGAGAGAGCAATTTGTTTTTGGCTTTAAGAATTGATGTTCCAAATCTTTACGCATTTACACATCGTCCATTGTTTTAAAGCGTAATTACTAAACATTCTCTTTAAAGCCCTGGTAATAAATTAACCTCTTTAATTGACAGAACAACAGCTCCAAATTGTAATTAAAATCCATTCTATCAAGAAAACGTAACAAAACGATCCGTTTGATGTAAATGATTGGGTGGAAAGTGTGTCGTAATGTATTCTTTGCTGCGACGTGATAAAGTAGCGACCTGATTAAAGATAAAGTTTTTTACATATACTGTCATATGGCTTGACAGACCGGTCGACCGACCGACCGACCGACCGACCAAACGAACAACCGACCGACCGACCGACCGAACAACCGACCGACCGACCAAACAACAGACCGACTTACAGAACGATCGACCAACCGACCGACCTACAGAACAACCGACCGACCGACCGACCGAACAACCGACTGAACAACCGACCAACCTACAGAACGACCGACCGACCGACCGACCGACCGACCGACCGACCGACCGACCGACCGACCGACCGACCGACCGACCGACCGACCGACCGACCGACCGACCGACCGACCGACCGAACAATGGAACAACTGATCGACCTACAGATCAAAATGCCGTGAAGAACCGAGTTTAAAAAAAAAGAATTTTGGTAAGGTAACCGTCCTTTTTATAGGACATTGTCAAAATCTGAAAAAAAATTGACACATTTTTTTTTATTCTTCTGTTAGGTGCAAAAGTGATCACTGTGAAGGTTTCCCAGCATCTGGAGTAATCAGGTGTTGTCGAGAGTATGAGGATCTGGAAGAAAAGCTGGACCACCTTTATTGGCAACTGCCTGAACCCAGATGTGACTGAAGTGTCGTTCAACGAGTTTCTTCAGAGCCATGGGTCATTTGGAGATGAGGAGCCAGTACATGGGTACGTGTGATCTAACAATTTCGCATTAAATATTGACACGCCACTGATTTTGTTCAACTGATTTAATTGCCAATAATTCCCAGTTATGAAAAAGTATTTTACCAATTTCGTAGGTATTTTTTTTTCAAAATATTTTCTTTTCAAATTGCCATAGTTTGAAACCAAAAGCACTTTTAAGGGATAAGTAATACTCTTATATAGTAATACACTATTCTTACGACATTTTAATATTTTTTTAAAATTTTGGCAGAAAGAACTTTTGTGTAACATACTGCATATAAATATGAAAGATCGTGACCGTTTTTTTTAATTTTTAGTACATGACTTAATTTTATAATTTGGGAACAGTAGGTGTACTCTGGTACTGTTCTTTTGTTAATTTCAGAGTGTATATATATATATATATTACCTATAGCGAAATGGATATGGCACCGTCTCCGCAAACATAAAAAAGACCTCTCCCATAATGTGCAGTGGCTGCTATGCGCAGAAGATTTCCTTCGAAAAGTCACACAGGATTTTGATACGTTGATCATTTTTAAATGTGCCTCGTGGTGTGCGGAATACTTGATAATGTATAATTGATACTGGATGACCATAATTGATGTCAATCTCACACAATCAATTATACTGGTGTTAAACCCAAACTGTAAATTACTTCATAATTAGGCATATCCTAGTCATATATTTGTACTATTCGTGATTGAAATCAATTGCATGGCATTTTTGGCGTTTAGTGCCATTTGCTATCAGTTTTCTGTATTTTTTTATTAGCATTGTTCTTTCATCCAATGTAATGTATATATAACGAAAACAAGTGAAAGTGTTTTATTTTTGTCTTTGAAACACTACCTTTATGTAGTAAGTGGCAACACTTTTAACTGAAATGGCAAATTAAACCCTTACCCCATTGGCGAACATTATAGATCAAGATAAGCATGAACATTTGTGAAGTCTTTTCGTGATTTACACTGAATATGTATATTTTTATATACAGCACCGATTCAGATCAAACAATGAATCTGAATAGTTTTTATTACATCTTTGTTGATAAAGGGAGCACAAGAATTAAAATGATTTATAACTCCCCCCCCCCCCCCCCCCAAAAAAAAGTATATTTATGCTTTGAGCTTTGAAATTCTAACTTAATGTTAGTGACCATTGGGGGAGTATAAGAGGTTTCAACAGGCAATCAACACCCTGCATCATTTTCACTGCAAACTAAAGAACTGCGCGACTGTTTGAAGCTAATAATTAAATGTTTAGTTGGCCAGCCATTAAGAATGATTATCGGTGACAGGAACAGCAATTGTTCGTGATAAGGTGAGTTGGTCACATTAATTAATGATATCACAAGATGTCAACTTGTCACCACTAAAATGGTTGCCAGCTTACTCTGGAATCAAATATTAAATTCAATTAACCACTAAAATGGTTGCCAGCTTACTCTGGAATCAAATATTAAATTCAATTAACCACTAAAATGGTTGCCAGCTTACTCTGGAATCAAATATTAAATTCAATTAACCACTAAAATGGTTGCCAGCTTACTCTGGAATCAAATATTAAATTCAATTAACCACTAAAATGGTTGCCAGCTTACTCTGGAATCAAATATTAAATTCAATTAACCACTAAAATGGTTGCCAGCTTACTCTGGAATCAAATATTAAATTCAATTAACAACTAAAATGGTTGCCAGCTTACTCTGGAATCAAATATTAAATTCAATTAACCACTAAAATGGTTGCCAGCTTACTCTGGAATCAAATATTAAATTCAATTAACCACTAAAATGGTTGCCAGCTTACTCTGGAATCAAATATTAAATTCAATTAACAACTAAAATGGTTGCCAGCTTACTCTGGAATCAAATATTAAATTCAATTAACCACTAAAATGGTTGCCAGCTTACTCTGGAATCAAATATTAAATTCAATTAACAACTAAAATGGTTGCCAGCTTACTCTGGAATCAAATATTAAATTCAATTAACCACTAAAATGGTTGCCAGCTTACTCTGGAATCAAATATTAAATTCAATTAACCACTAAAATGGTTGCCAGCTTACTCTGGAATCAAATATTAAATTCAATTAACAACTAAAATGGTTGCCAGCTTACTCTGGAATCAAATATTAAATTCAATTAACAACTAAAATGGTTGCCAGCTTACTCTGGAATCAAATATTAAATTCAATTAACAACTAAAATGGTTGCCAGCTTACTCTGGAATCAAATATTAAATTCAATTAACAACTAAAATGCTAAGAAAACTGTAAACTTTATTTATTTATTTAAAAAGTATTTATGGTGTAAAATTAGCAAGAAAAAATGAATAGAGATATATAAGCATAAGAGATCACAGCAATTATACCAT
The DNA here is from genome assembly GCA_007844125.1 of Sinonovacula constricta. Classification (NCBI taxonomy): domain Eukaryota; kingdom Metazoa; phylum Mollusca; class Bivalvia; order Cardiida; family Solecurtidae; genus Sinonovacula; species Sinonovacula constricta. Next base: position 17,326,502 of record CM017559.1, read on the forward strand.
CATCCGAAAGGACTTATATACACAATCTGTAGTAGTATGTAAATAAAATCGTACTGTTTACCTTTGTCGAATTGATGCTTTTAGTATATTCTCTTTCAGCCATGAATAGTTGTCCTTAAAATATTCTTGTGTATTAATATGTTTGCTTTGGTTTGTCACGTAATTTTTACAACTTGTTTATTATATATGGGATTGTCTAGAAAACTGACTGTATGCCTTAACAAAGATCTATATGTATATTTTTTCCCTAATTATACTCTTAATATAACAAAAAAAACGAGTAATGCTTATATTTTGCATGCCAAAACATGTGGAGTTACTTTGAAATTTAAAGCCCCCAAATGAATAATCAAACTAGTGTTTACTGAAATATATAGGGTTTGCATTAGATAAGTAAAGCCCATTTGCATTTGTTACTGCAATATCCAACAAGCTAATTCTGGAGTCACCAAACCCATATATCAAGATAGACTCTTCTTCGGAAAGGTGATTCATAATCTACTTAAACAGCACATAGTCAGTGATTGTCTCATTAACTACACATAAATACTAAATAAATAAACAACTAGTCCTTGCTTAAAAGAGACCTTACTTAACGTAGAAGAAAAATCGAATAAATGTGCAATGATGTGGTTGCTATAAATAGACGGTAATATTTATACATCATGTGATGTAATTTTTAAATTGCAGCCACAAAGTCACACAATGAATTCTCTATTGTCCCTTTGTAGAAAATAAAATCTAATTACGGTTATTATATTTTAATGAGTTGTCTTTCATATTTCAATCATGGCTGCATGTGACAGTCGTTTGACAGACATTCGTGCATTTGGCAGTGTACAATTAGTCAAGTTGACAGTCTGTCAGTTGTTCTGGCAATGAAGGCGTAAGAGGAAATATAGAGGTGCCTAAAGTGCACACAACAAGCCATAAATAGGCAAACACCATGGCTACATCAACGTGCTTATGTCAATGACTCAACGCATTTTTGAAGTTTCTTACTACTAAAAAAATCCGCCATAGTCACAGTTCGTTTATGTATTTATGAATAACGCATACATATAACGTATAATCCCAACACCCGTGGTTCGAAGCGATATTTAAATGACCAGCTTCAAATGGCCTTGAACAAGATGAAAATCGCCGTAACACACTTGATTCGCCTTACATAATGACAGTATAATCTTCTGCAGGGCAGCAGGACAACTATATTATTTAGTGGTGATGTAATTTCAAATCCAAGATTGACCGGATACATTTTTAAAAACAAATACTCTCCAAGTTTGTCAGTCTCTTTAAGAATCTAAATGTAAAAGAAGAACAACAAGCACCACAAATCTTTTCTTAATATGTTGGTGACTTTGAAAACAACAACAACAGGATCCCGATAGTAGTTAAATGGTTTATTAGCATAACGAGAAAAATCAATAATTAACGAGATTGAATAAACAATAACAGATAAACAACCACATCAGCTAACCTTATGAGGTTGATGACAACAGTGATGGCGGTGAAGTTTTAATTTGCTGATATAAACATGAGTCATAGCGAAATCTTGTGAATTTTTTTTTTTGACAGACATAACTAATTAGGTGGACATGTGGACAGGGGACAGTGCTGTGCAATGAAAGTTTCTCTTAAATATATGTTATTATCAACCCTAATATTTCACTACCGTGCATAAAATTATTAGTAATTTATACGGTAATGTTGTGCTATATTTTATTTCCATTTTCTTGACAAAATGAAAATTCTCACCTTCTATGATTAAGTTATGAATGGATTGCACTGTGGCCAGATTAAAATTATCAGTACTGCCGTACCTTATAAATCCTGTCTACCAGTTGGTTTATATGACCAAGAAAGAAAAAAAAACCACCTTGTTCAATCGTAATTGCTGCATTAAGTTCAGTTGGTTGAACGGATTCAAAGCATTGTACTTTAAGCTTAATTACATTATTTAGGTTTGTGCATGCCAACATACGTCTGGGGTCTTTTTTGTACCATTAGCTGGACGTCACTACCGGGAACATAATTGTGCCGGCAGGATGCAACAACAAGAAAAACAACAAGAACAAGAACAATCGACGATGACAACAGCAACAACGACAATAACAACAACATCAACAAAACAACAACAAAATAATGCGTTTTAGTCAGAAGACTGGATCGGAAGTTCATCCGATGAAGGTATTGACGCATCACGCATCTAGGAGCCTGACCTAACTACAAACCCTGGACGTCCCAAACAATAATTATGACAGTTGCTTGACTACAGTTAACAAAAGGCCGCCTGTCGTTATGTCACTATTAGTAAAACTGCCATTAAGAGTCCCACACCACAAATACATCTGCTTGGTCAGGGCGGGTTTTATTAATATAAATAATTTGTGGCTTTGGTTCAACGATCCTCACACATTTGTTTCTGTAAATCGGAGAATGGGTGTCTAAAAGTAGGACACACTTTCGAAGAACAAAGCTTAGAAAATTGCTGCGTGACTGGTTGAGAGAAATGCGTTATATAATTAAGGTACGGTAACTGCAGACACGTCCGCTTGTACCACATCTAAAACTTATATAGAGGAAATTATTAATTGCCTCATTATTATCTCACATATTATATCTCATTTCTCGCCATTTTAATGAGGTATGGTATAAAGTTAGTAGGTACTTAATCAATACACCAAATATAATCCGGACAATAGTACACTCATAAATAATTATATGTAAATAGCTACTTTCTCCGGCGACTGGGGAGAATAATATTCACATTTTATATATAAGCCAACAAAGAAACATGTTTAAAAAAAAAGAGAACCGCCCCTTAAACACTCGCATTACCAACGCAATTATATTAAAAGGCATAGAAATAACTTCCAACGAATAACAAAGAGTAAAATTTGACAAGTACACTACTAAAGATCTACAACAACATTTGAATAGAAATGTCGTTTTTTTTACAATGGGTACAAGTGCTGTTTAGAAGTCAGAGTACCTTACCGCAAATACATATATAACAACTCTTACCAAACGTATTTATTGACCATAGGATCAAATTTAATCAGATAAAATCTAAAACATTCGAAAATTTGTCAGGTTGTCACAGGTTTCATTACTGCATCCTTTTTTGAATACCACCGTGATAAAAAGAGGATATTATTGAGGCAGTTGTACATGGATTACAGCCCATAAACCAACTATATGTATTCAATTTATTACTGTTCCAGTAGTCATATATGGTTGAATATGCATTGATGATGACTCACCACTGAATGTTGACAGGATCCGAAAAGAAAAATGAAAACCGAAAAAAGTGAGAGTGAGAGTGACTCACAGGCATACAGACACATAGACACAAAGACGCAAAGACAAATAGACACACACACTCATACACACACGCGCACGCGCAATGCGATCACGTCAACGCAAGGAGCACGCGAATTTATTTTACATTTTCGAAAAACCCCGCACAACAGAAATCTCTTAATCTTACCGCTTGCTGAATGTTAACTTTGTATAATTTCATTTCAGCCATATGATACGTCACAACTTAACATTATATATTCTGTTGTCCTGAGTGGATAGCATTCTACTGGACATGCAACGTCTCATGGGCAATTCTAAACCAGTTTACTTCTACTAATCAGGGTTTTTTGGCTTGTTAGACACTTGACGTAGCAACAGTTACTACTGACAGTTGAACTGGTTATGTACACATATACTTTTTTTGCTTCATCTATATTTTTTATGCTCTTTTACTCAGTTTTGTATTAAACCTACAACAATGTCGAGAACGACAAACACCTTGTTCATAAATCATATGTGAAATACTAAAAACGAAATAAAAGGTCTTTGTCGTCTGTCATAATAATTTCGGACTGAAAACCCCGCCTAGCCACCTGGATGTGGATATTGCTTACTGGACAATAACAGTTTTTGTTCGACGTGAAAATCCCACTGATACACTGGCTGGCTTTATAGCGAGAACCAGCTGTTATCCGGCTGCTGTTGTGTGATAAAGGACCCCAATGGACACTGTGTGACTAAACGTTTTCATCCTCCTAGGAGTTATCGTTCCTTTCTTTCATACACACGGCCATGAATGTCTATATTCTCGACGTAACAAAGATACAAAGTTTAATGTTGTTTTTTGGAGTTAAGGTGTATTGTAGTCTGGTGTTACAAAATTGTTTTTAGACTAAAGTATTAGTGCATGCAGTTATTAAGCTACAATTCACCAAAACAGGGTTAATATAGTGTTGCATACACATATAAGAATAAAACTCATCATATATCTAAAGATTACAGGCTATATATTCATGACATATTATTTATAATTACTACGAACCAAAAAGCGTTCGCGGTTTTGTGTGATGTACGACCTGATGGTAATTTTAGCGACAGTAATCTTATTTACATCTATTTGTCCAACGGATATTCGTGTGTTATATACGGAATGACAAATGGCTTAACCGCAAAAATGGTCAGCGAGAGTTAACGTAAACTTTGCTTTAGTTTCATATCACCAATACTTATGTCTTTATTATTTGATTACAGCTTCATGGATAGGTTACAAGCATATTGATGGCGATTTAGCAGCAAATATTCTAGATCCTGATCAGATAGTCTCTATTGTAATATTTCTTTCTAAAGGATACATACATCGAATATTAAGTACAATAACAAAGTCCAATCGTTGACCAAGGAACTTCAGAATTATAAAAAAGAAGCTCTCATTTTAAAATGATATGTTTTACTATATTCCTTAAATATTAGTACTTGGTATATGACGCATATGGGTGCATCCAATGTAGAAGAAATCTTTAACATAGTTTCTATTGTACGACAATAAATAAATCTTGTAACCATAACATTTATTTATTTGCTTACCATTTTCAATGCATCAATATTCACAAACATTTCTTATCTTACAACAACTTAGTCGGCGTGGGAGAGTAACATTTCTATGACCTACACTACGCAATTAACAGTTATGCAAACATTCAGTTTTCTAAAGATGTTAAGTGTTCCATGTACATATTATAGTTTCCATACGTATTTAGTTTTTCAAGATTAAATGTCAACAGTATTTTAGGCGCTTTGATTTAAACATTTGTTTAACCGTTACATACTCAATACTTTACCTTCTCCGTGGTAACTTTAAATGGCCTGTGTTTTAAATAAATACAAGAAAACTTACACACATTGTAACAATAAATATTAGAAACACTAGGGAGAAACAAGACAAAAATGTGACAAAGCAAAAATACAAAAATGCCCCTTTTATAATAACTTACTGTTCTATTGAGTCTTTGTTCATCCATGGTGTACATGTATATAGGTTTATTACGTTATAATGAGAGATCGGCACAATATTTACATGTGAATACAGACTTCAACACATTTTCCGATATTCAGGGTTTCAGCATACGTTGACATAAGTTTATTGGTATTACTGCTTCACAGAGGAACCTAAGGAGAAGTCAATCAGTACAGTTTTGACTGTCTTCTGAGCCTAACTGTATACTTAGATTTGTTTGATGCAACTGTTTAACTGGAATTGGTTAAGTTGTCTTTGTTTACTAACCTTGCAATTAGTTCACGTCTAAAGTATCGTATAATACGTTGTTTAAGACTTAAAGGGAACAATATCCTGCTGGTGAATATGGTGGTTTTACAACTTTGTAGAGACGTGTCCATATATAGAGAAATATATCGCCATCTTTATTGTTTACGTTAACCCACATACAGTTTGATATATTTGATAAATTATGATATTTTTATATATATTTGAAAGTATGCCATCTCATGAAACTTGCGTGTCTCTTTGAAACTTCACACTTGTAATATTCCTTTTTAAAAAAATTGTGCGGTAAATGTTTTGGCATAGGTCGCCCCTCTATCCCACCTAACCAGAAACAACAAGCATACATATTTTAGGATAGTTCATCATTTTATAAGCCATTATTTATAACTAACGTGGTACAAGCTTCCAATTGGCATGTGTGGTTGATTTACGATCAGATACGGTGACATATGCACCAAGTCGGTACATAAACAACATAAAGATGGAAAAGATGAATTATCATGTTGCACAAGATCGAGATCTGGAAATAATTAATTTAATAAATTCATTTAATTCATGCAATTCAAGTTATTGTTGCATATTAAATAGATGTACGTCCATCTCCTAATCAGCGGTAGAAGTGACCATGTATGTTGATATTTTAAGATCTTTATTTCAAATTATCTTTTACTGGCCGATATATCGGTTTCTTTTATATAAACATGATTATAAGTTACTTTTAATATCTCCATGAGTCTCTCTCTCTCTCTCTCTCTCTCTCTCTCTCTCTCTCTCTCTCTCTCTCTCTCTCTCTCTCTCTCTCTCTCTCTCTCTCTCTCTCAGTTTGTCTGTCTGATCTGTCTTGGTCTGTCTGTCTGGTCTGTCTCTCTGTTTACAAATATATACATGGAGTTTTCAATGTTAAACGTATGTCAAATTAATGATATACTGTCAATAAAATATTTGGATATGATCGACATTGGAGACGAAAATAAAAGTTAAATGAATGATAGACATTTTTACTATGTATGTAGTTAAATGTATGACGTGTTTTGCCCATATAAGAAATCACTTAACAAGATGAATAGGGTAATCGGGCTGACCTTGACTCATTTTTTTCATCTGCCAGTATGTCACTTTAAAAATTAATGTTTCAGCATAAACATGACGTATAGAACATTCTTATTTCGGATTTATCCTTGTGGTACCGAATTTCCCCATTTTGTTTTCATTCCACCTATGTAATCAGAAAACGCATTTCCGAAGTTTGATGTTTGTTTCTAAAAGTTCTTTTCGAAAACAAAAACCCCCACACAAAACAATTCACATATTATTTAGCACCTCATCAATGTGATCGGGTCAAGACTGGAAATGCCACAATACCTTGGTTTTTAGGTACCGACAAATTATTATTTAGCGTGTAATGCAGGGTCAAGTATTATTTGCCAGGTAAACTGGACAAAGTATATTCCTTACTACATTAAACAAAAAACAACAACATTATATTTAAAGTGAACTTACGGATGAACAGTGCCAATTATCTAAAATAGATATCGGTTCAAGCGGAAGGTGTTGATAATTTAGTAGAGTTTTCACTGACTTGAGGCATTCGATTGACGAAAGAAAGTTGAGTGAATTTCACAGACAGTCGAAATCCTTCCTTTTCAGTGTAATTTTACTTTTAATAAAGATTAAAGCGAGCCAGATTTGTTTTTATTATCGTCGACCGTATCCCTTTGGAATGTGGCTGGGCTGATATGTTATTATGTTATAATTATAACGTATCCCACCGGTCAACCCAATAACTGTCCATAACTTGACACATGATCCGTTAATTGGTCGGTGACCACGCCTCCTTGATTTACGATGTCTATATACTTGTCAAAACAGGCGACGGGCCCGCAATTAATATCACCTCACATAGTGATTGGCCAGCATTTACGACATCAGCGGCAGTTAGATGACTGATAATTGATGCCTGGAAGCCCTTCTACGAAAAAGAAAACCCGGCAAGTGAATGAACCTATTAAAATTATGCGTTTACAATGTGCTTCATGATTTTTTTTGCTGGTTTATATATCCTTTAAACGTGATGGATCTTAAAGAAAAAATACCGCTACATGAGTTTCCATGAATTCTGTTAGACGTATGCCACTACAGAGATATGAAAAATACACCATGATGCCTTTAATTAAAAAATATCAATGTATAACATTATTCTGTGTAACGTCACATCATTGCTTGTATTTAGACATAGTAATGTATCATTTGATTAAACGTTTTCAAAGGTCTTTAATAATTTATTATTTGTTTCAAGTAGCATTGTTTCGAGTTTGTCAATTTGATGGTATAATTATGGCTTTGATCTGATCTGAAAGTTCGCCGGATTTGCCAAGAAGGCCAGCAGAGCCCTGTCCATATCGGTAGACTACCGATACATCGATCATTATATTAGGACTTCTTTGTGTACATGTAAGTGTTCATTATAATTAAACACACTACCCGTAAATCTTTATTAGGCGTGCTTATTGATGCTGAAAATTTTAATATTGAAATTATTCTGGCGGCTTACTTTTCTTTTAAAGTAATTATTCACAACCTTTCACTATACTTAAGTGATAAATTGACCAAATTTGAGTTTTGTCACCGCTTAGTTTCTGTATTAATGTTTAAAATGAGAATCAGCTTATGATTGTATATTCAAAAAATATAAAAACATCAGTGGACATTCGTGTAAATATGCCAAGATGTAAAGGACCATTAGATTTCATGCAGATGCTAGTTTGCTGTATATAAGCAGTTAAGCAATGCTCTATCATATACAAAAACATTATGATATTAAATTACTAAATTACAACTGGTGGGTTTCTTTTTGTGTGTATAAGATCATTAGTTTTTTTCACTTTTACCTTTCGGTATACCATTGTCTAGTGATTTCTTTGATTTTAATAGAGATCTATCTTGTAATATAACCATACTCGCGAGTAATCATGACCCGCTAAACCGATAATAAATTGGAAATGGTTCTTTCAAAGACGTCAGTACTTCTTATATCATTACGTCATCGCCTGGACTTATTCGTATCAGATCGATCCGTTTTCTTTTCAATGTATGCCACCCGGAGATCATTCGGGATCTGGAAGTGTGATAGGTTGGAGTTCTAGGGACGGTTTAAGCTCGCGAGCCAGTCCTTTTATCGACTGTCTTTTCCATTGCAGTAATTGTTTGGGTTTCCCTTTTTGTGTTAAGTCTCTTCTCGGTTTATGACCTTGTACCTTCAACTGACACGTATGTGTATACCCTTGTTAAGTGTGTTTCACATTTCAGTAAAAGTTGTAAACTCATGGGATGTTGTCATATTTTCCTAATGTTTATAGCTAACATGACAAATAGCCTTGGTAAGACCATACATGTTTTCAATAATTATCCTATATGGGCTCAAGCTGCTTAAAGAAACAAATAAGACACCACTTACACAGACCCATTTCTTAGATAACGGAAGCCTACATTTTGATTTATAATCACTATATATCGTTATTAATCGGTGTCAGACTAGCCTTATAACGTAATGGGCGCCGTTAAATATTGGTTTTATACGCCGAATATTTTGACATAAATTCTAGTAATTAATGATATAAAGTTTAACAATTAACGTATTCATCACAATTAAATTGCAATAAACCAAATGAAGGCTGTATGAGATATCTCACAATGTATGTTTTCTCAATAAAGCATTTGTCGGTAGTCTTCTTTATTTTCAAGTGTGCTGAAACTAATAACAACAATCAACAACAACAACAACAACAACAACAGCAGCAACATGAGAATAACAATAAATTTCGTTAGTGCATTACTTTGCATTCCACAACTTAACAAATACATTGTTAGCTAATTAATAAATTAATTAAATACACATTTAAAATTCCTCATGCTGGAAGGCATTTCATAAAAAGGTCAAAAGTAATGAAATAACAAAACGTTCAGTTTGGATGATAATAATCATCGGCGGCAAAAGTACATGGCAATGGTACACTGCTAATGTATTTCCTTCTGTCTTGCTCTGTGGTGTAGGAGAATAAATATCTTCCGTTCTACTCGCCCACCCTTTGTGCGCTCCTTATGTCAGACGTTGTTTCCAAGATATTGTGAGACAGACATATATTTGATATTTAATCATTATCGAAAAGCAACTTGAAACTTGAATGCTGACAGAAAAATGTGTTAAAGTACATATATTAAGTTTGCATATGCAAACTCTCACCAATCTGTAAAATATATCATTTTCATAAACAGTACAACAAAAGTGTCCACGAGGAGAGAATGAAGCAATATACTTAATCCATGTAAGTTCACTAGGCGGTTTCTGTAGGGTTTTTTTTCTACTTCATGTAATGTCTCGTCTCAGAGTTTTTGCCCCAATTTTACATTTAACTGGAATGTGAACCAGGTCCGGTTTTATGTGTTATAAAATGTGTTTTTGTTGACATACCTAATACATGACACCGTATGACCCTTTACAATGCCAGTTTGCCGTAGCTGTAAAGATTCAAATAAAAATGAGAAAGTACAATTGTAAATATTTTTTTTTTGTGTGTCAATTGTTATGTAAAGTAGTACACCAGCGTTTAAGGTTATGCTAATCAGGTTAAGGGCTGTTTACGTTGTGGTTTTGATGACGTAGCATTCGCGTAACTGCTAGAAACCTCATTTGTTTTTTTTTTAACGGGTTTCGAGAATGTTCTGGGTTTTGTGAATGTTCTAGAAATTCTTTGTGTATATATAAGGGCGTGTTAGCCGATTAAAAGCAAGTTTGGACAAAGTTTGCTTTAGAGTTTGGATAAAAAGTTTGGATAAAAGTTTGGACATAGCGTTTGGACATATAGTTTAGAAATACTTGCAGCTTCTATATTAAATCTTTCTGTGTTGGAACTTACGTAGACTTACTATATTCTACAGTGATATAAATATTAAAGTGTTTAATTTGCAATTATGAATTATATCATTTACATTCGTGTATTGTTCTTCACTTGGATTCTTTCAACTGTGCTTATCTACGAGGACATTCTACCGAAAACTTTTCAGGATTGTTCGACGTTGGATTGTTAATTGGCCTGTTACAGGGACACCTCCTAAAGAAACAAACTGTAAGCTAAAATTTATTTTTCTTTCTGAAATTTTGTCTGATTTGTTTATTATTGTTTTATTACGCCATAGATTTAATTGTTTTTTTAAAATAAAACATTTTTGTACTAGTTTGTTGCTGGCTTGTTCTTTCTGTTACACAATTTCGTCGTTTTGTAAACGTGCCATTTTATAAATAAACTTATATAGCGACACCGGCCGTAACAGTCAATGTTCAATCAATTTCTGTAGTAGTAAAATAGGAGGTTTATTTTGGTGTCAGTTTTGTTGTTGTATGCAGAGTTGAGTGGTCAGTGCTGTTGTTGTTACTAAAATGAAACACAAGTGACGTTTCAAGTATGAAGTGACCTCGAGGTCTAAAAATAAATCATTATCTGACACCTTTGTTATGGTATTTTATCAGGATTTCATCTAAATTTGTGTGTCAAATTATCACCATAAGGTGTAAACATGAAGGGAATATCATAAAAACACGTTAGACAAAAATGACACTCAAGATACATGTTTGGTGTGGTGATGATTGAAGTTTTTTGAGAGCATTTTTCCATATTTCAGCTACATTTACACATACTAAATTCAGACACGTCAGAAAATGTCTTTAAAATATATTCATATGGAGAGTTCATTGATAAACAGCATTGTAAAAAGGATTTACCAATCAGCAGCCATTTTCAAGCCAAAGGTACAGACGATGATTTCTTCCCTTTCGGAAACGTCACTTTAAGGTTAGACGCCGCTTAATAAGTTTGTTATATATTCTATAGTAAATCGCGAAAAGTTGGAAACAAACCACACCGTGATCCAGTTATGATCTCCCCCACCCCACCCCACCCCAACTATACATAAGTGCAAAGAGCTATTAATTGTCTATTAGAGAGACCCAGAAATACGTCAACTTTTACCAAGTGTAAAGAAGGTTGGTTCTGCTTCATAGCATGCACATACACATGTACAATAAATTGCCAGTCGGTAACCCCCAAATTTCCGTGAACTATGCACTTTCTGTAAAAGTGGATCAGTCAATTACTGTGCATAGGTGTTCAATAGTTTTGCTGTATTTAAATTCTACATAGTTTCAGCTTCCTTTTGACACCAAAATATAACGATTACCTTCAAAATAGAAAGTCTGATGCCAAATCATAGCAACATATTGTTACTAACGAGAAGCAGTCTATGTCACAGGTTTTACTTCCGGTTGGTATTTAGTTTAACCACCTCTTCTGCTCGGTATTTAGTGTGACTACCTCTTCGATCAAGTTTGACTGTGATAGGACATCCTTGTTATACTGTCTGTCGAGTGTTGCAGTGTCGCATGTGGCTATAGACACCATTGCGGATGAAAATCATGTCTGTCTAGTCTGTAACAAAGTTCGCATTTGTGTGTGTTCTCTGGTCGGTAGGGGGCATTCGCATTTCTGCAGCTCTTTTCTACTTCTTTTTCCTGACTTAATGCGTTAGTTCAAGTTCTTCTTTACTTCTTGTTGTCGGTGGCAAGTCTCTCCCACGACTCTCCCAGGACTCGGTGTTGATGGAGAGTGCTTTCATGTCTCTCCTGTCGACATTTCATAATCGTAGCTATGGGTCGACTATCACTCTCCTCCCAAATGCCAACTCTCCAAAGAAGACGATCTTCGGTATACAGCTATTCACAATTCGGTACATATGACCCAGCCACCACCGCCTGTGCTGTTTGAACATGATGCACATGGCTGAAATGTTGACCCAAGACATGTTTAGAAGTCTGTCTTGCCAGGATATGCAAATGATTCCGCGAATGCATCTCAGGTTAAAGTAGTAACATTTAAATTGCTCATGCCTAACCAGTGTCTCACTGCTCTACAGCAGTGTAGATATGACATAAGCATTGTATAGAGCCATATTTTTTTCATTGTCACTTCCGGGTCGGTCACTTTTTAAGTGTTGTAGCTGCTCTCCACTTTCTTAATGTTCAAAGAAAGGTTGTCGGTGGTAGTTGAACCATTATAGGTGAATTAAGCAGCGACATCGAACTAATAGTCATCGACTGGGATGACTGGTGGCACCGTTTTAAGATGTCCAAGACGTTAGTTCTAATTATGTAGACAGTCAGTCAAATAGTTCTTTCAGGGCTGAGAAAAAAACAACGATGTATGGTGTCTGAAGTCTCTCATCATCTGTCATTTTCATAATTCAGCCATAAAAATTCGGTGCAAATGAATATTGATCGAAAGTATGTGTAACATAGCAAAGCAATAAAAAGGAACGTGGAGTGACCTGACCATAGACATTGAAATTTTTGCATGAATTCTTTCCAACCAACACTAATTGTCGTCGCTAAGAGGGTTAGAGCTATGAAAGACAATACATTAGAATCTCTCAGCGTTCTATGGACATCTGAAAATCGTTGTATAACACACACATAATAAACTTAAATTATGTAAAGAAGATTCTTTTCGCACATGCCTTTTTTTTACAATGGAGTAAAGCATTGTTCTAAGGATCTTGTAATTTATATTAAGGATACAATAAATATATAAAACATATCAAAAACACACCTCATTTCATACAAAAGGATATTTCTTAAAAGCAAAAAACAACGCGTCTTTAGATGGAAATACCTTTTGTATGTTAAAATTTAAAGCCAGACTTTAGAGGACTTCTTTGTGATTTTGTCCCCTTTATCATGTCTACTATTTTCGCAGACGGCGCAGTGAACCATATAAAAATCAACTTCATTGGACATTAGGTTTACAAAAAAAACTATCTGCCAGTGACAAAATCCCACAAAGACAACAAAACCAGTATTTAACAATCATTGCTGCGTTACTTTACATTCAAATTATTGTTTAATCTTTACGTTTGGCCATATTCCAAATTTTGAATTGATCAAGTCTTGCAGTAAATGGAGGCAATGTCAGGGGGGCTGGTGGTTAGTGGTTGCTACCGCCACCCAGCATCACATATTATATAGCGCTGGTAGGTTCGAGATACATCCTATATTTTGTATTTCTTAAGACAATAGCAAAAATATACACGTATATGTCAGAATATATGGCATCGAGGTAGAGTCGCCGAATTGTAACTACTCTGACTGCTTAGCCTATCACCGCGTTGGTTCGAGTCTCATTCGGGGCGAATGACTTACTGTGGGTATGTCTTCCAATTGACTTGCAGTGCACCGGTGGTTCTACACAGACACCAAATTGACGGAAGTCATTGTAATGATCATAATTGGTCGCTGCGATTATTCAAACAACAACATCAACAACAACAACATTAATTAAGACGCAAATCCAACTTACCCTGCTCGGCCGACGTTTTCCGTGGCCCATTAAAATACGAAAAGAGACTAACTGCATATATAGAGGGAGGTCAAAACATATTTGTAAGGACGAGTGAGGTGTTGTGCTTTAATTTTTGCATGCATGTAGAGCATCAATAAACATAAACAGCATCTCGCGGGATCTTTTCAGGTGACAATTATTATTTAAATAGTTGGAGAAAGAAAATATTGGTCAAACTGTTGGATACTACCTTTAAGGGATTATTGACATCATCTAAGTTCAACTTCCTTGAATATAAAATATATCTGACATGCTTACATGCCCTTATATCTGATAACTACAGGCGGGTGATTAGTCAACCAGGAGTGTATAATACATGTATATCCCCACTACCACCACATACAACACACACACAAGAGAGGCTTTTGATTTATACAAAATTACAAATTAACGTCTCATTATACATAACATGACAACCATTGCCGTCACATTTGATTGAGAATATTTCAAGTAAAGTAACCTTTGTTTATATGCAGTAATCAGTCAATGTTCAGGACAAGCACGCTT